>JAQHUG010000323.1:1716436-1742675 GCA_028555095.1 Dicrostonyx torquatus | reverse complement strand
AAACCAAAACAAAACAAAAAAACTATAGCTATAGAGATAGAGATGAGTCTGTGAGTAAGAGGTCAGGTAACCAGGTGGGTCTGAGCTTGATTCCCCAGCATCTGAATTAAAAAAAAAAAGTTAGGTGTGGCCACTTGTGCTTATAACCCCCGTGTGCTATGTGTAGGGCGGATTGCTGCAGTTTGCTGACCACCGGCCTAGCTCCAGGTTCAGTGAATGGCTAAAGTGGAGAGTGATAGAGCAGGGCATCAGCACACACGCGTGCACGTGCATACGCATACACGCACATGCATACGCATGCACACGCACGCACACACACACACAAAATACTGTTAATTCTTTTTGAACAGTGTCTCCTTATATACCTGACTGGTCTGGAAATCATGATATAGACCAGTTTTTCTTGAACAGCTGTGATCCTCCTGCCTCAGTCTCCCAAGTGCTGGGATTCTCCACACCCAGCTTTAATATTTATCTTCAGTTTAGCATCTTTTGGCTGTTTTTTTCTGCCTCTTTAGGAAGGTTTAAAATAGTACTATTGCAAAGAGATATTGCGATCATAACCACAGGGGGGCGCCAAAAAACAGTTTATAAAGTAGATCTTTATTAAATCCTTCGACAAAGATTTGGCCAAGCTTCCAGATGAAAACTCATCCATTTTGTGATTCTCTGACCTTCTAGATGCTCAGGCCCCAAATACACAGGCCAATGTAAAATGTGTTTTAGGAATGGAAGTGTAACGGTGACAGAGGCTTGTCTAGCATGCTCGAGGCTCTCTAATCCAACTACACTGTGACTGAGCAAGCGAAAGAAACGAGATCAGCATGGAAAAAACAAAACACCCTATATTTTCATATTTCCCAAAGTACCCAAAGAGAACCAGGCAATGGGCTGGTGTCAGAGTTCTGGTCCCTAGAACCCAGGTTAAAAAGTCCTGTGTGGCTGTGGGAGGTGGGAGATACTGGTTGTAATGACAAAATAAAGCAAAGACAGAATAAACTCCAACAGGTCAGATTTGTGAGTTGGCCTGATTTGTGGCATGCGAGATACAGAAAGTATCTCGTAGGTGGAGCAACCACTGAGATTTGCCCCGGCCTGTGGGGACTTTGCACCCAAAGTCTCGAATCTTTACTTTGTCCTGCAAACTGCGACAGCTGGTCACTCACTACTGTTCTTCTCTGACCCTCCATTTTTTCCCTATCTTTGAGATGGAGATAAGGCTGCAACCTGCCATAAAATGGCACTGGGGGAACTAAGGGGGATGTTAGACTCATACACACTGAGTAAAATACAGATTCAAGCTAGGCATGGTGGCCCACACCTCTAATTGCAGCACTCAGGAGGCAGGGGCAGGGTCTCTGTGAATTCGAGCCTGGGCAGGGTCTCTGTGAATTCGAGCCTGGGCAGTATAGTGAGTTCCAGAACAAGTCAAGGTTACCTGTCTCAAAACAAAAAAGCAAAAATACCTAAAGCAACAATGTCCAAAGAAACAAAACAAAAAACCCAAACTAGATTCCTGATGTTATCAAGTAATACTGTAGGATCCCAAAACACTTTAAACAGAGTCGCAGTGTGTTATTGTTATTTGTTTGTTTTTATTTATTTGTATTTTGTAATTATGTGTAAATGTGTGGGTAGTTGCACCTGGGTGCAGTGCCTGTAGAGTCCTAAAGAGGGCGTCAGATCCCCTGCACCTAAAGGAAGTTGTGGGCTGCCTGACAGTCCTGCTGAGGACCACACTCAGCTCCTCTGCAAGAGCAGTGCATGTTCTCCAGCCCTTGTTTGTTTTGAGACAGGATCTCATTATGCACCTTGTAGGCCAGGCTAGCCTCAAACTAGCAACAATTCTCTAGACTCTGCCTTTCAAGTGCTAAGACTATAGGTGTAGGCTACTATTCCCACAAGCCTCTGTGCTTTTAATCACGCTGTTTATGTATTATTCATACTCAGTTTTAAAAGGTTTGCTGAGGGCTTAGTACATTATTACACAACAAAAATTATTAGTAGTTTAGAGGCTATGGGTATTTATATATGGGATTTGAATATATATTAACATATATAAATATTTACTTATTTGTGTGTTTTTTGTTTTTTTGAAACATGATCTCCGGTAACCTAAACTAATGATTAGCTGAGGATGGCTTCAAACTCCTGATCCTTCTGCCTTTACTTCCCAAAGGCCACACATACATAGACTAAAACCTTTTTGTTGTTGTTTTGTTTTGTTTCTTTGGGTTTTTGTTGTTGTTGTTGTTTTGAGACAGGATTTCTCTGTGTAGCCCTGGCTGCCCTGGAACTCATTTTGTAGACAAGGCTGGCCTTGAACTCACAGAGATCCACCTGCTTTTGCTTCCTTAGTGCTGGCATTAAAGGCTTGTGCTACCACCATCCAAAACTTTTTAAATTGACACATTGTAATTGCATATATTTGTGGTATACAGTGTGACATTCTGCTACAGGTACACAATGTATACTGCTTAGATCAAGCCAATTGGTGTATCTGCCTGTCATCTATCTATCTATCTGTCTGTCTATCTATCTATCCATCCATCCATCATTCCATGTTAATAATATTCCCCTCTCTACTACCTACTTTTAAACACTCAATTCATTGCCGTCAACTACAGTTCCCAATCTGTGCTTTTTACGGGAGCACTAAAAAGTGATTGCCTCTTTTCAAGGATGGTTTTTAGGGGTCAGAGCAAGAGAAACTGTTTGTAAAATATAAGCGGAAAATATGTCTTGGAATATAAGTCAAAAGTAGAGCACTTACTTACCTAGCATTTTCGGGGTTGATTCCCAAAGTGAAAGAAAACAATAATAACAAGCCCCCCACCCCAATCTCATGCTAAGCATAGTTTAACATTAAACTATACTCTCAACTCCCCAAATCCATTTCAGAGTCTTTCCAACCCAACCAACAAACTATTATGTGGCTGTGGCAGCTGTAATTATACCCATAATTCCAGTACTCAGGAGGTGGATGCAGCCTGATTGCCATGAGTTCAAGTCCAGCCTGGGCTACAGCCTGATACCCTGTCTAATAAAACAAAAACACCATGAACAACAACAAGACATAAAAAAAAAAAAAAGGTGAGGAACGGGTAATGCTTATCTTGGTCTAGTGCCTGCTCTCAAGAGCGTGCAGCCTCCTTCACCCCAGCATTCTTTACTTTTGACAGCAGGACCTCGACAAGCACTGGAGCCTTATCTCCCAAAGCAAACCAGATGGCTCCCTTGCTCAAACATGCCCTGGGTTGGCAGTGTTTTCTGAGCTGCCATGCCCCACACCTCACTCCTGTCTGTCAAACGAACCTGCCTGAGGCTTTACCGGACCCCACCAGACTCAAGCTCTCATGTCCAGTGTCTTCACAGCATAGTTGCTGTTTGTGGCATCTGCAGACACTGTTCATGACGGTGGCAAAAAGCAAGCCCATAAAAATAAAGCTGGGTAGCGATGGCACACGGCTTTAATCCTAGCACTCAGGAGGCAGAGGCAGGTGGATCTCTGTGAGTTCGAGGCCAGCCTGGTCTACAAGAGCTAGTTCCAGGACAGGTAGGGCTATTATACACAGAAACCCTGTCTCGAACCAAAAACTCTGTGTAGACCCCGCTCAGCCTGAACCCTGAGAGATCCTCCTGCCTCAGCTTTCTGAGTGCTGGGATTAAAGGCATGTACTACCATGTCTGGCCTATTTAATCTTGATTTCCTCTATCTCTCTGTATACAGCCAATAAATATTTGCTGAATTGTGTCCAGGATTCTAAATTTAGGATCTGGACTCTGTTTTTGCTAGTGTTTAGCTTTGTGACAGAGGGCAAGGTACTTAGCCTCACTAAGCCTTCATTTCCTTACCTGGAGTATGGGCATCACAGCAGCAACAGGCTACCACCAGCTAACCCTTACCATGCCCTTAAGGTACTTAGTTAGCACTGTGGTTGGCCTAGGAGCTGTGTACTCTCAGGGAGAGAAAAGATCCAGGTGGGTCAGAGAAACAGTAAAGGGTTTCCTGGAGGAAGTAAGATGAAAGATGGGATTCGAATAGGAAGTGAAGAGGGGGACATTCCAGGCAAGAGGCTCCGCCCGAATGAGAGGTTACTGAGGACAGCTCAGTCAAGACCCAGAGAACACCCCTGGAGAAATTACCCAGGAAGAGAGACAGAGAAGAAAAGATGGATGGGTGTGTTCTCTAGGCATGTGGATTGCAGGCTGTGGGTGTGGGCTCAATGTCTAGCCGCCTGCCAAAATGCTCTGTCGTTGGGTTTGCCCTTCAGAGATCAGCAGTGGTAGCCAAAGGATGAGATGACTGGATGGAAAGAGCGAGTGGCAGCGATGGATAAATGCAGACAAAAAGTGACCAGCCAGGGTGAGGCAGGCCTTTAATCCCAGCACTCAGGAGGCAGAGGCCGGCTTCTATGTGGTTCAGGCCAGCCTGGTCTACAATGCCAGTTACAGGCCAACCAGGGCTAGACACTGTCTTAGAAAGAAAGATAGGAAAGTGAGCAGAATGATGCTTGGATGCTGGTTATCAGCAGGGTTAAGCTCAAAGGCCTACATTGTATTGAAGAATCAATCACACTGACCATGAGTATAGGCCCATAATTGGATGGCTTGCCCAATAGGCTACAAAGTTCACACACAAAGAATTGGTAAAAATACAAGAGAAAACTAGGCATGGTGATGTGTGCCTATACTCTCAGTCCTTAAGATGTGATGGCAAGAGGATCAGGGGTTCAAGGTTATCCTTGGCTACACAATGAGTTGGAGGTTAGCCTGGGTTACATGAGATCCTACCTTAGCCTCCTCTCCCTGCAAAAAGCGCAAGAAAGAGTGAATTAGACAAATGTTTATGGGGGAAAAATTAGAGGAAGGGAGTGTGGAAAGGACTGCCTATCAGTCAGCTCGGTCACCCAATATGCTGACAGAAATACAAAGGTATAGCTTGTAATAGATGAGACCAGTCATTAGGGAAGGCCGTGGCCTCACCATGCTCTGGCAGTCTGGTCACAGCCAGCCATTTCACTCCTTACATTTGCCTACTGTGGAACTCTGGAGGGGAGGCTGAGTCAGCTGGGCCCCTCGCATATCACCTTAGCTAGAGAAGCCCAGCTGCCAAGGATTTCCGGCTGCCCCCAATTCCCAAATGTTGCCCTCAGTAAAAGAGAGCTGCCTCAGGGACCATCACTTCCTCAAGGCCCACAGCCAGTGACTGAGAAACTGAGACACAAAACCCTTCCTGTGTCTCAGACTGCTGGAGTGCTCCAGCTGCAGACCAAGCCAAGACAAGCTCAAGCTAGATCTTGCTGGGTGCTTTCCCTCTCCTGTGTTGCTCAACTTCCTCCCTTTCAGGCTTTTTGTTCTCCCTCAATAAATTCTGCTTATTAGCTCTCTCTTACAGGCACTCTTTCTCTCTTATCTTCTTTCTGAACTAGTGTCTCATGTAGCCCAGGCTGGCCTCCAACTGTCTACATAGCCAAGGATGATCCTAAACCTCTGACCCTCTGGCCTTACCTTTCAAGTGCTAAGATTAGAGTCAGGTGACATGTCCTGGAGATCAGATCTGAGGCTTTGTACATACTAGGCAAGGCCTGACCAACTCACTACACCCCAAACCCTAAATGTTCTGTTTCTAATGACTCAAGACATCTAGAAATCAGACAGCCAATTAAGTCATTAGATCTAGATTCTCTGTCTAGTGTTGGAACTCAGGGTCATGAGTGTGCTAGGCAAGTGCTCTATCAATGCATTATATCCCTATCCCTCTGTTTGCTGTTTTTTGTTTGTTTGTTTGTTTTGTTTTGTTTTTCGAGACAGGATTTCTGTGTAGCTTTGGAGCCTGTCCTGGAACTAGCTCTTGTAGACCAGGCTGGCCTCGAACTCACAGAGATCTGCCTGCCTCTGCCTCCTGAGTGCTGGGATTAAAGGTGTGCGCCACCTCCGCCCGGCTCTCTGTCTCCTTTTCTGTTGCTTTAGTCTCTCTATCACTTTTGCTGATGATTGGCTCTCCATGAAAGCCAGACAGGTCAAGAGCTCTGTGCGGCAAAGAAAATATCTCCATTCCAGGAGCTGCACAGACGTCTCAGGACTCATTCTGATTGGATTCTCTTGGGTCATATGACTTTTCTATACTGATGCTGCTGATGGTGGTGGTGGCAGTGGTGATGCTGCTGCTGTTGGCGATGGTAGTAGTGGTGGTGGTGGTTGTGGCAGTAAACAACACAGTGGTTGGTCAGGACTGGAGCATAGGTTCATTCCTATGTGAGTAAGGAAGCCATTCCTATGACAGTATAGGGATGAATTGCAAGGAAGTGTTTCCCAGAGGACGTTTGGCTTCCCTTGCCAGGAAAGAGAGTGTTTTCTAGAAGGACAAAAAAATGATACATGTCTCCCAAAGGCCTTGACAAAATGGAGAATGTGCACTTGAAGTCAATAGGCCACAAGGGAACTGTCCTTTGAGGAACAATAGTAAGAAAAGGGACACTATCCCTATCACTTTGGGGGTGGTTAGAAACTGGGAAGGTGCTAAGTACGGTTATATACATTCTGTGTAGTTATTTTTGGTTTGTTTGTTTTCTTTTTTTTCAGGACTATGTAGACTTGGCTGCCCTCGAACTCGCTCTGTAGACCAGAGATCCCCCTGCCTCTGCCTACCAATGTGCAACCACTGCCTAGCTGAGCTTTAATATATATATTAAGGTCTGAAGAGATGGCATAGAGCTTAAGAGCACTGGCTACTCTTCCAGAGGACCCAGGTTCGATTCCCAGTCCCCACATAGCAGCTAACAAACATCTGCAACTCCAGTTCCAGGGGATCCAATGTCCTCTTCTGGCTTCTGTGAGCATAAGGCACACATGTAGTGCCAAGAAATACAGGCATGTAAAAAACACCATACACATAAAACTTTTAAAATAATTTTCAATTAATTGTGTCTGTCTGTGTTGGGGTATGTATGTGCATGTGTGCGCATGTGTCTGTAGATGTTAGAATCAGTGGATCCCCTGGAGCTGGGGCTACAGGCCTGTGTGGGAGCTAAAAACCGAGCTCAGGTCCTCCATAAGAGCGGTACATGCTCTTAACACTGCACCATCGCTTTAGCATCTCGTTCTGTGCAGCTTCAAAGGCTAATATCAGGTAAAGGCAAGGTCAGAGATTAGATGGAAATAGAACACGGATAAGAAATACAGTAGGGGTTTGGAGAGATGGCTCAGAGGTCAAGAGCACAGGCTGACCTTCCAAGGGGCCTGAGTTCAGTTCCCAGCACTCATACAGCAACTCACAACCATCTGTTTAACTTAAGTTTCAGGGGACCTGACAACCTCTTCTGGTCTCTTTGGGTACCAGGCACAAATATAGTGCAGAGACAAACATGCACACAAAACATCCATGTAAATAAATTGTGATAAATTTAAATATGCACCACTTTGAATGTATATATATGTGCACACACGGGAAATAAATAAAACATACAATTTAGGTTGTTCACCGAAGATCCATTTGCGAGGTGGTGAGCTCAGGTCTAAGGTGCTTGCCTGGCAGTCAGCTCTGAATGAACGTATTGTTTCCCCATAACTAACAAGGGGCCTTCCTGCTTCCTTCCACCTGGGCTTCTTCACCAGGCTTGTGTCTTTGTGGGCAATATCCCAAATGCCCTGCCCTGGTCTTATCTCGGGGTGATCTACCCCACCCCAGTGATTCCAGGCTGTAGGACTTTCTCCTCTCAGGGTGTCTCTGCATCATTTGTTAGTCACGACCAGCCTGGTGTTAAAGTCTCTCAGCATTGCCTTAGCTTCTCCCAGCTTATTGGAGGTACCCCAAGGCTATGGTTTACCGAGTCTCATCTGTCTTACCCCTCAGTGTCTTACTCAGGGAGGCACTTGTTGGGTCAGGTGATGCATGATCATAATCCCAGTTCCTGGGAGGTGAAAGCAGGAGAATCAAAGTTATCCTTGACTATAGAGCAAATTAGAGGACAGCCTAGGCTACATGAGATAGTTTTATATATGTATATAGACACACTTTTACTTAAATTTTTTACTTATATAGTATATACATTTGTTGAATATATAATTTTATTACGGATTTTGTGGAATTTCTTTCTTTTTTTTAATTCTTGAGAGGGAAGGTGCCACAGGATCTGGCCCTCATCCAAGGTTCTGTGATGGGACATATGGTACTGAACTTGAAGCTGACTTCGAGACGAATAATCGGGAATTACTGGTTGGCTTTTGCTGTGGATAGATATAGTTGCGTCTCCTTTTTGCTGTCCAACAGAGCCACTGCGCCGGTGAGCAGTCTGGGAGACTTCTGTGGGAGAGCAGAAGCCAACAGAATTCCCTCTCAAATGTAACACGAACTGTCTTCCTTCAGTCGCTGTGACTTCCCAAGTGTGTAAGGATGCCTCCATGAGCTTCTTCTATAGTGTTCCTCCCACTCTGCCTCCTTAGCCGAGGTTCCCAAAACCTCTGGGGAAATGCCCTCCCTTCCCTTCCCTGTGTCCTGTAGCACTGTCTCCGAAGGGACAGCTGAAAAGGTCATTCCAGGAGCTGTGAAGCTTGCCAGAGAGCCTCGAGGTTGCACTTGTTGACTGCTGATGTTTCTGCATTGAAAGGGGGGGGGAGGTCACTGGACCCTTACTTGGTCCTAGCCACTCCCTCATCTCCTAGCTAGCTGTATGCAATTCTGCCCCAGCTTGCTTGTGGTCTTGTGACCTGGCCAGAGCATACAGACTATGAAAGGTTAACTATGTACGCCATCTGTGCAGCTATGGGGACCTCATCATCTATGCTGGGGTGCAACTTTTTGGTGGTCCAGATGTTCTGAGGATCAGCCATGCTTTCTAAGTAAGTCCAATAAACCCAATGGTTTCCCAGGTTGGGCTTTGGGGTTTATCCAATCGTCGGTGCCCTAAAAGGAGGAGGTAGACGTTTGTTTACATCTCCCCAGGGAAAGTGTTCCTGAAACACCATATCATTATGTCCGAATTATTTCTCCTTTTCAGGGCTCTCTCCCTCTGTTGGGGGAAGGGAGGGGATGTTCTAAAGGGGCTGGAAGGGGCCTGCCTTCATAGTGGCTCTCAGCAACTTCACAGGGTGGGCCTTGCGTGACCATCTCTCCTCTTGAGTCAGCAGTCTCTTTGAATGTCGGAGTTATGGACTCTGTCACACACATCACACACTTTTGGACTACACGTAACCAGTAGTTCAGAATTAAAGTTAGAAGAGCCGCCCAGAACTCTTGGGTTCATTCAACCCTTTTCCTCCAGTTTCAGGCACTTTCGCTGTTAATGAGCTCAGCGTTCTAGGCCGGTAGTTGTCAGTATACTTTTTCCATAGGAGAACCGATTCAGAGAAAGGAGGTGGACCTCGGTGGGGCGGAGGCATGACGAAATTCAAGGCTTCAGGCCAGAATGGAATTTATTGTCTCCTTTCGGGAAGTGTGAACATGAAATAATCGATTTGGGAGTCCCCGCGGAGCAAGGACCGTCGGAAAATGGACCGAGATGGAGACTGAAGGATTATTTCAGTAAAAGCTCCCTGCTGGGCACCGAACCCTGGGTAGCTCCGCCGTCACCCTTCCGTTGACAGGGCGATCAAAGGGGCTACGGTCTCTTTAAGACGCAGGCTCCGCCCCCGGCTCAGCCCCGACCTCCTCCCACCTCCTGGCCGCTGCTCCGCCAGTTCCAGACTTCCCTCAGCGATGAAGTCATCTCTCCTCTATCGATTGGCTGGGCTGGGCTGTCATTCACAGAAAGTCGCGCCGCCGTACTAGCCGTCCTTGCTGATCTTCCTTCGGCGAACGCCCCCTGAGTGGGGCGAGCCCCGGCTGTATTAGGCTTCTGATTGGTCGGCACTGCCGTCGCTCCCCGGCGGGGGGCGCGGAGGCGGGACCCAGTGTGGTGGGAGGGCCCGCAGCTTCCGTGGCTGAGTGGAGCCGGCGGCGGTCGTGTCTGAGGTGTCCCCGGCGGCCGGAGCGACCGTCCCACCTTCCCCACCCCCCTCGCTTCTGCTCGCCACTCTCCCTTGGCTCGAGCCCGACTTCTCCCCATCTTCCTGCACCCTGACCAGTCCTTGAGCCTCGGGAGGAGACACGAGCTGCTGGCAACACCGGAGCGGAGCGAGCAGCGGAGCCCGGGCCGGGAGGCGAACAAGACGGTGAGTGAGAGTTCGGGCAGGGTCCCCCTCCCCCACCGGCCCCGCCCCGCCCGAGCATCCTTTCTCCCCGCGACCCCTCCGCGTTCTCCCTGGGCGGGCCGGGTGCTACGGGCTCCGAGCCCAGGGCTGCCTCCTGCGGTCCTCCAGTCCTTCGCTCTTTCCCTAGGGGCTGGGGTCGCAAAGCCCCGGTCACTCGACCGGGCAGTCGGGTGCGACCGTGCACCTGTGCAGCGCCTTACGGGGCTGTGCTTGCTGGGGAGCAGCTTAGGTTCCCGCCCTGGCTGCTCCCCGGGTGTGTGTAATCAGCATGGACCGGTCAGGCGCTTTCTCCCGGCCCTTGTGCAAGCCCGAAGGATCCAGGTGCAATCCTTAGGGTTCTCATGGCAAGGAGGTTCACCTGGATCTGAAGACCGTATAGGAGCATGGGTGCCGGCAGGTCTGCAGAGCTTTGCAGATTTGAAACTTGACCGCCAAAGAAGTAGTGTCCGTTGTGTGTAGGTGTGTGTGTTGTGTGTGTGTGTATACGTACGTTTGATGACCTCTGCCCTCCCCGCTCCATAAGAAAGCACTAATACTATAGAGTGTTTAATGCTGGAGCTTTTCCAGTTAGATTATCTAACCCACGTTTCATATGGATAATCTGGGGCCCCTGTTTTCTCATCTGGAAAATGGAAACAGCAGTACCTATTACGTTGGAATGTAGATACTAAACGAAAGAATTCACATGAAACGCTCGACACCGTGTTCAGCACATACCAAGGGTCCAAGAGATGACCGGTGTTCTGATGTTGAGAAGAACCACTGGGTAGGTGTGTAAGTACCAGTGCAGCTTGTCTTTGTCAGGATTTCTCTTTTGTTATATGACATAACTAAAGGACAGATTGGTGGCCAGTTTACTACTTGCCTGCTTGTTCTTGGCAGGAAGTGTGTGCAGACAAGAATGTGAGCCTCATTACTTAAATATGATGAAGTTACACCTATGCTTCATGGGTTTACATAGTTTTTAAATCCATAAGATGTCTGGAATGTTCCCAAATTGCAAGTTTTTGAGGACTGAAGCTAAAGCCCATAGCTTAATCGTTATGTGCTAGAAGTGAGACCTCAGTGTTTTTACTTTAGAAGCCCCCGTCCACCAAAATGTTCAGTTGTGCAGTTTTATTGTTGAAAATCAGCTGCCTTCCAGGGGCGAAGTGGTACAGCCAACTGGCCGGCAGCCCCATCACTGTAGGGAGGGGAACCCTTGCCTGGAAGTTATTAAACTGAGTTCCATCGAGTGGTGTTTGCTTTTTTCATGGCGAATCAAAGGGTTTTCTCATACTTAGTTGTTTTTCTGAGAGTCTCTTTTTTTTTTTTTTTTGTTTTTCAAGACAGGGTTTCTCTGTGGCTTTGGAGCCTGTCCTGGAACTAGCTCTTGTAGACCAGGCTGGTCTCGAACTCACAAAGATCCGCCTGCCTCTGCCTCCCGAGTGCTGGGATTAAAGGCGTGCGCCACCACCGCCCGGCCTGAGAGTCTCTTTTTAAAGCAGGGTCTCACTGTGTAGCCCTGGGTGACCTAGAACTTGCTAAGTAGACCAGGCTGGCCTTGGATTCATAGAGTTCTGCCTGCCTCTGCTTTCTGAGTGCTGGGATTAAAGGTGTGCACTTTAGAAAGAAGCAAACTGTTACTACTTTCTTCAGAGAGACATCCAAAGGAAAATGTAGTCCAGGGCTGGCGTTTGGGTCCGTTCTCTGCCAGCATTTATAAGAAGTGTCCTGTTTAGCAAGGGTTTGCAAAGTCATAATCTGTAAGGTAAGTTTTTTATTTAGAGTTAAATCATGAGAGATAGCAGTGTAATGTGTCTTCCATCATCCAAAAGTATTTATTGCAGACTTTCCATGTCCTTAATACTCTGCCAAATCCTGTGAGGGAGGGATTAAAAAAAAAGTGAAAAACAGGATCTCAGCCCATAAAGGGCAAAACCATAAAGTCTGGGTCATCCAGTAGTAATTATGAACACTTCTTAAGTAATGATTTCATTTATTTATTCAGCAGACTTTTTGTTCCAGGCATGTCATGTGCCAGGTGTTTTTCTGAGCTGGGATCAAGATAGATAAGTGAGAGATGGCTCCTGGTCCCGAGGGGTGTATAGAGGCAGAAAGTGACAGGTGGTCGTAATGAGGTGAAATAAAGTCTAGGTGCAAACCCAGAATTGTAGGAGAAGGTCAAGGCAGCCTCTTATTTATTTATTTATTTTAATTGGATTGAAGGGAAAGCTTAAAGAGAAGATGGTGTTTGAGGTGCATCTTAATTCCATCGGGAGAGATAAAGACCACTGCAGATGAAAGAAACTGAGCTTGGGTTCCAGATAAATATTCCAAAGGCAGTTATGAGCCCTAGGACAGGAGGGAGGGAAAGAAACCAAACACTATTATCATTCTCTAATGCCCACTGCATAATTAGGCATGAGTCGTGTCCCCCCTCTCCCCTACCCCCGACTGGTGTTTGAACACACGGTCTCATACTTATAAGAGCACTCTATGAGCCTCTTAGTTTTTGAGATAGGTTTACTTCTATAGCCCAGGTTGGCCTGGACCTTGACTGTGGAGCCTAGAACTCAGGGCAGTCCCCCTGCCCCAGCCCCCTAAGTGCAAAATTATAGGTTTGAGCCACCATGTTCAGCTCCTTTTATTTCCTTCTTTCCCTCCTACTGCCCCCTTTGAGAAAAGCTCTTGCTGTATTACACGGCTAGCCCTTGAGCAGGCCCATCATCCTTCTGCATTAGATTCCTGACAAATGGGCTGAAGGTGCCTGGCATACTCCACTTTGTTTCGTTTGTTCCAGCTTCAGAGGCCCTTCTTGGGACATAGTAGATGCTCAGCAAATACTTGTTGAATATAAAATTAACATAAATTAAATATTTACTCTATGTAAAGTGTGTGTGTGTTTTGGGATGAGAGTTGGAATTGATTGATACATGGAACATTTTGTTTCCTACCTGAGAAAATACTTCAGTTTTTTTTTTTGTTTGTTTGTTTGGTTTTTTGTTTTTGTTGTTGTTGTTTTTTCCCTCTGAAAAAGGGTTTCTTTGTGTAAACAGCCCTGATGGGTCCTAGAACTTACTTTGTAGACCAGGCTGGCCCTAAACTCACAGAGATGTACTTGCCAATAGCTATCTCTCCTGAGTGCTAGGGGTAAAGATGTGTATCACTGTGCCAGACTTTCAGTTGGGTTTTAATTAAAAAGTCTTTGAAAAAGACTTTGGTATATGGTAGATAAAGTGGTGTAGACATCAGGCATGACTCATAAGTGGAGGTACACGGGAAAGAAAGTGGGCACTGTTTATGTGATGGGTTTTAATAGAGTCTGAAAATGAAGGAAACTTGCTGGGCATGGTAGCTTTTCCTTATAATTCCCTAATTCAGGAATCCGAGTCTGGAAGATGAGAATTCAGGGCCAGCTTGTCTCAAGAAAACAAAACATAAAGAGCTGGAAAGGTGGCTCAGCTGCAAAGAGCCCTTGCTTCAAAAGCATGGGTTTGGATTTCAGCACCCATGAAACAGAACTGAGGCAGAGGCAGACAGAGGATCATGGGAGCTTCCAGTTTGGGAAGAAAAAAAATGCTCAGGGAGAGACCCTGCCTGAAAGGATTAAGCCAGAGAGCAGTAGAAGATCTCAGACACCAGTCTCTGTCCTTTGTGCATACTTGTGCACTCACATACATGTGTACACAGCACATTCACATATGAATACATATTAAAAAAACAAGCAAGCAAACCACAAAAACAATAAAATCTTCAACCAACCATACAAGAAAGTCAATAAACTAGTCACTATTCTTAAGGGTGAATGGTTCTGGAGAATGAATGTGTTTCTGTCTATTGCTGTGCAATCTATTCTCTCCAAAGTTAGTGCTGAGGGCTGGGCATAGAGCTCAGTTGATGATTGGCTGGTTTGTATGCAACCTTGAGCTTTATCCCCAGCACCATATAAACAGCATGGTGGTACACACCTGTAGAGGCAGTACGTGGGAGGTAGGAGCATCAGGATTTCAAGGTCATCCTCAACTACATAAAACCCTGTCTCAAAACAAAAACTGGAATAACAAAACAGATGTTTAAGATAGCAAACATTGTCTCTTAGCTTCTGTGAGTCAGGCATGTGGGAGCAGCTTGCTTGAGTGGTTCAGGGTCTTGAAAGAGATTGTGGTATGTTAGGTGGTGGTGTAGTTATCTGAAAGCTTAGCTGAGGAGAGTGGATCCTCCATGGTGGCTACCCATATAGCGACAGCTTGGTTCAGGCTGTTTGGAGGAATGATACAGTTCCTCCTCGTAGGGCCTTGTCCATCCACAAAGCTTACTGAATGCCCTCTTGGGTTTGTGATTTAGCTTTAAAAGTCACATGCTATCATTTCTCTAGTATCCTGTTTCCTGCACATTGTGGGAAGGGACAGTATAAGAAATGAATGCCAAGTAAGAATTCTGAGATGCTGTGATTTGAACCCAGAGCCTTGTGTATTCTAGATGAGTACTGTCCCATTGAGCTACACCCTCAGTATATGTGGAACATTTTAAAAAGTCTCTATCATGCTGGGCAGTGGTGGCACACATCTTTAATCCCAGCACTCGGGAGGCAGAGGCAGGCAGATCTCTGTGAGTTCGAGGCCAGCCTGATCTACAGAGCTAGTTCCAGGACAGACTCTAAAGCAACACAGAGAACCCTGTGTTGAAAAACCAAAACCAAACCAAAACAAAACAAAAAAAACCTTCATCATCATTAACATTAAGGACAAATATTTGGTCTTCTCTGTAAAGTGAGGTGGAGTCACTTTTCTGATACTAGAGAAAATGGTTAAGTTATCAGAAAGCTAGACAAGCAGCTATAGAGTGTTGGTAGTTATTGTAAATACTTGAGTCAGGCTGTCTGGGCTGGAGTAGTGTGATTCTACTGGCTTTGTTACTCACTAGTAGTAAAATGGGGATGAAGATAGTTTCCACTTCACATGACTGAAATGGGATCTTAAAAAGTGTAAGCTTCTTAGAACAACTTTCCATGCCTATTGCCGCGATTGCTGTCTATTGGTTCTTTGATATGAGTGCATGAGGCTGGAGTCAACTATAGGTAGATTCTTTATTCAGAAGGAGGCGTTTACATGTTAGCCATTGGTGCTTCAGTTTGCTTTTCTAGTTCACCTCTCTCTTTCTGTGTGTGTGTGGGGGGGCAGGGGGCAACTTGCTGGAGTTGCTTTTTTCTTTCTATCTTGTGGATCCTGGAGACTGAACCTAGGTTGTCAAGCCTTGGTAGCTGATGCCTTTACCTGCTGCCCTATCTCGCTGCCCCCATAGCCTAGGTACTTTGATTTTGCAAAGTAGAGTGCAGTGCTAGTTTTGTTTACTTTGTAAAGGGTCTTGTACTGGAACTCGTCTTCTGAGTGCTGGGGCTATGGGTATCCACACCCACTTCCAGCAGCTTTATTGAGTTAGTCGCACAGTTACCTCGTGAGCACAGTTGCTTGCTAAGGGTGTCTGTCTCCCTTATGTTGTCCTTTGCATGGCTGAGTCATCATTCTGCAGAATGGGTGCTTCAAAAGAAATTAGAGGAGAAAGTGCGTAGAATGAGAGCAGGTGTGGCATCGCTTCCGGAGAGCTTTAATCTGAGGGGATTGTAAAGGTACAGGAAGCTAAATCAGAAGGAGCTTCCAGTCTGGAGTGTGGAAGTTTTGGAGCTGAAAGAGCAGGTAGTGTGACGCTCCCCAAATTGGGACAAACTCCTTACAGACTGTGGTCCTTTTCCATAGGTTGCCTGAAGGAAACTAACTTGTGGAACTAGAAATGAATTAAACTTTCTGGGTACTTGAATCTACAAAGATAGGATTTTGTATATCAGGGAAATGTGGGTCTGTTTCTTACAAACTGGGTAGACACTTTGATGTGACAAGGTCGCATGTACCTCACGCTTGCCTGGAGCTCCTGGTCCTCCTCCTTTCACCTTCCAAATGCTGAGGTTGGAGGCCTGCACACCACACCTGGGCAAAACTACCTGGACCCTTAACTCTGTCGTGTCCGAAGAGGGAAGATAGTTAGACTCAGTTTTCACATGTGTCAGAGCAGAATTGAGTGGCATGCCAGGGCGCAGTGCCGGGGGCTCATTGCTGGAAGTGGTCTTAATTCTGTAGTCCAGTTGTTGAAGTTCACCCTTCTCACCCTGTAGTTTCTCAGGTGAAATGATTTGAGAGTCTAGTGGTTGAGTCTGGGCCACTTCCACACCGTGTTTAAGGCTTGTGTTGTGAAAAGTCATTTTCCTTTTCTTCAAGTATCTTATTTTTATTTTTATTTTTGTGTTATGTTTAGAAGTCCCCTTCGCAAGTGAGACCTGATGAAGAGTAGTTTGGATTTTTTTTTTTTTTTAATACTCCGGAGTGGCCTTGAAGTTAAAATGTAGCTGAGCCTAGCCTTGAACTCTTGATTGTCTTACCTATGCTTTCCAAGTGCTGGGGTTACAGATGGGTGCCTCCACGCCCAGCTTTAGATAGTTCATTTTTTAATCTGGAATGTACCTTCAGTTTGGTAACTGAATTTGAACATAGGCGTGCTGTTTATATGTCTTCGCCATCTTAAGTTCATTAGGATGACTTTGATTCTTTGAAACATTTTTGCTCCAATATAAAAAACTTAAATCATAATAGATATAATATGAAAAATGTCTGACTCTCCAGTGTCCAGTAACCAACTTACACCAAAGGTTAAGGGCACTACTAGACTAATTTGTCTGCTCTTAGCCGATAGTCATTACGACTGTCTCATCAATTCTCACCAGCAGCTCTGTGACGTAAGCGGTAGGCACTGCTTAGAGAGGAACAAACTCAGTAAGGTCACAGTCAGTATTTGGACCTTGTTCGTCAGCATTAAATGAGCTGGCTTCTTATGGTAATGTGTACTGTCCACCCAGCCCTGTGCCCCCTGAATGTGCCTGTGCATCTTTTGTATGGTTAGAGAATTCTTTGTGACAGTGGTCAAGGTGTCATAGTCCTCTTGGTCGTTATTCCTAATATGTGTTTTGTGGGCATTCCTTTTGTTGCAGCGGAAAACTGTACAAGGGACTTCACATCCTAAATTGCTCAATAAATACTTAACCAAATAAGGGTGTACTATAATGTCCAAATTTTTAGAATTTTTTTGTCAGTGTTTCAGTGTCTTTTTTAATTGTAAATTGTGTAAGTGATGCCAGGGTCTCTCAGTCATGGTTGGTTTATACATATTTTCACTACCACAAAAATGTACAGGAACTTGGAAAGTTATCTTCTCATACTTTAGGATAGACTGTGTTTCCTTTGGTGTTATGATACTTGGCACGTTAGCTTTTTTCTTTGTTGTGCTGAGGATTGAACCTGAGCTACATGCTAGGCAAATGTCATACCACTAAGCTACACCCAAAGGCCAAATTGTAACAACTTTAAAAGCTTTTTAGATAGGGTCTATCACAGTAGACCATGCTGGCCTGAAGCTTTTATTTGGTAGCCTTGGCTAGTCTAGGACTCCTGACAGTCCTCCCAAGTGTTGAGAATACAGGCATGAACCAGCATACTTGGTTCTTGATTTTATATGTAGTGATTTAATGGATATTCTTTTAAGTTGTCTTGTTTTCAGTGATGGGGATTAAATCTAAGGCTTTGCACATGCTAGACAAGTGCTGTTCCAGTGAGCTGTGTCCAGTGAAGTACACTAATGCCTTTGATCTTTATGCTGACTTCCTTTTACAAATAGAAGTGAGGAACTAGGGATATAGTTCAGTTGCTATAGAGTGTTTTCCTGGCATGCACAAATTCTTGGGTTCAGTCACCAGATCTGCTGTCACATATTTATAATCTCAGTATGAGGGGTAGAGGCCAGGCAAGAATTTAGACATCAAATTGTATTATTTTCTTTTAAACTTTTGGTGTAAATGATAACTACTGTTTCTAACTAAAGCTTCCATTCTGAGCCTTCTGCTAAATGTCTGTATGTATTGCATTTCTTTTTCCTTTTCTCTCTTTTTCTTTCCCCCCTCTTTTTTATTTTTTCTTTCTTCCTTTCTTCCTTTTTTTTTTTTAAGACAGGGTCTATGTAGTTCTGACTGTCCTGGAACTCATTATGTAGCCCAGGCTGGCCTGAACTCATAGAGATCAGCCTTCCTCTGCCTCCTGAAAGCTGGAATTCAAGAATTCAAGTTGTGTGTCACCACAGCCAGCTGTATGTGTTATATTTTTATCTTTATTTTGATTGATTGGTACAGTATATTGCTTTGTAGCCTAGGCTGACCTTGAACTTACTAGCCCTATCTAGTCTTAAACTCACCCTTTTCTTGCACTAGCCTCGGTATGAGTCCCATTTAAGGCTCTGTACTTTCGATCTCTGCAGAGTTGAACCTGAAGGTAATGACGTTGAAAGCAGTGGTGCTGTGTTTTATAAATTCAGTGACATGTTCACATGTTACAGCTGTTTCTTTCTACACAAACCCTGTTTTTAAAAGTGGAGTAGGATAGCCTGAAATGGTAGTAGAACAAAATGAAAACATGTATTGATATTTGAAATGAAATAAATTTCAGTAGAGGTTCAAAGGATGGAATGGTTCACTTTGTGTCTGTCACGATCTTTGTACATTGAATCAAGTGATTATCTTAAATCAGAAATGTTGTGACATAATTATGATTCTTTCTCTTTTCTTATTTTTTTTAACATCTAAAAGCTGATTCTGAAGATGAACCTGCAGAAACAAAATGTTTGTAAACTGGGCATAACTTTGACAATTTGGACAAGCTATCCATGGCCTTTTATTTTCAACACATCTAATAACCTATTGGGTGCCTAAATAAAACCGAGTTAATTATAGTGTAACCTTTTGTTCTATTTGGAGAGTGTTAAGGGATTTTTGAATACTCTCCAACATTCACCTTCATTAAGTGAGTGTAGAAAACTTAGAAAGCTCTTCCTAGAGCAGAAGCTTTCCAAAGTTAACTTTTTCATTGCTTTCTGCATAGCAGGCTTCCTGAGCGATCAGTGTGGGATTAGATGCATCTCTTTTCTGTCCTGGCGCTGCTGCTCACTGATTTTGTGATCCTGGGCTAGGGAACTGTTTTGAATGTCCATTTCCTCCTAGGATAGTCTGGAGAGTTGACTCCGAAGTTAAGAGCACTGGCTGCTCTTCCAGAGTACCCAGCTTCAATTCCTCATGGGATAGTTGTGAGAGCAAAATAGTTACATGTAAAGCATTTAGTACATGATAGTAATTTAATGAATGTTCATTTTTCTAGACTGCTAGAGTTTCTTTCGCAGCACTAACCATAATCACTTATTTTTCCATTTTATTTTGCATGTGTATCCATCTTCGTGTGTATGATGTACATATGCATATCTGTGTGGAGGTGCGAGAACAACATTGGGCTGTCAGGGTTCTCTAGAGGAACAGAACTTATGAACCCCCCTCTCTATATATAAGATAGATAGAGAGAGAGAGAGAGAAAGAGAGAGGAGACTTATTAAAGTGACTTATAGGCTGTGTTCTAGCTAGTCCAAAAATGACTGTCTATCAACAGATGGTCCAAGAATCCAGTATTTGTTCAGTCCACAAAACTAGAAGTCTCAGCTGGTATTCAATATATGCTGGAATTCCGAAGAAGTAGGCTCTGATATCAGTGAAGGGGTGGACTTGCCAGAGAGCAAGTAGGAAAAGAGCCAAAGCTCCTCCTACCATGTCCTTTACTTAGGCTGTCAGTAGAAGGTGTGGCCTAGATTAAAGGTGCATCTTCCCACCTCAAAAGATCTGGGTTAGAGGTGGGTTTTATATTTCAGTGATTTAAGAAAATTCCCTGACAGATGTGCCTACACAGTTAAGTTTTAGTTAATCCAGATGTAGTCAAGTTGACAACCAAGACTAGCCCACAGGTCTCTTCCTCCTTTTATTTTTCACACAGTTTTTCATTGGTCTGAAACTTTGAGTAGGCTACAGTGAGCTTTTAGGAGTTTGCTTTTCTCTGTACCCCATGTCTACACTGCTAGAATTACAGGTATGTGCCAGTCTGCCCAGTTTTTTACATGAGTTCTGGGGCTTGAACTCAGGTCCTCACTTTTGAGGCAAGTACTTACCACTCTCAAACCCTTGCACAATTGCTTATGTCTTTCTTTCCATAAACTTTATTTAGTTAGGGGCCGAAGCTGTCTCTTGTATGCCCAGCGTCAGCATAGTGACTGGCTTGCCTTATAGTAGGTGTTCAGTAAACACTCGGCAGACAGTGAAACTCCCTTTCCTGATCTGTCTCCCTTGACTTAAAAGGCAGAAAATACAAGGGCCTCAGGTGTTTTCAGAATCTGATAGGGAACTTGACTAGGTAGGTTCCAAAGTCTGGAAGCAATTCTCTGTGGCTGAAGACTGCCCTTGTGGCCTATGGTTGTGGTATCTGCTCTTTTTCCTGGAGGGTAGTTTACAGCTAAATTGGGTTTTTCCCTCTGTTAAACAGCAGCATAAAATTGGTATTATTAACACAAAATTATAATTGCTAAAAAGCAACTGAAATATATTTCACATTCACCACTATATCCATTTTCTAGTGTACTGTTGTGATACATACATCCTTATTGTTGTGCAACCGTTCATTATCATTCTCTTTTCTGAGCTCCTGTTATCTTGCGGAATTGCAGCTCTATGCTCACTAACAATAACTCCCCTTCCTCTTCTCTCTCCAGCCCTGGCAACCACTTCTGCAGCACTTTTTATTGCTGTTATATGCATGTGTGCTTGTATGGTATAGACAATTATCTGTACTAGCACTCACACGCGTGCAGATGCAGAGGCCAGAGGAAGATGTCAAATGTCCTGCTCTATCACCTTCCATTCATTCTGTTAAGACAGGGCCTTTCAGTGTATTTGGAGTGATGCTGTCTGTTAGCGAGCCTGAGCAGTTCTCCTGCCTATAACCATAGCAGTACTAAGGTTACAGATGTGTGCACATATCAGCTTTTTCTCTGAGTATTGGGGTCTGAACTCACATCCTCCTGCTTGCACAGCAAGTGTTTTACCCATTGATCCATTTCTCTAGCCCCTGTTGCTGTAGTTTTACTGCTTTAAGTACCTCATATTTATAGAGGCATGTAATATTTGTCCCATGAGGTTGGCTTATTTCACTTAGCACAATGTCTTGAAGATTTATCCATGTCACACTTTCCTCCCCTTTGCGCTGACTAAGTGGCTCAACAAATAAAGGCACTTACTTTCAAGTCTGATGACCTGGATTTCATTCCCGGAACCCAATGATAAAAGAGAAGATCCTCAAGATGTTCTAACTTATACACACTTATACCCTAAATAAATGTTAAAAAAATTCTGGGCGTGTTGGCTAGTTTTATATCAATTTGACGCCAGTTTAGGTCATCTGAGAGGAGGAAACCTAGATTGAGGAAATGTCTCCATAAAATCATCTTGTTGGTAAGCTGTAAGGCATTTTCTCAATTAGTGATTAATGTGGGAGAACCCACCTGTTATGGGTGGTGCTGTCCTTGGACTAGTGGTCCTGGGTTCTGTAATAAAGCAGGCTGAGCAAGCCAGCCAGTAAGCAGCACTCCTCCATGGCCTCTGCATCAGCTCCTGCCTCCAGATTCCTGTCCTGCTTGAGCTCCTGTCCTGAATTCCTTTGATGATGAACTGTGATGTGGAAGTGTAAGCTGTACAAACCCTTTCCTCCTCCAAGTTGTTTTGATCATGGTGTTTCTTCACAGTACTAGAAACCCTGACCGTAAGACACTAGGCCACAGAGATGGCTCCGTGGGTAAAGGTGTTTATCTCCAAGCCTGATGACCGACACACATGGTAGAAAGACAGAACGGGTTACTGAAAGTTGTCCTCTGACACTCACAAACACACTCCCACACCACACATATAATAACTATTCAATTAAGTACTCTTATTTATTTATTTTTATATGAATTGGTGTTTTGCCTGCATGTATGTAAGGGTGTCAGATTCCCTGGAACTGGAGCTTCTATCTGGGTGCTGGCAATTGAACCTGAGTCCTCTGGAAGAGTAGTCAGTGCTCTTAACCACTGAACCATCTCCCCAGCCTCAAATTAAGTACTCTTTAAATAAAGCTTGTTCTTGGTTTGAGAAGTTTCATTAGTTTTTTTTTTTTTTTTTAATGTAGAAATCTCATAGCCACCAGTACTGGTGGTGGAATCCATGGGGTCTTAACATGCTAGGCAATTACTCTACCATTGATGTACACTCCTTGCTTTATTGTTCTTTAAGACCAAGCTTGCAGTATTTCTGCTCATAAAGCATTCTTAGAAACTTTGTGGATCTCCTGTGTATATTTCTGAAATTCTCATTAGTCAGGAGGGTCCTTCATAGGGCCTTGCTGGATAATTTCATCTCTATTCTTAGCTTCTGCTTAGAGTTGGCTGAGGGAATCTCTGAGTCACTGTCTTTAACCCCAGTAAAAGATTGTTCAGCCACACCCTTAGTTTTTCTTCATCAAATACTTTCTTAATAGTGAATCTTCTAATTTTAGAATATTTTGTGATCAAGATAAACTGAGAATTTTCCAAATCATCAAGCCCTGCTTTCTTTCTTTTTGTAATATTAATTAAAAATTTTTACGTATATTTCTGTTTGTGTGTATATGCCCTGTGTGTGCAGGTACCCTTGGAGGCTAAAAGAGGCATTGTATACTCTGGAGCTGGAGCCAGGTAGTTGTGAGGTGCCCAACCTGGAGGAGCAAGCTCTCTTAACTAGTGAGCCCTCGCTCCAGCCCTTAGTCCTGTTTTTCATTCAAAATTTCTGTCATAGGTTTATTTCTCCTCTTACATGGTATTGTAAGCGCTAAGAAGAAATTAGGCTACACATTGAGCATATTGCTTAGAAATTTCACTAAGTCTGTGTGTGTTTGAAAGTTCCACTTTCTTTGTAGGACACAGGTCAGCTTTCCTCTTAAGTTTCTTCCTCTGCTGATCGTTTTTCCTCATTTCCCTACCAAGAGTCTTTTAGCAGTCATATTTTCACTTGAATTCTGTCGTGGAGGTGTTTATATCCTCTGTTTTACTTTTTTTTTTTTTTTTTTTTTGAGAAACGATCTCACCAGGTAACTCTGGCTTGCCTGGAACTCACCACGTAAACCAGGATGGCCTTGAACACACAGAGACTTGCCAGCCTGTGTGGAGTGGTGGAGGTGGAGCACTGAGATTAAAGGCATGTGCTATCACACCCAGTCGGATGTTTATATACTCTAAAATGGTGTACGAGTCTCTGCTGTGTGTCTGCTCTTTTGCCTCTGAGCCCTTACAGGGAGCACCTTTCAGTCTGCACTTCCATCAGCAGCCTGTTTAAGGCAATCTGGACCCTTTCTATAGTGCTTCCAAATATGTTCCCAGCTTCTTCATTTCCAGTTCAAAGATTTCCACATTTTTTAAAGTATTTGTTACAGTAACATCTCACTTGCAGGTGCCAAAATGTATCAGTCAGCCTTAGAGAAACAGGCCCAGTGAGAGATCTACCAAAAGGTTATGGCAGGGGTTGGTTTATGTCATTATAAGCGTTGGCTTAACAAGTCTGACATAAACTTGGCTGTTGAAAAGGGCAGGAGGCGAGGCTATTGCTGCTGCCATCCAAAAGTGGCATTTCTCCTAGGAATCTGAAGTTTTGCCTTTTAAAAATTGATTTAGACAGGGTCTTGGTGTGTAGCCCAGGCTGAACCAGAACTTCTGTCTTCCTGCCGAAGTCCTTAAGTGCAGGGGTATACTTTTCAGTGCTGTCCATTACAGGTGTACCACCACACTGAGTTCTGCTCCTAGGCGTCTCATCGTATACACTGATCTTCATTGCCAGTGTTGACCAATGATGGACGTATTATGTCTACAAAGTATGTTCACAGGACTCTGAATGTATGCTTGAATAACTGGGAACTCTAGCTTAAGCAAGCTAACAGACACAGTTCACTGTCAAGTCACCTGTCATCCCAGCTTGAGGGATTTAATGTCGAGAAGATCTTAAGTTCAGGGCCAGCCTGAGTTACATACAAGATTTGTTTCTGAAAATCAAGGGCTGTGTATTTACTTCTCTGGTAGAACACTTGCTTAGTGCAAGGCCTTGGATTTAATCCCTAGTACTGCATAAAACAAGAAACCAAAAACTCGCCCACATTTTTATAAACACCTTACTGTTATAATGGCTTCCTTTGAACTGGATCGCCCATTGTTTCTCAATTTCTTTCTTTTGATTTTTTTTTTTTTGAGTCAGGGGGTCTCATTATGAAGCCCTGCAAATCTGAAAGCCCAAGTTTAATCCCCAGAACCAAAGTAAAAGTGCAAGAAGATGACCAAGAGAAGTTGTTCTCTGATCTCCGTGTGTGTGTGTGTGTGTGTGTGTCTGTCTGTCTGTCTGTAAGGGCTGGAGAGATGGCTCAATAATTATGATCACTGGCTACTCTTCCAGAGCACTGAGGTTTGATTCCTAGCACCACAAGGCAGTTTACAACTGTTTGTAGCTCTCGTTCCAGGGGATTTGATCCTCTCTTCTGGCCTCCTCAGGCACCAGGCACACATGTGCACAGACATACATGCAAGTAAAAGTACACATACACACATATACACACACAAAATAAAAATAAAAAGTCTCAATAGTATGACAAACAGCCCAATTAAAAAATAAGTAAAAGAGCTAGGCGGTGGTGGTACACGTCTTTAATCCCAGCACTCAGGAGGCAGAGGCGGGCGGATCCGTGAGTTGGAGGCCAGGTTGGTCTACAGAACTAGTTTAAGGACAGCCAGGGCTACACAGAGAAACCTTGTCTTGAAAAGCAAGCAAACGAAACAAAAGTGAAAGACTTGAACAGACACTTCATAGCAGAGAATATATGTGACTAGCAACAGTGCGAAAAGGCATTCGACATCATTAGTTGTCAGAGTAATACAGATTAAAACTATAGTCATGCTCTTGCATAGCCATTAAAATGCCTAGAGTTGAAAGAGATGGACAATGGCAAGTACTGGTGACAGCCAGCCCTGGGAAGCAGAGCAAAGGTGGCTAGATCACTGGGATTTATCGGTTAGCCCAGTCTATAGAGTTCCAGAACAGTAAGGGTTTGTGAAACCCAGTTTCAAAAACAAAACCAAACAAGTGGAGCCGGAGAAATGGCTCAACAGTTAAACATTAGCTGTTCTTCCAAAGGACATAGGGTTTGATTCCCAGCACCCACATGGTGGCCCACAGCCATCTGTAGCTCCAGTTCCAGGGAACCTGATGTCGTCTTCAGGCACACATGCAGTGCACAGACAAACAGCAGGCAAAACCAAAGCCAAACAAAAAAGAAACCAAGCACTGGTGGGGATGAACAGCAGCTGACCTCTGGACCAGGAAGAATGGTGCAGTCATTTTTGAAGTGGGTTTGTTTTTTTATGAAGTTAACTTCATAAATGCTATGCACCTCAACATTATGCAGGGAGAGTTAAAGCATAGGTTTACTGAAACACCATTTAAATGTTCATGGAGACAGTTTTTGTAATAGCCAGAAGATTTGGAAAAAAGCAAAGGAGTGAATTATTGGTACATGTAACAGTGTAAATGAACAAAATAAATGTGCATGAAAGAAGACAGTAAAGAGAATGTATTGTGTGAACTCATATATGTGAAGGCCCAGAATAGGAAGGCCAGTTTGTTGTGATAAAAGTTTAGATCAGGGAATGCTGGTGGATAAATGTTTGTTATGCTAGTGTAAGGACTGGAATCTGGGTCCCTAGAACTCAACGTAAATAGAGTGAGTCACAGCTGCCTGTGGTTCCAGTGCTTGAAAGGCAGAGTCAGGATATCCTGGAGCAAGCTAGCTGGCTAGACTAGTTGTGTCTGTGAGTTGTAGATTTAGTCAGGATACCCTGTCTCAAAGGTAAGGTGATGGAGGATGTTCGCCATGTCAACTTTTGCACATGTCAAACATACATGCACACATGTGCATTTGCAGTGTTACACACCACACATACAGACTTGTTGGGAAACAACTTTGATTGTTTGTTGCTGTGAAAGATTGTTAGCAAAACAAAACAAATGAAACACATAGGGTGATGGGAGTGCTTTTTTGTTTGTTTGTTTGTTTTT
>JAQHUG010000323.1:1702834-1715018 GCA_028555095.1 Dicrostonyx torquatus | reverse complement strand
CTATGAGTGAGTACATGTGACAATTGTCTTTCTGTGTCTGGGTTACCTCACTCAAAATAGCTGATCAATTCTTAATTGCAATTGAATGTTAAGATATGTTTCATTGTATGTAAATTATACCTTATGTTTTATAAATTTATTTATTATTTATGCCTGTGTGTGTTTTAATGAATCTGTGCACATGTGTTGCAAATGCTTACATAGGCCAGAAGGGATTGTTGGATCCCTTGGAATTGGAGTTACAGGCATTTGTGAGCCACCTGATGTGGGTACTTATTTCTGAGCTCTGTACTTCTGAAAGAGCAGGGTGCATCTCTTCAGCCCTATAAAATATTCAAAGTTGGCTTAAGAAACACTATATAGGTCAACACTATGGGCTACACAAAGATGCTGTTAAAAAATATCTGTCTATGTGAGTGCAGGCCTGTGCGTATGTTAAAGCACACACGTGAGGTCAGAGGGCAACATTGGGTGTTGATCTTCACTGCCTAGTCTAACTTGTTTGAAGCAGGCTCTTTGTTGTTTGTGGCCATGGACATCAGGTAGCCCACAAGCACCTGTCTCTGCCTCCCATCCTAGAAGAGAATTATGATGTGTGCTACCACCTGGCTTTATGTGGGTTCTGGGATTTGAACTCAGGTCCTTACCCTTGTCTGGTAGGTGTTTAAGGCCCTCTGAACCATCTCTCCAGCCCATAAAAGATGTTTGTGTTCCACGTTTGATTTCGGTCCTATAGTTTCCAAGAGCTGATTTAGGCTTTTCCTGCATGTGCTGACTACAAGGCCTGCACAGGGGCCTCACATTTCTGTTGAATGAAGGAGTATGTGAATGATATGCTCTCTTGTAGCTCCATTGGGACAATAAGTACATCTTTCCTCCAGTTTTCCAGTGCTGGTCACTTTAATGGAGATATTTTGTTTGGCTTCTTCTGGCAGTTGTCCGTTGAGGACATGTGAAATTATTCATTTAAACAGTTACTGAGCATCTACTGTGTGTGTTACTCTGCCAAAATAAAGCACTTGCTGAGGAGTTATGCCAATTGATTATATATGTGAAGTTTACATTTGACTGATTACATTTTGCTAATAAAAGCAAATGGATTGGATTTTCTTTTATATTTTTTAAAGATTTATTCTTTGTGCATAGGTGTTTTGCCTGCTTGTATGTATGTGTTACCATGTGCATGCCCAGTGCCCATTGAAATCAGAAGAGGACTTTTGGATCACCAGGAACTAGAGTTACAGATGGTTGTGAGCTACGATGTAGCTGATGAGAACCAAACCTTTGCTAGAGCAACAAATACTTAGCCACTGAGCCATCTCTTCAGCTCCAACTTTTCCTTATCTTTAGAAAAGATTTTTAAAAGAAAATTGTATGTGTGTCTTCGTGCACATAAATGCACGAAGGCCAGAGGTGTTGGATCCCCATGGAGCTGGAGTTGTAGATGGGTTGTGAATTATCCTGCATGAGTGCTGTGAACTCAGTTTCTCTGCAAGAGCAGTGTGTGCTCTTAACTGCGGAACCATCTCTCCAGCTCCTGGGTTAGCTTTTCTTAGAGTCTGTTTGAGCTATTATTTTTTTTGTCTTGTTTGTTTATACTCTGCTTTCTGAGGAAAACTAGACTCAGTACAGACTGCCTAATAACTCCACAGATGAGAATGAGTGAAGAAAAATTGGAATATTATTCTGAATTTCTGCAGACATGGCAAGTTTCTACCTTTCTTTTAAGGTCTATAAACGATGATTGGGTTGATTTAATTTCATTGCTGAAATCAAATTGCATAATGGTTTGTAATCAGGCTATAGCTGTATGCTGTCTTCATCTAGTTAGATTTCAGCTATTAGCTTTTATAGGTCATCAAGTAGAATTATTACCCTCTTCCTCCTGGCCCCCCAGGTAGAACTGTCTGTATTGATGAGGGCCATGTTCTTAGATTTGGTCAAACTGCTTTATATTCTTGGGGAAACTTTCTTCTCCCCATTGCTTAGAATGTCTTTGGCTGTTTTTGTTTGTTTGTTTTCTGAGACAGGGTTTCACTGTAATTCTGTTTTTTTCTGGAACTCACTATGTAGACTAGACTGTCTTCACACTCACAGAGGTCTGCCTGCCTCTGCCTGCCCCTTCCTTATTAAGTGCTGTATTTAAAGGCATGCGACACTACTCCTAGCTTGGCCATTTATAAAATTAGCAGGAGGCTGAACTCTGTAGAAATCAGCTTTCCTTTTTTAAGTAAGAATGAACCATCCTACACAATACTTTGATGTAATCCCAAATCAATCTCAATCTCTCCCCTCTCTCCCTGTCTCCCTCCCTGCCTACCTTCTTCCCCTTCCATGTCTCGTTTCCCTCTCCTTCACCTATCCCTTGTCTCCTCTTAGGCAATGATTCTCAACCTCTGGGTTGCGACCCCTTTGCAGGGGTGTTGAATGACCCTTTCACAGGGGTCACATATTAGATATCCTGCATGTCAGGTATTTACATTACAACTTGTAACAGTAGCAAAACTGCAGTTACGAAGTAGCAATGCAAATAATTTTATGGTTGGGGGTCACGACAACATGAGACACTGTTTTAAAGGGTCACAGCATTAGGAAAGTTGAGAACCTCTGCTCTGGGGCTTTTTCTTCCTGTATTTTAACATCATCAGGGGTAATAGCTACACCTAAAAGCTATCATTTTCCCATTTATCTCATGTATTATCTATGCCAGGCAGGTTTAATAAAGAAAAACCAAGAGCTGGAGAGACGCTTCAACACTTCAGAGCCCTCGATCTAAAACTCCAGGCCCAGGGAATCTGTTGCCCTCTCCTGGCTTCTTTTAGTACCAGACATGCATATGGTGCATAAACATGCATGCAGGCATACACATAAAACACCCATACGTATAAAGTGAAAATAAATAAAACCAAAATGGGTCCGTCCATGTATGAACCTAAATAGCATGTTCAGAGTGTGTTAGGTAACTAGATCTGGACTTCTCTCTCTCCTCCACCTTTGCTTGGCACAATCTCCTGAAAAGGAAGCCAGGGAGATTAAGAATGGCTCCTATCTGATAATAGCTTAGTAACCTAACAGGAGGCATTTCCCATGGCTGCAACTGGAGTCCAGTAAAAGCCCAGTGAACCGCCTTCACCTCTGCAGCAGTCAGAGGAACTGAGCAAGAGAAATATGACAGGAATATGGAAATGAGAAAAAAGGGAAAATGGTGTAGGAATCCTGAATGTCTATAACTTAGGTTCTTCTAATTTGTCCTCAGGACTGCATCTACTCATGCCCAAGCGTAATACCATGCCAAAGAAGGAGGAAATAGGTTCTGTTTTTAAGTTACCAAGAATATCATGCCAAGAAATGGCAAAGACTTATATTGTTCAGATTGTGTCTTCAAATATATATTTGATATGTTCAAATCTTGTTAATTTTTACTATCAAAGGCTTAAATATATTTGAATTTTGTATTCCCACCAATGGCGAGCTTGGGCTCCAGCTTTCCAGCTTCTCCGTTTCCTTACCATCCATGTGTCTTAGGGTCTTTTTTTTTTTTTTTTGGTTTTTCGAGACAGGGTTTCTCTGCAGCTTTGGAGCCTGTTCTGGAACTAGCTCTTGTAGACCAGGCTGTCCTCGAACTCACAAAGATCCGCCTGCCTCTGCTTCCCGAGTGCTGGGATTAAAGGCGTACGCCACCACGGCCCGGCCTTAGTTAGGGTCTTTATTGCTGTTAAGAGTTACTGTGACCACAGAAACTCTTCTAAGGCAGACATTTAATTGGAGATTCAGCCCATTATCATCATGGCAGGGAGCATGGCGGTGTGCAGGCAGATGTGCTGTAACTGAAGTCCTACATCTTGCAGGCAGCAGGAATTTGACTGCACTTGGTGGTATCCTGAGCATAGGAAACCTTAAAGTGCGCTTCCACAGTGACACACTTCAACAAAGCCATACATCCTAATAGTGCCACTCCCTGTGAGATTATGGAGGTCAGTTACATTCAGACTACCACACCCTGTGAGGTGGTAGTCTTTCCATGTTTAATGTTCTCATGTGTAATTGGTAGCATAATGCCAGTTCCAGTTACTATCACATTACTTATTTTCCTACAACATTTTCCAGTAACATATCCAGTACTTTTAGTTTTGAGTCATTGTCATAAATTTTATAAAGCCAGGGAAGGACCTTGTCCATCTTCAGTTCTAATAGCCCAGTACTCAGTAGATGAAAAATTATAGTTGGTTAGCAAGTAATGAATGAATAAAAAGTAAAGAGAAGTAGCCTATTAGTTAAGACTTGGGCTTGATCCTGGTTTATTCATTTATAAAATGAATTTGCTAATGTCTCACAAGTAGTGTGATGATCTTAAATGAGCTCACACATGTAAAAGCTTAGTCTGCAATACCTGGCATAGTGCCATTATCTGATATGTGGTGGAAGCAAGTTGCCATGGTGATTGCAGTGGTAGATTGGTGAGTTTTTTTAGGGGAAGGTGTGAGAGGGATGCTAAAAATTGAACACTGGGTCTTGCACATGTGAAGCACATGCTGGACCACTGAGCCTTCCTCCAGCACAGCTTCATGGTTTTGTGGAGTTGTGTTGGGCTAGGGTAGGAGAGATTTGCTTCAGAAATATATTTCTGTTCATCTGCTGTTCTGCTGATCAGTCAAGGAAACCAAATGATCCTTAAGATCAAATCTCTGAGTTTTAGGGTGTAGCTGGTTATGCCTTTCATGTCTGTTGTAAACATGGGGTAAGTTTGCAGATAGTGTAATGAGGCTTGAGAGAGAAAGTATTGGGCCAGTTTGCCCACTCAGTAGGGGTTTAGTTTCACCTAGAATTTTTGTAGTTTAGATCTTTGTTTAAATGTTTCTTTAGAGAGGAGTGAAGGCTTTGGATCCCATTTAATAGTGATGTCCTGAGGCAATGTAAATCGGGTCTCGGTGTCTTCATAGTGCACTGGGGAGACACTGGTAGGGGTTCTGCCCGTATTAAGTGGACTGTATTTTGCTCCTAGCATACCCAGAAATTCTTGGTTCTTTTCCTCTGCTAATGCTAGGGTTTTTGCACACCAGTGGTAGGGCCTGGTTTCCAGTATGGAAGATGGTGGGCCTTTAAAGAAGCAAGGCTATCGACGTCAGCATGCTAATCTAAGACTGGATTGATGTAATTCTCAGGGGACCAGTCAGCTTTTGCAGTAGTGCACTGTTAGGGCAAGGCTGCCCATGTACTGAGCCTTCTTCCTCTGCTGTATTTTGCTGCAGCCCCAGTGCCTCTCACCAGAGGCCACCACTGATCTTGGACAGTCCCTCCAAAACTGAGAACTAAATACACCATTTTTCTTTATAAATAGTCAGCTTCAGTAATTTTATTATAGCAACAGAAATGTTTTTCTTACATTCTATTTTTTAAACAGCTTGAGTTAAATCTTCTCGAGTATGACTTTGTTGGGCCCTTTCTTAAGCTTATTTAACCGCATGCCCCAAGATTGGCAGTGGAATTTATTTTTCTTATCATTGCAAATGCTGTAAGAAATTTGGAATTTGTACAGACTTTGGAATGTGAAATAAATTTTATACAGAATTAGTAAGTTTGCTTTAGGCAGCTTTCTGAGATGTGGCAAATTCAGACAAGAAAATGAGAATTGCTTTCATAGTGGCATTCCCACCTGGAACGTAGTTGGCAGTAGTAAGAAAAGGTTATGCAATCGCACTCCTTATCAACTGTTCATTGAAGCGTGTCGTCTCCAAAAGCTGTAGAGGAAGTCCCCTGCTCCTCTCCTGTCTGTCAAAAGCTGACTGTGGGAGGGAAGGGAGAGGGCCAACCAAAACCGTGTCTGTGACCATTCCCATGCGTGTGGTCGTGTGTGTGTCCATCCGTCCATCCGTGGCCCTGTGTGTGTGTCCTATACGGAAGCCTTCTACTTTGCATAATGAGTAGATGAAAACCTGTTCTGACATTGGTAGTTGGGGAATGAGAAGTAAGGTGAGCCCAGGCATATGTGTTTCCTTCAGCTTCTCAGAGACCCCAGAGTCATGGCCACATATGAGCATTAAGCATATACACAGAATACAAAAAGCACAGACTGTAGGGGAAGACTGAACTTCCCAGTGGTTTACTTCTGCTCACTAGGAGACTAAGAAACCTCAGATCTTAGGGGGATAATGGCTCAGAGGTGATTTCCACTAGCCACACTTACTTTTGGTGGTTTGGTTAGCTTTTCTTAAAAAAAAAAAAAAGACTTGAGGTTTATTAACCAAAGATTTTCATATAGATTTAAAGATAAATATTAAGATGAAGAAAGAGGTGCTTAAGGCAAGGAGATCTGTCTGTCTGTCTATCTACCTATCTATCTCTATCTAGTATATAACTAACAGATAAATGCAGGCTTTTAAAGAGTCACCTCATCTATCATTATTTAAAATTTTTTTTACATTTTAAAATTATTTTTGTGGGCATGTGTGTGATTACACATGTGTTACAGAGCATGTGTGGAAGTCAGAGGACAACTTGTGCTTATTTTCTATCTCTTTTTCTTTTTTTGAAACAGGGTTTCTCTGTGAAACAGTCCTGTTGTCCTGGAACTCCTATGTAAATCAGGCTGACCTTGAATTTACAGAGATCCGCTTGCCTTTGCCTCCCTAGTGCTGCCCCTAGTGCTGGGATTAAAGGCATGCACCACCACCACCTGGTTAGCTTTCTCTTTTTACCATGTGGCTTCTGGCGATTGAACTCAGTTTGCCAAGCTTGCTGAACCATCTCAGATGCCCTTAAAATTCTGGCCTTCACGTGCACATGTACATGTGTTTGTACACACGCTCACACATGTGCATAACTGCACGCACACAGAGCCCATGAACTGAGTCATCGCTTCTTTCACCTCTAGTGGTTTCCCCACTGTATTTAGAATAGAATTGAGGCTTCTTCATATGAATTACAGTGTGCACGCATGATGTCTGCAGTTCCCACATCCTTATCTTCCATCTCTTTCCTTTCCCCCTCCAGCTGGCCATGCTGTCATCAGTTGGTCTTATTTCTGTTCTTTCAGCTTTCCTTACCTCAGTGTCTCAACATAGATACTTTCTACTGGCAATGTTCAGTCTTCGTTTTCTCTCTAACTTGGACAAGTTTGGAACTAATTTTCTACCTGATGGCTTTTATTTTTTCATTCATCCATTTACTTATTTAAAAAAACTTAAAATTTATTTTATTTTATTTAATGTGCATTGGTGTTTTGCCTGCATGTATGTCTGTGTGTGGTTGTCAGAACTTGGAGTTACAGACAGTTGTGAACTGCCATGTGGATGCTGGGAATTAAACTCTGGTCCTCGGGAAGAGCATTCAGTACTCTTAACTCTTGAGCCATCCTCCAGCCCCCAGTCATTTATTTTGAGGCAGGGTCTCACTATGTAGCCTTGACTGTCCTGAAACGCACAGAGATCTGCATCTGCCTTTGCCTCCAGAGTATTGGGTTTAAAGCATGTGCCACTATGCCTAATAATTTATTGTTTTGTCTTCCTGTGTTCTTAGATTATAAATTACATGAAAGAAGAGTCATGTTTTTGGTTTCGTCTTTTAATTTATTATTTATCTATTTGGGTTTTGGGACAGGGTTTCTCTGTGTAACCCTAGCTATCCTGGAACTCACTCTATAGACTAGGCTGACTTCAATCTCACAGAGATTCGCCTGCCTCTACTGGGATTAAAGGAGTTATAGCCTTTCTGTATAGCACATACTGACACTTGGTAAGTATCTGAATGACAATTTGCTAATTTCATTGCATTGTGTCCACAGCCCTGGTTGGTAGTTAGAAAATTGATGCCCATGCCAGTTGTCCTTACTGCTGTTTGTTCAAAGGGGAATAACTGTTGAAATTAAGATTTCTGTTAAAAAGCTCACAACTTTTGCTTTGGCAGATTACAATGCTCATTAGTCCCAAGAATCTTTGTTCCTTACAAGTTTTTATAATTCACTAGGTCATGACATTAGTATTTTTAAATGTGTTTTATTTTATTCTTTACTGTTCTTTGACAATTTCATGTAGGGTAGTCTGAGTTTTGGGTAATTTCATGCTCCACTCACTGACTCATTCTCCTGTTAGAGCGCATCTGTTCTCCCTTCTATATTAATCTCAAACTTAGGAGCTAACTTTTTTTGATGTGTGGAAGAGTTAATACTGGGGCTTAAACCTAATGTTACGTATACACTAGGTCATCACTCTACCACACTCAGATTTTTAATCTTTTTTTTTTTTAACCCCCAAGGCAGGGTCTCCTGGATTCTGGGCTAGAACTGAACTTGCTGTGTAGGTGTGTAGTTGTAGATAACACTGCACTCTGATCTCCCTGCTTTTACTTCCTAAATTCTTGGATTATAGGCATGTGCCATCATGCCTGCCTTAATTTTTAATCTTTGTTAGGGAAAATTTCAAACATATAAAGGTAGAGACTGATGTGAACCAATCAGGTTTTCTCACATGCCATGTTCAGCAATTTGCAGCATATGGTCAGTCTTATTTAACTTTATTCCCCCCTTCTCGTCCATATTTTAAAACAATATTTTAAATCCCAGACACTCTACCATTTCATCTGTAAATACTTTGGAAAGATATAATGAATTTAAAAACTAGTTAACTCTTGGAAAGTCTGACAGAAAAAAAATTCCATTTGTCTCCTTGAATCTGGGTCTGCATGCCAGCTGGTGAATTTCCATGTAGACACCACTCCCAAGGTTTGACTCACTATTGAAAGCATATACTCCATTGTAATTGCTCAGACTGCTAGAATGTGCTGTGGTGGTTGCCTTAGGTCTCTGTTGGGCGGAGGGAGGATACTAATGAGTAAAACGCACACATTTTTCTCTTTGGAGAAGTGTAAAGACAGATGATGCTCTTTGACATGATGTGTTCTAAATATTTTAAGAGGTGTCTATAAAACAAGAGTGAAATATGCTTTGTGGATTTAATAGAGTAAGTTGCTGTAGTTCTTTTGGGTAAATTCCTGAGAGTCACAATTAGGAGAGAGAAGGAAAACCCCACAATCTAGGTAATTCTGAACTAGAAAGAACCCTGAGCTTTGGGAGGGAGACCCTGATCCAGAGCAAGTCACACAGTATGGTGTGAATGTGGTGGGCTGTGTGCAGGGAGTCAGAGTTGTCACCTGGACTGCTCTAAGTTGCCTGTAAGTGAAATTTCCCATAGGATGGGAAACCAAAGCTCTCTTTTCTTTCAGGATTGTTACCTTGTGAAATTGAGAATAGTTGCACTAGAACACTTCCTTGTGGGGAAATGAAGGGAAATAGAAACAATTATAATCACTTTTAATTTAAAAAATCCAACTATATAGAAGAATAAATGTTGTGGGACCATTACCCAAGAGAGCATGCACGCTTCCTGTCTGCTCTTATCAGTCCACACGTAGTACCTCGGACCACACCCTAATGGGTAGATGCCCAAAAGGCTATTGGCTGAATGAATTCCCACAACAAATAAATCCCTGTATTTAAGAGGCCACAGGTCCTAGCTGTTGGGGGATTGCAGCCCTGCTTGCTCCTTATACCGAATTAGCAAGACTTTTGCCCATGGTTAATAAAGAGGTAGCAGATGTGGTGATCTCATGTTTTGGCAACTCCTTAGAAAAACTGTGCTTTTCTTCACCATACTCCTGTAACTCCTAGTTCATACCTCTAGTGAAGTCTGCATTACACAGTGCCTCAGGTAGGGATTTTGCCACCATCATCTCTGGCCTTAGCATTTAGAATGTGATCATGGACTGGAGAGATGGCTCAGAGGTTAAGAGCACTGGCTGTTTTTCCAGAGGTCCTGAGTTCAGTTCCCAGCAACTACATGGTGGCTCACAGGCATCTGTAATGAGAGCTGGGGCCCTCTTCTGGCCTGCAGGAATACATGCAATCAAGACACTGTATATATAATAAATAAATAAATCTTACCATGTGATCACTTGGAAAATATTCGTTGACACATGATAATCCCCTTCCAACACTAAAATGATGTTTGTTATTTCTCCAGCGGCCTTGACCCAGAATGTACTAATAATGCTAATAATATGTAGATTACCTCTTCCTAGAAGTTCTGTTTTTTTTCTCAGGATCTGGGTTATTCTCTTGTTTGATGACCTTCCAGTTTGTTCTTTATTAACTTTTTAAGTTAATATATAAAATGAGTTTCATTATGACATTTTCATGTAGGTATATCATTGTACTTTGCTCCCTGGCACTATTTAATTGATATTTTCAGACTGCAATTGATTATTGGTAGCCATGAGATCTTGGAAAGTGAAAGTATGCAAGGAGGGATTGCTGGGTTTGTTTTCATATTTTTCCTCTGAACTTTTCTATTTTCACATTTCTCTTTGTTTTATGGTAACTGTTTTATTCATTCATCTTTCTCTCCCTCTCTATCTTCTATCTGTCTGTCATCTATCATCTGTCTGTCTGTCTGTCTGTCTATCTATCTATCTATCTATCTATCTATCTATCTATCTATCTATCTATCTATCTATCGTTATGGGTGTTTTACCTGAATGTATGGCTGTGTTTACCCTGTATGTATAGTGCCCACAGAGGTCCCTGGAACTAGAGCTATGGCTGGTTGTGAGCTGTCATGTGAGTTCTAGGAACCCTGGTCCTCTGCAAGGCAACCAGTGCTCTTCACTGCTGAGTATCTCTGTAGTTCCATGCACCTATTCTCTCTGAGTTGCTCTGATTAAAATTTTAAATTCTGTCTCTTTATCCCATCTGTAATCAACTACTTCTCTACCACTCTTGTCCATGCTACTGTCTTGTGGATTTCCTAGATTCTGATCTTTTGTTCTCGGCACAGCAACCTGAATCATTCATTTTGTATATAGGTCTGGTTATGTCCCTTCTCTTTCAAAGCTTCTCTCTCATTCCACTCTGAGTGACAGCCCATTAGGCCTTATCAGTCTTCTGTTAACTCCTTTTGCTCCGCTACTGGCCCTTGCTTCTTGCCCTCCCTTGAGAAGGATTGCCTTGTGGCTTTTGTATTGGCGCTTCCCTCTGGCTGGAATGGTTTCCCCTGGATGTCTGCGTGGCTACATTTCTTAATCACAGTCCCTTCTTAATGAGGCCCATTCTTATGATAGGGTGTGGTGACTTTGAGACCAACCTGGGTTCATGAAGCCCTGTCTCAGAAAAGGGAAAATAGTTTCTCTGTCCCTCATGTCTCTTTTTTTTCTTTGGAGTGGGGAGGCGAGAAGGGGAGGGAGATTGAGAGATTTATATTACATGTTGTTATTATTGTTTGTGGTGTTGAGACTATAACCCAGGGCTTCGTTCTATCATGGAACTACAACCCAGTCTTAAGAGTCAGCTAGTCTTACTTCTGTCGATCTTGCTCCATTAGAAAATAAGTTCCATGAGGTCAGAACTTTGTGTCTTGCCATGAATAGTGATATATCTCAATTAAAGGGCTTGGCACATAGCAAGTGGCCACTCCGTAATTGATAATTGTTGAGCAGGGTTGGTGATGTGTTTACTTCCATGGTGATTGCTTTCTAGCATGAAATATACTGAGATTTGATATCTCACACTGAAAAAAAAAGAAAGTTAAAAGAACTGTAAGCTGTTAAACAGTTTCATTTTTATGTTATGGTATGAGTGTTTGCTTACATATATCAGTGTACCATATGTGTGCCTGATATCTGTGGAGGCCAGATGTTGGGTCCCCTGGTGGTTGTGAACTGTCATATGGGAACTGAGCCCAGATCTTCTGCAAGAGCAGCAAGTACTGAACCATGAGCCCAATTTTTTCTCCCAGCCTTCTTTCTTTCAATTGATGCTTTCACAGTGCCTAGAACCAGTACCAACAAAGTAGTATGTATAGTTGAATATGCTACCGTCAACACTCTGAAGCCTTTATGGTCATTCTTCAAGGTAGGTGATAATAGTTTTCATTTCTGTTTTTTGAGACAGTGTCTCATCTTGTAACATAAGCTAGTCTGCAGCTTCCTGTGTAGTCCAGGCGGACCTTGAATTCTTTTTATATATATATATTTTTTTCTTTATTGATATTTATTGAGCTTTATATTTTTTTCTGCTCCCCTCTCTCCCTCTCCCTTCCCCCTTCAACCCTACCCCAATGTCCCTATGCTCCCAGTTTACTCAGGAGATCTTGTCTTTTTATACTTTCCCATGTATATTAGGCCTATATAAGTCTCT
>JAQHUG010000323.1:1687681-1702029 GCA_028555095.1 Dicrostonyx torquatus | reverse complement strand
TAATAATAATAGTTTTGTGAGTTTAGATTAGGAAACAAGTATAGAGAACCTACTTAGCTCAGGCCCTGAGGCTAATAAGGAAATGAGCTTAGATATGAACTCTAGGTATGATCACAAAACTTTCCTGGGGCCATATTCATTTATTCTCCTGTCCTCCCTCCCTCTCCTGCTCTACCCACTTCTCTGTAAATATAGAGACTTGGAACTTGAGACTTGGCTAAGTAGTTCTGAGTGTTTCCAGAGAACCCAAGTTCAGTTCTCAGAACTGCAGGAGCCCTAGCTCCAGGGAGGTCTGACCTCTGCCGGCTCTGTTTGCATCTTTATTCAGTGCATACCTTTACACAGACACGTGTACATACAAATAAATAAAATGAGATAAAAAAGACCAGTCACATCATGATGTCCGGGCTGGGCTCAAATTTTCCAACTTCCTGCCTCAGTCTCTAAAGAGCTAGGGTTACAGGTGTGTGCTGTCATGCCAGACCACGTCATCGTCATAAGTTAATAACCGTTATGAAATTGAAAAACAATTTATTGTAGATTTTTATTTATTTGGTTTTTTTAAATCAAAAACTTCTTATTTATTGTATGTATATACGTGTGAGGACACACTTTTGGAGGTGATAAGAGAACAATTTGTGGATCTTTGGATAGATGTTCTGTTGGAAGCTCCGCCTCAGACCCCCTTCTCCCTCTCTAAATCCTGACCCTCACAAAACCAGCCAGATTGCACCTATAGGGTATTTAAGCTCCAGTCCATAGACCTGCCATGTGATTTCTCTTTCTCCCTCCCCACCTCACTTCTGGGGGGACTTGAGAGTCCCCCAAGAAGTGCTTTGCTCTTTAAACCTGGTCTTTTTGATTTTGATCTGACTTACTGCATTGATGGAGAAACCCACAAGTGGGGATCCAAAAATCCAAAAATGGACTTCTCAGTGGGAGTCCATTTTTCTCTTGCTACTCTATGTGTTTGAGGAATCAAACTCTAGTCATCAGGCTTAGTGACAAGCCATCTTGCCACCCCATACTGTGGATCTTTAATAAAAAAAATTCCAATATTGTCATCCATGTGTTTTTCCTAGAAATGAGAAAGGTAATGTGTTTATCTGCTAACTTTGATTAGATACTGTGAAAATCTGTTGTCAAGTACTTGCTGACAAATACTGTTGTCAAACTTGGGTTATCCAGAGCCCAGATGATTGTCCTATGCATCCCAAAGAGCACCAGCCTGGAGGTGGTGGGGGGCACAGACTGGGGAAGGAGTGAATGAGAGTACATACGAAGTAGCTTTAATAATCAAGAACTGATGTTGACAGTTCCTGAGAAGACTTGAGGTGCCAAAAGTGCTCTGAGCAGTTGGTTCTTTCACTAGAAGTTGGAATGCACTCATTTAACTGGCACTGTCTGGCTATAAATAGGTCTGCATTGTTTTGAGAAGAAAGCCAAAAACAAATGTTTATTCAAAAAAAAATCTGCAAGCTGGCATGGTGGCCTTCTTCTTCTTCTTCTTCTTCTTCTTCTTCTTCTTCTTCTTCTTCTTCTTCTTCTTCTTCTTCTTCTTCTTCTTCTTCTCCTTCTCCTTTTCCTTCTTCTTCTTCGTCTTCTTTTTTAAAGATTTTATTTATTTATTATGTATGTAGTGTTCTGCCTGCACATATGCCTCCAGGCCTGAAGAGGACACCAGATATCAGTACAGATGGTTGTGAGCCACCATGTAGTTGCTGGGAATTGAACTCAGGACCTCTGGAAGAGCAGCTAGTGCTCTTAGCTGCTGAGCCATCTCTCCAGCTCCCGGTGGCATACTTCTGTAATATCAGCACATAATGGTTGAGGCAGGAGAATTTTGAGTTTGAGGCAGCCTGGGCTTATATAGGGAGACTCTTGTCTCAAAGAAACAGTGGAAGGAAGAAAAGGAGGGAGGTGTAGAGGAAGGAGAGAGGGGGATGAGAAAGGGTAAGAACGGAAGAGGGGAATGCAGTACCCCAGCTGAGGATCAAGTTGTTTAACAATCCAGTCTCTGGACTGGGAAGGTGGTGCTCACCTTTAATTCCAGTGCTCAGGAGACAGATGTCCTCGGCCAGCCTGGTCTTTCCTGGTCAGCTGAGGCTGCATAGAGAGACTGCCTCCAAACAAAGGAGCTCAAGGACAGCTTTGACTGGTTTGGCCCTTTCTCCAAAACAAAACACCACCAAAAATCCACTGGTCTTGTAATGTCCTGTGATCTAGATTTTCTTTTATGAAGTAACTCATTTCAATACACAGTCTTCTGAATGGGGATGAAAGGGTTGGGTAGCTGAGGTCCTGAGGCTTTTATTAAAAATGCTTGACCAGACAGGGTGGTGGTGGTGCACACCTTTAATCCCAGTATTTGGGAGGCAGAGGCAGGTGAATCCCTGTGAGTTCAAGGCCAGCCTGGTCTACAAGAGCTAGTTAGTTCCAGGACAGCTAGGACTGTTACACAGGGAAACCCTGTCTCGAAAAGCCAATAAATAAATAAATAAATAAATAAATAAATAAACAAACAAATAAACAAACAAATAAAAGCTTGACCAGTCCTGACTGTCATTTTTCTAAAGCTGGTAAAAAGTAAGAGGTTAGAAAAACTTTGCTTATATTACTTACTGCTCATATAAAAATAGAGTTCATTTCATTATGAAGTGAATAGACCTGGGTTCTGAAGAGGCTTAGTCAGTAGGTGACTCAAACAACCTTTACATAAGATGGTCTCATGTTCAGATCAGTTCCAAAATACATTCCTTGACAACTTTCAATTAAAATCTAGGATCTCATCTCGAGATTAATGTAAGGAATCTGTCATTAGCTTGTATCTTGTTTCTGTTTAGATTTCTTCCCCTCAAAGTAAACCAATCACTGTTTAGGAGCAGACCTTTTCAGTCATAGCTTCCAATGAAGTCCTGTTATTCTTAGTCATTCTCCTCCAAGTCCTTTTCCTGTGAATAAAAGATTGAGCTCATACCTTTGCACAAGATCTGGAGAGTATTTTAAGCTTGGCGTGTTGAGACCTGGCAGGCTTGACTAATATGTGGATAGACCAGCACATTAGAACCTTTGTGAAGTTCCAGGCTACAAGCTGTGTTTTAAATGAATATTGGCATTTATAAAATTAATAAGCAGTGACATTCAAAGGCCTTTTGCACTGGTGGCTGACTTTCCTGAGGCTCTCGCTGGCCCCACACACCTTGCTTTAAGCAGTGCCAAAATCGGGGTCAGGAGGGGTTTGCTCCTTTGTGCTCTGCTGCCCTCTGTGTTCAGCAGGGCACAAGGCTACTACTCTCTAGGTTCTTAAACTCAACCATCTGGAAAGTTTCTGAAAATAAACTGGATTGGTTACTGTATTTCTAAATGTGACCTCCATTGTTCCTGAGAAAAAGCCACTGTGCATATCATGGATACTCCACATGCAAAACTGAGAAAGGACCCTGCCTCCATATGTAACCTATCACTTAATTTATCATCAGATGGCTGATTCAGTTGGCATGGATGAAGGTGAGTTTTGTTGTCATGCACAAACTGATCAGTTTTCCTGACTTGGTGGTCCATGCCTATCATCCCAACAAGACTGAGGTCAGCCTGCCCTACATGAGACCCTCAACAAACCATTAATAGAAAACAGAAAAACTACTCAGTGCTTTTTAGTGATCTGTTGTAACCGCTGTGCCTTACTGTTGGCTTAATATTGTAGCAGTCATACTCGTAAAAATAGAGATGTGCATTATATTGTGACAAACAGATTGCTTAAGTGTACTAAGAAAATGAATTCTAGTGTAATTCATTTTGTGAATTTGGGCCAGTTGAAGGCCTTCAGTCAACATGGAGTAGACCCTGAATTTGTGCCAGGCCCTGATAAGCCTGGAGCAACAGAGATGTTTTAAGGATGATCTCTCACTTGGACAAAATGAAGGAACCTGTGTACAATTAATTTGAGTGGCTCTGAAAGAGCAGTGGGCAGAACTGTGAGAGCATGCAGGGGAGGAAAACATTAACTCTAGGGAATTGGAAGGCTTTAGAAAATTTGTTTTAGTTGAATCTGAGGTAATAATAAAAATTGTAAGTCAAAAGCCGGGGGTGGGTGGGGTAGTGTACGCCTTTAGTCCCAGCACTTGGGAGGCAGAGGTAGGTGGATCTTTGTGAATTCGAGGCCAGCCTGGTCTACAGAGCGAGTTCCAGGATAGGCTCAAAAGCTACATAGAGGAACCCTAAACCGGACAGTGGTGGTGCACACCTTTAATCCCAGCACTTGGGAGGCAGAGAGGGTGGATTTCTATGAGTTTAATGCCAGCCTGGTCTACAAGAGCTAGTTTCAATACAGGCTCCAAAAAAACTATAGAGAAAGCCTGTCTCAAAAAACAAAAGCAGTAAGAATGGCCAAGATCAAAAACACTGTTGACAACCTATGCTGAAGAGGGTGTGGGGAAAAGGGAACACTTCTGCATTGATGGTGGGAATGCAAGCTGGTACAACCCCTTTGGATGTCAGTGTGGAGATTTCTCAGAAAATTAGGAAACAACCTTCCTCAAGACCCAGTAATACCACTTTTAAGTATATATCCAAAGGATGCTCAATCGTGCCACAAGGATGTGTGCTTATGCCCCTCGACCGAAGAATGGATAAGGAAAATGTGGTACATTTAAACAATGGAGTACTACACAGCAGAAAAAAATAACGACAGCTTGAATTTTGCAGGAAAATGGATGGAACTAGAAAACATTATTTTGAGTGAGGTAACCCAGACACAGAAAGACAGTTGTCACATGTACTCACTCATAGGTGGTTTTTAAACATAAAACAAAGAAAGCCAGCCTACAAACCATAATCACAGAGAACTTAGACAACAATGAGGACACTAAGAGAGACTTACATAGACCTAATATACATGGGAAAGTATAAAAAGACAAGATCTCCTGAGTAAATTGGGAGCATAGGGACATTGGGGTAGGGTTGAAGGGGAGAGGGGAGAGGCAGGGAGGGGAAGAAAAAAATGTAAAGCTCAATAAATACCAATAAAGAAAAAAAACGGGGGGGGACGACAAAAACAACAACAAAAAAGAGAGAGAAATCTTGCCTTGAAGTTGTAAGTCTAGTGTGGTGGTTCCCCCTGGAGGCAGAGGCAGAAGGATCTTTATGAGTTTGAGACCAGCCTGGTTTACAGATTGAATTTCAGGACAACTGGCCTTGATTTTTATAATCGAATAATATTACAAGATGGCTTTACCCCCTGTCAGGGCCTTCCATGTCTGGAACCATTTCCTGTCATTTAGTCTGATGTGACTGGTGGCTTGCTCAGCTCTTAGAGGACAGGCAGTGTGTCTCTTCACTCCGGATGTGGTGCTTCACATTGTAGCAACTCCAGAAATACATAGTGGACAGATGAGTATGGAGTCTAAGTACCAGCCACCGAAGTGTCCCAGCTGTGATGGGGAGAATGCCGACAATTCCCTTAAAAGGCAATGTTTAACTCTCTTGCAAGAGTAATTTTCAGAACTATAGAACCATTGTCATTGGATGTAAAGGAGTTACTTATTTCACAGGGCCATATGAAGCTTCAATTAGTACATTGAAGCGTGTAGACTAGTACCCAGCACACAGGAAGTGCCATGGTTGCTATTACCCATCATTTAACTCCACCTGAATGCTCTTTTTGTCACCAGCAGCTCAGCCGCTGTTGTGGTATGTAGAGGACAGGAAGGATTTAAGCAGCCATCTAAATGTTCTTTGTGAATTGGAAACACTGCTGATACTGTGTGAAGTTTTATTTTTCTGTCTGTGTTACGGATTGAAGGATGTGGTTGGTATGGAATTGAATTTCTGTGAGAATTGTGAGCAAGGTAGTCCCAGGTTGATTTACTCTTCCCTGTCTCCCTATCTAGTGTGTGTTGGTGTTTTTCAGTTATATTCAGGTTTAATAGGTGAGATTTGAGATTGGTTAGGAAAACACACTTTTATGGAGACACAGTGACAGTCGTGGTGTGTGCAGTATTGTGTGCTGCATCTGGTGTCTCGGTAAAATGTGTTGAATAGTTTGATGTGGTGGCACATACCTTTAATCCCAGCACTTGGGAATTTGAGGCCAGCCTGGTTTACATAGTGGGTTCCAGGAGGGCTACATAGAGAGACCCTGTCTCCAAAACAGTATAAATGATATAAAAGTTTAGTGGTCATGAGCAGATCGAAGGCAGAAGTTCTTGTATTGATTCCTGATGTAAACCAATTTGAGGTAGGAGTTTAAAATAAAAATGGTAGATTAGACTGAATGGGGACTTGGTAGCCGCCAGACTTCACAGACAGCTGTAAACTTTGTTATGGGTGACAGGCTCTGTTCATTCGTCTGTAGCACTAGAGTTTGGTTTGACACAGCATGCTTATGTTCCTGTCTTAATCACTGAGATTTGAGCAGAAGTATACTACATATGACTTTGGCTCATGTGCCCTGTCTTATATCATATGCCCACAAAAGAGTTCCAGACAGCAGCTTCATGGGGGTCCTACATGAACATTTACCATTGTCATTGCTATTCATGTTTTCTGGTTTTCTGTCATGTTAAATTTGGTGAGACCCCCCATTTCCCATCAATGCGGGGGGGGGGGGACTGTATAACTCAGAGAGCTTGGTGTCCAAAACAGCAGTACTCTTCAGAGTCCCCCAGAGGAACATGGAGTTCTGTGGGTCAGTGTCTTCGTGCTTGTGCACTTGGAATAGCATAGACTTTTGTTTTTATTGTTTTGTGACAGGATCTTACTACGCAGCTCTGACTGGCCTGAACTCTCTACATAGGCCAGGCTGGTCTCGAACTCACAGAGATCCACTTGCCTCCGTCTCCCAAGTTCTGGTGTAAGTTTTTAAAAGATTGGTTTTGATTTTGTGTATAGTGTATGTATATATTTGTTGCGTGTGTGTAAAAAGAGTGAGGGGAGGAGGCAAGCATGTTGCAACTGTGTACTTGTGCAGTCAGAGTGCAGTCCTGGGTGTCAGCCCTCACCTTCTGCCTTCTGAGTCAGTCTCATTGTTTGCTGCTGTGTACTTCAAAGTAGCTGGCTCTTGAGAGGTGATGTGGTGGAGGAATGGCTTCTTCTGTGTTGATTTCCATCTCACTGGAGTCTGGAAACTACAGACGTGCACCACCACTTCTGAATTTCTTTCTTTTTTTTTTTGGTTTTTTGAGACAGGGTTTCTCTGTGGCTTTGGAGCCTGTCCTGGAACTAGCTCTTGTAGACCAGGCTGGTCTTGAACTCACAGAGATCCGCCTGCCTCTGCCTCCCGAGTGCTGGGATTAAAGGCGTGCGCCACCACCGCCCGGCCGGCCTGAATTTCTTTAAACATAGATTCTGGGGATCCAAACATCAGGCTTGTGTGACAAGTGCTTTTACCTGCTCAGCCATCATGCCAGCTCCTAGTATTGTTGCCTTTTTATATCGTAGTACATGTGTAGGAGGTACCCACATGCATGCACACTGTGTGTGTGTGTGAAGAACATAGGACAATTTGTGGAAGTTATTTCTCTCTTTCCAACATGAAGATCCCTGGGCTTGAACTCAGGTCATCAGACGTTGCAGCTGGCACCTTTACCTGCTGAGCACATCTTGCTAGCTCCTCAGCATAGGCTTAAAATAATTTTTTGCTTTATTTTCCCCACTCAGTGTTAGTGTTGAACCCAAGGCCTACCATATACTAGGCAAGTACCCTATCACTGAGATTGACTTTCTCAGTTACCCTGAAAGGGACTTTTAGTACATTGGTACAAGGAAAAGTAGTTGAGGTGCTTCTGGTAGCAGGTGGATCATGGTTTTAAAACTGCTGCCTAGGAAGGGAAGGAAAGGGAGATTAAAATTTAACTTCATCGTTGCTTGGTACCTGCTGGTTGGAATTTGACTGGTCACTTGGAAAATTACTTTCTATTGTTTGGTTTTTGTATCAGGGTGATAATAATTGGTAACTACTTTATGGAATTATTGTGAGAATTAGTAAAGAATGTGATTCATTGAGGCATGCTGAGTGTTAGGCACAGCCCTGCCAACTTTCACATGCTCTCTGTTTTGAATTTTGTCATGTTAATTGACAGTGTAGTTTTTTAGATACAGGTGGATGATGTTGCTGTGAAAATCAGTGTTGTACTTAAATGTAGCCATGCAGGCGAAGCAAGCGTATGTTGGTTTATGTTATTTTGTGTACATCTACTAGCATATTATTTTACGGAAAAGAAAAGAAAATTTCTCCATGAGATAGATTTTTTTTTTATGTTTTTAATCTTCTACACTTGCAACTGCTTTAGCCCAAGGCAAGGGGGAGACTAGGAGGTTTGAAATTAGAGACAGTGATGTTTTGGGAAGTTGAGGCTCATGACCCGGGGTTTGCTAAAGTTGATGCAGAGGAGGCCAAAGTAGATTAACATTTTCAGACCTCAAAGTGAGTGTGAATCAGGATTGGGTCTTTTTCTTTTTTAAATTTTTTTTTTTCAAGACAGGGTTTGTCTGTGTAGCCCTGGCTGTCTTGGAACTCGCTCTGTAGACCAGGCTGACTTTGAACTCAGAGATCCTTCTGAGTCCTGGGATCAAAGGCATGCGCCATACTACCTGACTGAATCGGGGTTGTTTGTAGATGTGTTTTTGCTTCATATTAACTGCAAATAGAGTTAATAGAGTGTAGGACCTTTGTTTTGAGAAACTTTGACAAAAGTCCCTGAACCAATGCAAATTTATCTACTCCAAAAATACCAAAACAAAACTTCCCCATTTGGCTGTTTAGATGAGCTGAGGGAATTAACTGTTGTCCTTATGCTTGCAAAGAAATGATCACACTTTCTCTTAAAGTAATTATAATTGGTTTCTACTCTTAAATTCTCTCTGGAAACCTTTCTTTTGAGGAACTGTGTTTGTATCCCTCAGCCACAGGCTCCTGTGGGATCAGCATAGCTAAGCTCACTTCTTCGTTACATGAAATTAACTGCAATGTTCATTTCTCTTGCTGTTCCAGTTAAGATTTCCGATTTGTTGCTTTCCTGCCCTTAAAATGGTAAGCTTCCTTTGTAGTTTGAACGAGAGCTATAGAGAATTATCTAGACACTGTTTGTCCTTTCAAGGGTTGAAATGGGCATGTTTAATATTTTTAGTTTATGAAAGTTTTGTTACTAGTTCCCTGCCTGTTGAATGAAATTCTGTACGTTTCCTTAGCTACTTTCCTATCATACAGTCAGAGAAGTGACCAGTCATTTTTTCTTCTTGTTTTGACTAGCAAATATCTCTTAACAACTTTATTGAGATTTTTACTATGTCATTTGCTTGATTGAAGTATGCATTTCAGTGATTTTTAGTAATTTTTGCTTTTGAACACTTTGTTTTTGAGATAGGGTCTCATGTCGCTCAGACTGGCAATAATATCTCTGTGCTGAGGAAGACTGTGAATTCCTGACCCTCCTTTTTCTTCACCTCCCCAGTGCTATAATTGCAAGTTTGTGCACCATCACATTTGCTTGTAAACACTTTTTTTTTGCACTTTTATTGTTCTTTAAAGTTGAGTGTGTGTGTGTGTGTGTGTGTGTGTGTGTGTGTGTGTGTCTGGCTATGTGCAGATGAGTTCAGATGCCCACTGATGCCAGAACAGGCATCGATCAGATAGATACCATGGAACTGGAGTTCCAGGGGCTTGTGAGCCACTGTGTGGTGCTGGAAGAGCAGCTGGTGGTGGTCTTAACCACTGAATCATCTCTCAAGCCCCTGTTTACTTATTGTTGTTACTACAATTATTATTTTTCTTATTTTTTGAGACAGGATCTTATGTAACCCTACTGAGCTTCTAATTCACTGAGTAGCTGAGATGAGCTTGATCTTGTGATTGTGCTGGGATTGCCATTAGTTCTGGTTTATGCAGTGCTGGGGATGAAACCTAGAACCTTAGGTGCTGGGCAGGTGCTCTACCACATGAGCTATAGCTCCAGCCCCACTTGAGGTTTTTAAGGGCTCCTGATGTTGTTTTGTCTCTTTAATGGTGATGTCAGTCTCATAATTTAGTTAAGTTCATACCTAGCATTTTTACTCATTTAAGAATACCTCCCTAACAATATATAACCAGCACTATATATAATATAATGTAGTAAAATTTATAAACAGCACTATAAATTTGTGCTGTGTGATAATCTTTTGATATCTTTTGTGCACAAGTTCCATATAGTTGTCAGAGTAGAAATATCCCTTTTTAGAACAACAAACTAAACTGGATAATGGTGTTTAATATTGTTATATGAAAGGCAGTGTGTAAAATTATTGTTAAAAAATTTTGCCAGACAGTGTTGGCTCACACCTTTCTTTATTCCCAGCACTTGGGGGGCAGAGGCAGTTAGATCTCTCTGGGTTTGAGGCCAGCCTGGACTACAGAGTGAGTTCTAGAACAGTGAGGACTACACAAAAATAGTCAAAAAAACCAAAAAAAATTTTTTTTTAATTTAAAATTAGTTGCAGCAGTGTTGGGATGCACATCTTGTTCATGGGTTATGGAATTTTGCTGATCATCTTTTCATACTTTCTCTCTACTAGAATACTAATATTTTCCACACTTTTCAGGCAAACTTTTTTTTTTTAACTTTAAAATCTTCCTGTCTTATGTGTGCTCTGGAACAGTACAACTCTTAGTTGGAGCCTGGAATTCTCTGAACTTAAGCTCTAGTGTAGGAGTTATTAATCTCTTAAAAGCCTCAGTATTTTCCTCTGCCTAATTGGAGAATAACAGTATCTAATATGCTTACTGCAAGGATCAAACAGGTATTTGGTCTATTACCTGTTCTTAAATACAGCTTACCACACAATATTTTGTGACTTCCCCTTAAATCTGTGCCCCATTATCCATGTATACATGTGTAGAAACTTGGAGATTTTGCTCAAAGAAATCATCTTTGAAATTTCTTCCTATGATCCCTATTTGTCCTTTCTTTGTGAGACTTTAATGAAAGTAGATTCATTTCTGACTTAGTGCTATGAGTCTGTATTCTGACCATTTCTTCTGTGTCTGTGTCTCTTGCATGATGAATGAAAGGAGACTCTGACTGCTCCTAGGTATGGGCTGAAGAGGAGGTTTACTGTAGCTACCAGGGAGAGCATAGCCAGAGGCATCACACTGCGTAAGGAGAAGGGGGATGGGAGGAGAGGAGAGAGAGCGGCATAAGCCAGTGGCTGCGGTGTATAGGGAAGAGCCCAGCCATGGTCTGGAGAGTTTGGTGGGGGAATATGCCAGTTAGGATAGCTCCATAACAGGTACTGGCAATGCTGAACAGGCTCAGTTAGCTGTTTGTCTTGGGTTTGAGACCTAACACATACCATTTTGAAAATAACACCTAGGGATTCTCCCGCTATGTAAGAGATGGAAGGAGTCTTTCTCCTCCAGACTGCATGATCTTACTGCATTCTTTAGCATCTAGGCACCAATTACTGCCTTTCATCTCTGCCCTGATTCAGGCTGCAATTCTGTTTGTTTGTTTATTTGGTTCCCAGAGATAGGGTTTCTCTGTGTATTCCTGACTGTTCTGGACCTCATTTTATTGATCATGCTGGCCTTGAACTCAGAAATCATCTGTATCCACCTCTACCTCTGTCTCCTGAGTGCCTGGACTTGGATTAAAAGCATGTGCCACCAGACCTGGCATAGGCTGCGATTCTTATAGGCTGTCAGTGGAGATAAGTAAGTATCTCTTAAATTTTCGGTGGTTCTCATGGCTTCAGAGAGTATTTGGGAAAGTATTAAGGGCATTTTAAATTAAGTGATTGTGGGTTGGAGATGTATAGCTGGCATTTGGTTGTTAAGGATAAAGAATAATAGTCTAAAATATAGACTTATCCCCTTAAAATTATAATACTATCATTGTTGGGAAACTTGGCTAGCTTCTTGGTACAGGTAGATAACTATCTCTCTAGCCCTATGGTTAAACTTCTAAAATGCAGTTTTTAAAAATAGTGATTTATGGGTTGCGGAGATGGCTCAGTAGGCAAGGTGCCTGCTGTGCAAGCATGAGGGTCTGAGTTTGGATTTTTCAGAACCCATGTAAAAGCTGGGCATAGTAGCATTGCCTGTAACTCTAGTACTGCAGGGTGGAAACAAGCAGATCCCTGGAGCTTGCTGACCAGTCAGTGGAGCTGAAATAGTAAGCTTCATGTTCAGTGAAAGACTAGCTCAACAAAATTATACGGTGAAGTGAGAGAAGAAGATGCCCTACACCAGGTGCTGGTCTCTCCATATACGCCTGTTTGCACAGGCCAGCTGGGATTAAAGGTGTGTAACACCACTACTTAGTGGTTTCTCATCTTTTTAAAGGAAGACATTCAGTCGTGAGACACAGTTTAAGCAGCATCTTATTTAGCAGAGCAAAGCAAACAAACAAAACACCAAAATAAACAAACACCCAAAACAGGCAGTTCAGAAGAGGCTGGAGTGGACAGATCCAACGACTGAGGGATAGAAGTCATTGCATTGTTGATTTTAAAGAACTTTTGTGGATATTTATGTTTGTTGGGAGTACCATATCTTTTGGGTAAGGTGAATCTTTTCCCCTCTATGTTGGAAATCATGGTAGACTGGCTATTCCCTTCAAGGTCATTTCTTCCCTTGATCATCTTGAAAAGCCCCCAAGGTAACAGAACCACAATACAGATGGTATTATAGTGGGGCTGGGGGTCTTTAGAGAATGCAGACCCTCATTAGTGTGCAAGTGTAGCAATGGGGAGAGTCTCTGCTCATGCCTGTGTTTCTGATACTATGGCTGGAACCGTAACTGTGTTCTCAAAGATGTTCAACAACAAAGTATCATTCTTATGGTCAACAGATAGAACTAACCAAGATAAAACTGCAGAGCCCTTGGCTCCTTGGTATCTACTTGTATGACTAACAGGAAACACTGAGAAGATTCGGTACAGCTCTCTGTGGTTACCTCATGACTAACTTCTGCCTACTGCACCGGTATCATGCTCTACCTAGAGAATCTTTTGGGCTGTCTTGTAATGCTTCACTTGAATTGGAAAGCCAACTCCTTGCAATATTCATTTTCTCTACCTTTTGTACCTTGTTTTGTGTGTTTAATTAATCAGAGTTGTACTGTGGGTTGTTGTTTTGAGGGTTGGAAGTCTTCCTCTTTCACTTCAGGCAGTTTTTACAAGGAAGTATAGCACCGAGAAAGATAAAGTTTCCAAAGTTATGGCTGCTTTGTTTGTGAGCTGGCTCCTGAACCACATTAGAAAGTTATGGTTTCGTTATCACACATGTGTTTCTTACTAAACTGTAGCTTTTGTTTCTGAAGTGCTTGAGGGCTGTCCCATCACTATATTTGCCTTCAAGTAACCAGGAACCTATCATAAAAGATTACTGAGCAGTGGTGGCACAGGCCTTTAATCCCAGCACTTGGGAGGCAGATCTTTGTGAGTTCAAGACCAGTCTGGTCTACAGAATGAGTTCTAGGACAGCCAGGACTACACAGAGAAGCCCTGTCTTGAAACCCTGTACCACCCACCCCACACACACAAAAAAAAAAAAAAGAAAGAAAGAAAAAAATTATATTTTCTATGACCTCCAACTTTTTTTTAGTAGTATATTATATAAATTGCAGAAAGGGGTAAATTTCATTGTGAAATTTTTTATGCAGCATATAATGCAATCTGATGTTACTAACCCCTTTTCTTCTCTTATCTCACATTCCTAAAACTTTCCATGAGTTGGTGAGATGTTCAGTGGACTTAGAGTTTGACAGCCTGAGTTCCATTCCTGGGACCCACATAATAGGAGAGAACAGTTCCTGAAGGTTGTCTTCTGACCACCACACACATGCTGTGACACATAGGTACCTCAACTGACACATACACTAAGCAGACAAGCTGATAGCTCCCTTTTAATTTCATATCCTTTTTCCCCCTCTGAATTCCACATGAGAGAAAGCTATGCAGTTTTTGTATTTGTGACATTAATTTGGCTAATACTGCTTGATATAATGCTCTCCAGTTCCATGCCATTTCCTATAAATGACATATATTTTTTATAGCTAAATAAAACCTGTTTTCCTCATCTGTTCCCATGCTGATGGACACTAAGCTGACTCTAACTTGGAATTTGTGAGCAGTGCTTCAATAAATATGGGCATACAGCACCTCTGTTGTTGATTGTCTGGAGTATATACCAGGAAGCAGAGTATGTGATAGCTGTATCTTTAATTTTTGAGGATCACTCATAGTGGCTGTACTGATTTACATTCCCTCAGTGGCATTACAGTGTTTCTTTTTTTTCCTTTATTGATATTTATTGAGCTCTACATTTTTCTCTGCTCCCCTCCCTGCCTCTCCCCTCCCCCTTCACCTCTCCCCCA
>JAQHUG010000323.1:1630240-1667726 GCA_028555095.1 Dicrostonyx torquatus | reverse complement strand
GTTTTTCGAGACAGGGTTTCTCTCTCTGTGGCTTTGGAGCCTGCACTGGAACTAGCTCTTGTAGACCAGGCTGGTCTCGAACTCACAGAGATCCGCCTGCCTCTGCCTCCCGAGTGCTGGGATTAAAGGCGTGTGCCACTGCCGCCCGGCTCAAATGACATTTTTATAACTTGGTCTTGGACCCTGGACTCAATGTGCAAAATCAGTTTTATTTCCTCAGATAAAATTCCCCCTATCTTCTTTTTTTTCTTTTAACAAGACTGCCTGAGTTCTAGGAATATAGGTGTGTGCTGCCACACCTACCTGTTGAGGTCTTTGACACTTCCTTCTCTTTCATCTCTTGCAATCAAATATATACACATCATTTCCCATAAAGGCATCTCTTGTTCACTCAACATTCATTAAGTTGATTTGAGCTGCTGCTCTCTTCAGAGACCACTGTGTCACTTTCCTTCTATATTACTAGAGTTCAAGATCTCAATATACATTATGTGTTTTATCTTAGTATAGTTTTTCTTTCCTCCTAATTCATTTTTTTCATACTAATTCTCAGATGTGCCAAATCTCTTAAACATGGGTAATGTCACTTCTAGCTTCCTAAGGCTAGAGACTTACTTTTCTGTTCCAGGTACATCTTATAAAACTTTTGTGCTTGAGCCATGTGGTTTGCCAGACCAGATTTCTGATTTAGGCTACTCCTTGTCTATCCTCCTGTCTGTTTCTCTTTATGTCCTTTCTCCTGGAGGAGTATAAGCTTTCTGAGGACAGGAATTTTATCTTCCTTGCTCTAAACTCTAGGATCTTCTACAGTTCCTGGCAGGTAGTGTACTCAGTAAACATTTATTGAATAATCATGAGTGCTGGGATTACAGGTGTGTGCCATTGTGCTAAGATGTTATTCCTGTATTACTTGTTTTTCATGATTTCCAAGATGAAGTCAGTTTCTTGACCATCTATCTCTAGAAGTCCTTAGTAGTCAAGTCATAGGTAGGGTTAGAAGTAACAAGGTGTGGGCAGTTAGTTGAGAGTTTTTCCTCATCTTCTCTGTGACCCAAGACAGTCTCCAGTAAGCTCCCATAAAATATTTAAGCTCTTTTGTGTCCTTCATGTCAGATTTTATACATATGAGATTTTATACACATTTTATACATTTATACAGATTTTATACACATGCACAAACATCTGTTTAGACACAGTTTTCTGGAGTGATGTACTGTCTCTTAAAAATAAGTTAAAAGTATAAGTCTAATTGATTAAAAATTTTCATGCAGAAAATTTAATAATCAGAAGAATTGTTCCATCCTCAGAAGAACCATAGCATTTGGTTGCATGAAACCAACATTGTCATTGGGCATACAAACTCTACTCATCTTGCACTTGAGTTTAGAGTTATCAACTGTCTCCCCCAGCTCTTACATTCTCTGACACATTTTTGTGCTGTTGCTTCTGAGTACATACATTGCTCGGGAGAGATAGACAGAAGGCATGTAGCCTGAAAGGGGGTGGGTTGGGTAGAGAAAGATGAAGTAGAATTAAGATAGGGAACAGATGGGTTGTGGGAGATGACCCTGCCCCCATGTTGTTTTGTTCTAGCTGCTGCTGATCATACATGAAACAGCAGACCAGAAAATGGTCTTGGATTCAGTAGATTTATAAATTTTCAACATTCAATCTAGGGATGCTTAGGAACTAACAGGGACACTTGATCTGTATTGATGGCCCCAGTACAATTTTCAATGTTGTCTCTACATTGTCATACAGTATTGGGATTTTCTGTATATGTGGTATTGGCCTATTTGAAAATGAGTAGAGAGTAATGTATTTTCTAGAGACACAAATCCATGTATGTATGTATGTATGTATGTATGTATGTATGTATGTATGAATGAATGTATGTATGTATGTATGTATGTATGTATGTATGTATGTGTGTATGTATTTTTTTCCCCAAGACAGGGGTTCTCTGTACCCCTGGCTGTCCTGGAACTCCATCTGTCAACCAGGCTGTCTTAGAACTCAGAGATCTTTCTGCCTCTGCCTCCCAAGGCCTGGCATTATTACACGCCCAGCCCCCTGTATATATTTTATGCTAAAGTTCTTTCTCTTTTGCTATTGCTTGCCCTTCACCGATTTCTGGTCTATTTCTGGTAACCTTCCTTTATGTTTCACTAAGTCTTCCCTTTGCCCATAAAAGGTTTTTATAATCAATATGAGGATTGAACCTAGGGTGCCACAAGCGTGATAGACTAGAGCTCTACCACTGAAGCTTTGTTTGAATTATTGACTGTGTTTATGGATTTACACAAGTGTGTGTGTATATGGTTTGTGTATGCACATGTACACAGATACCATGAACCTAGGGCTCGTGTTTTCTCAGACTGGAAGCCAGCAAGCCCGCAGTGATCATCCTGTTTCTGATCCACTTTGGAGCTGGTGTTAAAGCCTGTGCCAATAACTGACTTGTTATTTGAATGTTGAAATTTGGACTCTAGTCTTCATGGTTGCAGTGTCTGTCTTAGTCCCTGTTCTGTTGCTGTGAAGAGACACCATGACCACAGCAACTTTTTTTTTTGGGGGGGTGGGGGTTAGGGAGTGTTTGAGACAGGGTTTCTCTGTATAGCTTTGGCTGTCCTGGAGCTCACTCTGGCCTCAAACTCAGAGATCTGCCTGCCTCTGCCGTTGAGTACTGGGATTAAAGGAGTGCTCCACCACCACCCAGCTGATCATGGCAACTCTTATGAAGGAAAGCATTTAATTGGGACTTGCTTACTGTTTCAGAGGTTTAGTCCATTATCCTTATGATAGGGAACACAGCGGTGCGCAGGCAGACATGGCTGCTGAGAGTTCTACATCTGGAATTCGCAGGCAACAGTAAGGGAGGGACACTGGGCCTGGTTTGGGCTTTTGAAAGCTGGAAGCCCACCCCCCAAGAAACACACTTCCTCCAACAAGGCCACACCTCCTAATCCTTTCAAATAGTACCACTCCCTGGTGACCAAGCCTTCAAATCTAGAGCCTGTAGATTCATTCTCTTTCAAGCTCCACAGTGTCCTTAACCACCAAGCAATTTCTCTGGCTCCAAGAATCATATGTAAACATTAAAATGGGGCCAGTATAATGACTCAGTAGGTCAAAGGCCCTTGCTGTTGATCCTCACTTTAATCCCAGGATTCCCACAGTTTGGCAGGAAAAAACTGACTCCAGCAAGTTGTCCTCTGTCTCCCCACAAGTGCATTGTGGCATGTACCCTTCCTCACATACAAATAAATGAGATTAAAATTTTTAAATATTATAACATTATCAAGGGAACCAGACAGATGACTCATCTGTTAAGAGCATTGGCTACTACTCTTGCAGAGAACCTGGGTTTGTTTCCCAGAATCCACATGGTGGTTCACAAACATTCTTTTTTTGGTGGGGGGGCGTGGAAGAGCGGGGGAGGTTCAAGTCAGGGTTTCTCTGTAGCTTTGGAACCTGTCCTGGAACTCGCTCTGTAGACCAGGCTGACCTCAAACTCACAGAGATATGCCTGCCTCTGTCTCATGAGTGCTGGGATTAAAGATATGTGTCACCACTATCCATCTAACAAACAGTCTTAACTCCACTTCTAGGGGATTTGATGCCTTCTTACCTCCACAGGCACCAGGTGTGCATGCGGTGCACATACATAAATGTAGGCAAAATATTCATACACATAAAATTTATTTTTTTTTTAAAAAAGAATGTTATTAAGCATATACAAATGTAAAAAGAGTAATATGCTTCTCAGCTTCATCAGCTTGTTCTGTGTTCTTGTTTATGTACCCTCATCTAATCTTGCTGCTTCGTGACCTTTGTGAAAATGTTATTGTGGGTTACTCTGATGTGGGCATTTTAAGGGCTACATCATGAAACCTGAAAAAATGCCACCATAGCATGTAATTTACTCAATTAAACACATAACAGTAAAGTATACATGTAAAATTTTAACAATTTTTTTATTTCAAACACTTAATGGTTTTATAAATATGGATTTTTATTCATTTTTAAGCTATTAAAATCAGGATGGAGGATCAAAAGGGCTGGGAATTTATATCATTTGATAGAATGCTTGCCTAGCATGTAGGAAGCCCTGACTTTGATCCCCCAGTACTCCACAAAACTGATGGTGTAGTTGTAGGCCTGCATTCTAGCACTGAGGAGGAGGGTCAGGAGTTCAAGGGTCATCTCTACTACATAGCAAATTTGAGGCCAGCCTCTGATGCATGAAACCCTATTTAAAAAAAAAAAAACCACCACCACCACCACCAATAACAACAAAAAACCAGAAACTGAAAGCACTAAAATCTGAAAGAAGTCTTGTTAAAAGTCTTTCAGTTTTCTTTCTTTTGCTCTAGGTAGTAAAGGGCAGTCACAATCCAAGTCACAACGAAGTCTTATCCCTTCGTTAGTAATTTGTGTTCTAGGAACACACTTTTGCTTTAATATGAAAAACTAGTCAGGAGAAATCTAAGGTGTCACACACCTGTAATCTAAGCTACTTGAGATGCTGAATCAGGAGGATTGAGTTTAAGGCCCACTGAGGCAACATAGTCAGACCCTCACCTCCCATCTCATTAAACAAAAGCTGACCCTCTCTTTTCTTTTATGTCTAGCACTAGACTTTGGTGGGGGCACATTCCTCAAAGTTTTTTGAATATTTTCTGAAGATATTGGATATATATCACACACACCCCCAAATGAATGCCAGAATTATGGACTCATACCAGTCTGCTTCATGTTCAATAGGAAAATACTATGATGCCATAGGACAGATCTTTATTGTGTCTTGGGATGGTAACACATCTGTATCAAAGTTCAGAGTTCCATCAATACTGTTAATTTTTTACTCATTTTAGGAGGAATGTGATTATTCATGAATATAAACATTTTTAAGCATATACAGTTTTATTCTTTTAAACTCAGTGAGTAGGAAGAGTTGATTCTTGTGTTCACTTGTTCGCTACCCCTCACAGCCTGTCTTTCAGGTGCTGTAGGTAATATTGTGCTTTTCAAGTTGACCTTGAAATTCTTTTTTTTTTTTTTTTTTTTTTGGTTTTTCGAGACAGGGTTTCTCTGTGGCTTCTCGAACTCACAAAGATCCGCCCACCTCTGCCTCCCGAGTGCTGGGATTAAAGGCGTGCGCCACCACCACCCGGCGACCTTGAAATTCTTTAGTTTTAATTATGTCATATCCCATCCTCATTGCTCAAATTTTACCTTTTTAATTTTATTTCATATTTATGAGATATTATATATATGAATGAGCAGGTAGAAGCACTTGCCAAACCAGAACCACTGCCTGGTTTGGACCTATTGTGTAGCTTTGTGCTCAGAGCATGACAGCTATCATTTTAACTAGCTCATTTGGAAATGATTCTCAAAACCACACCTGTTGACTATTGGTGTTCCCTCATAGGAGAGGTAGGGAAAGTCATGGAACCTGAGGTTCTGTCTGTTCCCTCCTGAATCTCATGGCTATTTGTGTGATTCTTCCCTAATTGCTTGTAGCTTCATGGTTTCTGAAGGTGCTGGAGTATGTAGATGGCAGAGGGTTAACTAAATGGGCAGGCTCCCGTGTATGCAACTATGGGGAAGTCATCCATGCTGGTGTGAGAATTTCCAGTAGTGAGACTGCTCTGAGGTCACCCTGTGAGCAATCAGCTCCTCATCCGAGCTCTGTAAGTCCAATAAAACTTATTGGTTCCCCAAGTTCGACTTGGTAGAACTGGAATTGGGTTTCTGTGATCTATGAGGAGGGGGTAGATGGTTTTGTCTCCTTCCCCGAAAGTGTTAAGAGTCCCCACAACAGATACATTGTTCCTTGAAGGTGGGGTAGGATGTGATGGCCTTTTAGTTTTCAGTGCCTTTCTTAATTTCATGACTGTTTAATATTTTATTGGTCTCTAAAGTCCTCACTGTAGAATCAAAGGAACACCGGTTTCCCTTTCTATACTAAAACTTTGCCTTTTCATTAAAAAACAATCTAAGTATTCTAGAAAAACTTGGAATCTATAAGAAAGTAAACAAGCGTTTCATAATGTGTATGTGCTTCGAGGTGTAATGTGTACATGGTAAATGCATACAATTTAATCTGATTTTAAAATATGTAAATCTAGGGCAGAAGAGAAGATTAAAACTTTAATAGTATAAGCAAACAAAAATCTTTTATGTTTTAATATAATTCTTGTGCTTTTTTAAATATCTTCCTCATAAATAATTTTAGAGTCAACATTTCCACATTCAAAATACTTTAAAATGTTTTTTTTTAATAACACAGTATTCAGAGAATGCATTTGTTCTTAACTGATGCAACCATGAAGTCTCATTTGTTGGCAATACTTCTCAGTTGTGTATATAAACACACACACATACATACTTACATACACACACACACACACAATCCTGTTTTTCAAGACAGGATTTCTCTGTAGCTTTTGGAGCCTGTCCTGGAACTAGCTCTTGTAGACTAGGCTGGCCTCGAACTCACAGAGATCCGCCTGTCTCTGCCTCTCAATTGCTGGGATTAACTCAGTTGTATATATTGTTTTGTTGGGTTTTTGCTTGTTTTGGCTTTGTTGTCTTTGTGGGATTGAGTGAACCTAGTGACTTACACGTGTTGGTAAGTGTCCTGTCACTCACCAATGTCCATAACCAATTCTTTATTTACTTACTGTCTTTGAGATTTGTTGGAGACAGGGTTGGGTTTTTTTTTTTCTTTTTGGGGGGAGGGGATTTTTGAGACAGGGTTTCTCTGTAGTTTTTGGTGCCTGTTCTGGAACTAGCTCTTGTAGACCAGGCTGGCCTCGATCTCACAGAGATCCACCTGCTTCTGCCTCCCGAGTGCTGAGATTAAAGGCGTGTGCCACCACTGCCTGGTGTTTTTTTTTTCTATGTTGCTCATAGAATTCCTGGGCTTAGTGCTCCAATCTCCTGGGGCTACAGATATAGGCCACTTTGTAGACTCTTTGGTATTAAATTTTTTAAATTTTTTATTATTTTTTATTCTGTCATTTTAAAAGAGCTTTTAATTCTCTAAGGAGTTTTTTTGTTTTGTCTTGTTTAAATAAAAGTTTGTGCTTTTATTGTCTTCATTACAAAATCTGCTTATAACTTGATCACTTGGCCCTTTCTTCAGAATGCTCAAATCTCTTACTAGCCAGCATTCTCCTAGATCTGCGATTAGGTGCAACACACTCAGCCTCAGCCTAGTCTTAGGAGTTTAACTTTTTTTTTTTTTTTTTTAGGAAGATAGGGTTAGTCTTCCCACTGTAGCCACTCTGTTTCTAGCTTTCCCTGGGCATACAGGAAATCCTTGCTCTTCTTGGACTGTATCTCTTTGTGGGGCTGGTACTTGCCACATTTCTTGCAGAAAGCCAATAGATCTTAGAAACATTCACAGTGTATGTGAGAACGCTTTCAGCACAGAAAAGAGTTTTGTGTTTATTTATTTATTTATTAAAATCAAGTTTACTATTTTTTAATTTTTGTTATTTTTAGTTATCTCGATGTGCGTGGGGTATGCGCGCATGAGTTCAGGTGTTCAGAAAGGCCAGAGGCATTGGATTCTCTGAAGCAGGAGTCCTAGGCAGTTAGAGCTGTTGACCTGGGTGCTGGCACCAAACTCAGATCCTCTGCTCTCTGTACTCAGTACTGTTAACATCTGTGGCAGCTCTGCATCCCGTTTTCCCTTATTAAAACTTCTAGTCAAGCCTGGCCGGATGGAACGCACTTCAGGATGCTGAGGTGAGAGAATTACTGTGAATTCCAGGCTAGTCTGGGTTTTTAAGGGAGACCCTGTCCCAAAAGAACAAAGACACAAATTAACAACAAAAACCCAAGGTCTAGCCAAGTGTAATAACTCACACCTGTGGTCCCAGCATTCTGAGGTTGTGGGCAGAAGAGCTGAGAGCTGAAGGTTAGCGTAGGCTCCAAAGTGAGACCCTGTCCCCAAACAAAAAGAAAAATGAGTTGGTTGTGGTGGCCCATGCCTTTAATCCCAACACTTGAGAGGCCTAGCAGAGGCAGGCAGATTTCTGTGACTTCCAGGGCAATCGGATACAGAGAAACCCAGTCTCAAAACAAAATATAAGAATTAGGGTGCCCTTTAGCCTCCCCATCTGCAGCCTGGCTACACAGGCTGTCCTGTGGAACCTCCAAGAAAGGTGGTGATGGGAGTTTTGTGTTTAATATGCTGTGTACTGTGATTGAATATCCTTGTAATGGTTGGTTAACCCTATACCCATCACCAGGCAGATATCTCTGTATTCCTTTACAAAGTAGTTTTCCTAATTTCCTACCCTAGATATGATGATGCATTATGCTAATTTCAGTGCCTTCTGGCTATTCAGTCTGTTATTTCTCAGGATACTTCCTCTTAGTAGTTGAAAGGTAATGTTTATTTCACAGTTATTTCTCCTTGATTAACATTTCCTTTTAACCATTTATATGTGTATGTGTGTTACTTTTAACTATGTTGTCCTTCTGAGTTAATTGAAGACAGTAGCAAACTTGAAGTCCTCACTCTGAGAGTTTGATAACCATGCCCACTTACTTTACAAAACCTTCTAAACTGGTTGCAGCAGTGCACACCTATAATCCAAACACTCTGGAGACTGAGGCAGGAACATCACGAATTGGAGCTTGGCCTGAACTATGTAGAAATGCTGTCTTAAACTCTTGAGCTTGTTGATGGTATGCTAGTGCCATAACCTAGAATATCTGTATTCCATATACGCTCAGCAGTTCAATTTCTTCATTGTGTCATCTAAACTTGGTGTTTTCTTCCCCAATTTCTAGGTTACCATCGCGAAAGCCAAGGTGGATTTCTCCAGTGTGGTGTGCCTGCCCCCTTCCGTCATTGCTGTGAATGGGCTGGACGGAGGAGGGGCTGGCGAAAATGATGATGAACCAGTGCTCCTGTCCCTGTCTGCTGCCCCCAGCCCTCAGAGCGAAGCTGTTGCCAATGAACTGCAGGAGCTGTCCCTGCAGCCCGAGCTGACCCTGGGCCTCCATCCTGGCAGGAACCCCAATTTGCCTCCTCTCAGTGAGCGGAAGAATGGTGAGTCCTTTAGAGATTCCTACTTTGCTTGCTTTCACCAGTCTCCATGTTTATTGCTTTGCAGATCCTTGTCTTCATGTCTGGTGAAAGTTTTTTGTCTTAATAATCCCCCCCCCTTTTTTCTTTTGGTTTTTCAAGACAGGGTCTTTTTGCGTTGCCCTAGTTGTCCTGGAACTCGTTCTGTAGACCAGGCTGCCTCAAACTTAGAGATACACTTGTCTCTGCCTCCTAAGTCCTGGGATTAAAGTCAGTACCACCCAACTAAATATTTCTTGTAAATAGAGAAACAGCTTATTTTAGTTGAATCCAACATTTCCTGACATGGTTACCATGTGTAACCATTTGTCTGCTTTAACTTTCCTTCCTGTTACTCTGCTGATTCCAACCCATTCTGTCCATTAATTCTTCAGTTCAGCAAATGTTTGGTGAGTATCAACAGAACAGCATCACCAATTGAGGATCAAGTGTCAGGCACATGAGCCTGTCAGGAACATTTCACATCCAACCATTACACATCACGGCCTAGCCTATAACCCCACCTGACTTAGGCTCAGGAAGGTCATAAGACTACAGTTGTACAGAATGGCCCAACGTTCTGCTAGTAGATTCTTAAATAGGACTGTGACATGGGTCTGCTTTTGCACCACCGTAAAGTCAAAAAATTTTAAGTTGAATCATTGTTAGGTCATGAACTCTATGTTCTTCTACAATCTATGCTTAGTATTTAATATTTGCATTATGAGTTAGTAATATATGTATTTTGTGATATAATCTCTTAATCACTGTAATTTCCCTTCAAAATACCAGCTTTATCTCTATCTTCTGTGTTGATATGTTGTTTGAATTAGTCTTATCTAATAGTCTTCTCTGTTTCTTAAATTGTTTTGGCTGCTCTTACCCTTTAAGTTTCCCATGATTTTTTGTTTTTGTTTTTTGTTTCTGTTTTTTTTGTTTTTTGTTTGTTTGTTTTTTGTTTTGGTTTGAGACAGGGTTTCTCTGTGGCTTTGGAGCCTGTGCTGGAACTAGCTCTTGTAGACCAGGCTGGTCTCGAACTCATTATTTTTGTTTTTTGAGACAGGGTTTCTTTGTTTAACAGCCCTAGTTGTCCTGGAATTCACTTTTTAGACCAGGCTGGCCTTGAACTCACAGAGATCCACCTGCCTCTGCCTCCCCAGTGCTGGAATTAAAGACATGTGCCACCATTCCCCAGCTATTTTCCATGATTTTAAGGTTACTTATTTTCTGCAAACAAAACAATATCAACAAAAGAGATAATTTTCCTCAAAAAATGTTAAAATACATAATAGAGTTTTGTAATGAGCATGTTTGTTCTTCACTACCTTTTTAAAGATTTTTTTTGTGTGTGTTTGTGTTAATTGCATGAATGGATGTGCCCTATGTGTGCCTGGCGCCTTCAAAGACTAGAAGAGGGCTATCAGATCCTCAGGAACTGGAGTTGTAGATGGTTGTGAGCCACAATGTCAGTACTTGGTATTGAACCTGGATCCTCTGCAAGAGCAGTATGGTCGTTTGAATAAGAATGGCACCTGTAGGCTCATATATTTGAATACTTAATCATCAGGGAGTGGCACTACTTGAGAAGGATTAGGATGTGAGTGTTTCAATTAATTATTGCCCAAGCCAGCTATCTTTAATACATGCACTCTAATAGAAATAAGAAACACAAACGGATTTACCAGACCCTGGATCCGTGCTTCTCTGAAGATGCATACCAACCCCCGATCCACAGAGAGAGCACTTCCCACGTGAACCTACCCTTTTATACCTAATTGGGACCTATTGGTCCAACCCCGAATAATTAGCTAATGGCTAATGAGGGGCGGAATAATTAGCTAATGGCTAATGGCGAGGTGTGGCTATTAGCCTGATAGGCTAGAACCATTCCCCATCATTAGGAGATGTGGCCTTGTTGGAGGAAGTGTGAAGTGTGTCACTGGAGGTGGGCTTTCAGGTTTCAAAAGCCCAAGCCAGGCCCAGTGCCTTTCTCTTCCTGTTTCCTATGGATCTAGATGTAGAACTCTCAGCTGCTTCTCCAGCCCTGTGTCTGTGTGCTCCAATGCTTTCCACCATTGCTAAACATCTGAAACTGTAAGGAAGCCCCAATTAAATACTTTCTTTTATAAGAGTTGCCTTAGTTATGGTGTCTCTTTACAGCAGCCTAACTGTAACAAAGACAAATAGTAGCTGCACTCAACTACTGAGCTGTCTCAAGCCCTCTACCATTGACTTTTTTTTAAGAGGGTAAGAAATGGGAGTTAGGCTGGGTCTCATAATATGGATTGGGCTGGCTTTATTGGTCCTCCTGCCTTAGGCTCTTAAGTGTTGTAATTACAGATGTGTGTCACCTAGCTGAGCTCTACCTCCAACGCTTCATGTATATTTGTCCATCTCTTTTATCAGTCCATCTTATTTGTGTGATGTACTTCAAAGTAAGGTTCAGACGCTGGTACACTGCTTGTTGCTGAAATACAGCATCATCTGTCTTCTCTATTGAGCTGTCACAGTTTAAACACATTTGTTTGTAACTAGTATTTACAACTGAGGAAATGATAAAACATTACCAAAAACCAGCTCCCACTGGGCTCAGGAGGCAGAGGCAGGAGGATCTCTGTGAGTGTGAGGCCAGCCTGATCTACAGAGTGAGTTCCAGGACAGCCTGGGCTACACAGAGAAACCCTGTCTCAAACCAAAACAAAAAACAAACAAACAAAAACAAGCAAAACACCCATTTCCCTTGTGCCTTTTTCCAACCAGTGCTTCTTTCTCTCTGCTCCCAGGAAATTATCATTCTGGTGTCTGATGTCATCAGCTAGTTTCACATTGCTCTTTTTGTTTAATTACTTGTTTATTTATTTGGAGATGGTGGTGTCACCATGTTACCCAGGCTACCTGAAACTCAGGGTTTAAACAGTCCTGCCTCAGCCTCCTGAGTCAAAGAGTCTGATTTGCTGTGCTGACATTGTACTCGGTTTTATACTTCATCTAGAAACAGAATCAGGGCTGGAGAGATGGCTCAGTGGTTAAGAGCATCGCCTGCTCTTCCAAAGGTCCTGAGTTCAATTCCCGGCAACCACATGGTGGCTCACAACCATCTGTAATGAGGTCTGGTGCCCTCTTCTGGCCTGCAGACAAACACACAGAATATTGTATATGTAATAAATAAATAAAGATTTAAAAAAAAATAGAAACAGAATCATCCTGTGTGTCTTCTCTTGGCTGCTTTGATGAGTCTTTGAAGTTCATCTTTGTTGATTGTGACTGCAGTTTCTCTAAACAGTTGGTAAACATTTGGATTGTTTTTAATATAGGGCTACTATGACTCATACTTCTGTAAAACTCATTTCTTTTGGTGTATCAATTAGGATTCTGGATTAAACTAAATAATTTATAAGAAAATATGGAGAATTTATATTTAAAAATATATGGGTCTTGGGCCAATGGCATGGCTCAGTAGGTAAAGGCAACATTTGTCTAAGCCTGAGGATCTGAGTTCAATCCCCAGGACCCACATGGTGGAAGGAGAGAGGACCAACTCCCACAAGTTGTCCTTTGGTCATCATACATGTACATCATACATCATACATGCACACACACCAAATAAGCAAATGTAATTTAAAAACAACTTAAATATATGATGTTTTTGTGCTTCTTTCTGTTCATTAATTAGTTTTATATCTGGTCATATATGTTTTCTGTACTATCTTAGCCTGTTTTTACAAGCTTCTCCAGAAAGATCATGTAAATATATAGTTAGATCTACTGTCAGCTATGTTTTGGTTGGTGTTATAAATGACATTTTTGTGAACTATTTTTTCTTAACTGGTTCAGAGAAATGCTAAACTTTTTTATAACCACTGTTTCTTTTTCACACACGTGAGCTCATTGACATGCACTGTTTTCTGTTTGTCCTTCAAGATTCTGTTCAGATATTAATGGGGATTCTTTCCTGAGCCACACTTCAGTAAGTGCTCCCCTTTCTTCTGCTTTACCCAGTTGCTCTTTATCACCACACTCCTTCACCCTCTGCTGTAATCAGACTCTCCATCCAGCAATGTTAGTGAGCCTTTAGAAGTCGATACCAGTATTGTCCCACTCCCCAAATCCTGCAATGCCTTCCTAAGACGCTTATGGTCACACTACATTTCTATGTTATGGCCTGGTTTCTTGCCTTTTTGGCCCATCTATACTGACTTTTTTTTTTTTGCTATTTATTTCCTCCCTTCCATCCTCTTCAGCCTCCCTTACCCACTCCCTCCTCTCTTCTTTCTTATCTTTGTAGTGCTGAGGGCCAAACTCAAGGCCCCCTGCATGCTAGGCTACTCAGCCACTAATACCCACCTTCCTCAGCTCTCTTGTTCTTGAACACAGAATCTGTACTGTAGCTGCACAAACATCTTCCTGAGGGAGTCCTTCCCTCCCCAAGTTCTCTTGAAGAGCACCTCCCATTACTCTCGCCTTTTTTTTAATCACCTGTCATTTGTGTGTGTTTGTTATTTGTATTATTTCTTTCAATGGTACATTTTATAAGGGCAGAAACTTTATTTTGTTCCTTGATACATGGCTGACTATTGACTTACAGTGGAATCCAACTACTTATTAGGTAGATAAATTAATGTTTTATTACTTTTTTCTAATGGGAAACAACTTTTTGTTTACTTGTGTATTTTAGTTTGGTTTGGTTTTTCAAGACAGGTTTTCTTTGTGTGGCTTGGAGCCTGTCCTGGAACTCACTCCGTAGACTAAGGTGGCCTCGAATTCACAGAAATCCACCTGCCTCTGCCTCCCAAGTGCTGGGATTAAGGGCCTGCACCATTACGCCTGGCTTTTTGTTTTGTTTTAAGACAGGGTCTTGCTGTGTATCCCTGGCATGTCTGGAGCTACCTGTGTAGACCAGGTTGGCCTTGAACTCCTGAAAATTCTGTTTCAAGTGCTGGGATAAAAGGCATGCACCACCAAACTTGGCTGGGACAATTGGTTTTTACATTTATAGTTTTAGCAGATTGTTTGGGAAGTAAGGGGCCCCCACAAGATTTTTGTGTATTCTTTTTCTCATTTCTAATCCCCTGTTCCTGGATGAAGTGGCGTCAGCTTACTTATTTGATAATGGAAAAAAGTTCATCTAGAAGGAAAGATGGAATAGAGAAAAATAGAAAGGGGGCTAGTGCGATGGCTCAGTGGTTAACAATGCATGCTGCACAATCCTGAGAACTGAGTAGGGTCCTGGCACCGTGGGATCAGCTCTGAGAAACCTGACACCCTTTGCTGGCCTCATGCACCTGCACATACACACATAAATGAAATAAATTTAATACAATAGAGAAGATGAGGGTTCCTGTGGAGATGAGTCCTGTGGTGCTGTCTCTGCCTTGTTTTGGGAGTAAGGATGATGTTCCTCTTGGGGAGGAGGAATGGGGTGAAGGATGACAGGCAGCAGACTTCAGTAAATCCTGTACCTGGGCTGTATGTGAGGAAGTTATTGCCAGTGAAGAGACAGTAAAGTCATCTCAGAAGGCACCTGAAGGTGTTGGGCTTAGGTGGGAATCCTCAGTCAGTCTGTCTGAATTTATATAGGAAAGTCTCTGTCCTCGTGTTCAGACTCTCAAGAGTCACTGTTGATCATTATCTTTGCTCTTCACATCCTAGAGACATTGTAACAGGAGGAGTGGGCTGCTTGTTCTTTCTGGCCACCCAGCTACCTTAACCCCCAAAATAATCACACAGACACTGTATTCATTTAAACACTGCCTGGCCCATTATCTCTAGCCTCTTATTGGCTAATTCTCACATCTTGATTTAACCCATTTTTATAAATCTGTATATATCACCACGAGGTTATGGCTTACTCGGAAAGATTTAGCATGTCTGACCTGGCAGCTCCATGGTGGTTCTCCCACTCTGCTTTCTTCCTCCCAGAATTCAGTTCTGTCCTCTCCGCCTAAGTTCTGCCCTATCAGGCCAAGCAGTTTCTTTATTGATTAACCAATAAAAACAACACATAAACAAAAGGACCTCCTGCACCAACTACTGTATCTTCGTCTAAAACAGCCTGTCAAGTTCATCAGTGCTGTTTCTGTTGTGAATGGAGTAGGCCCTCTAGTCTATTATCCTGTTGATCTTTATGCAGTTTGACATGACCAGCCATGGTAGACATTTTAAAGCCTTCCTCTATTTGACTTACTCTTGGCTTTTTCACCCCGTCTCTCTGTACACTACCCTTTCTACTCAACTCGGACCTTTTGCTCTGTTTTTCTACTTCCTCCTTACATTGCGTTCCAATCCTGAGTAAGAGGTTGGGTGTGCTGGTGAGCAGACACTTCTAGGTTTTACACATTATCAGGGAGGTCAGGGTCAGAGTAAATGTGGAAAATCCCTGCAGAGACTGTGATGTGAGAGAGCCTGACATTTTAGAGCAGAGGAAGTCCTGGAGTGTGAATGTGCACAGATGTGCTGTGTGTGGAGAAGTGAAAGGCTGGCTTTTCAGATGGCCTTTCCTTCAAACGTCTTACGTGGAAAAGCAGTGAATTAGTAGGAGTCCTTAAGGGGCAGTTGGTAGTTAGGCTCCTGATACCTGTTTACTGAAGAGTTGGTGCCTTTGGGACCATGGTTCTCAGCCTTCCTAATGCGACCCTTTTATACAGTTTCTCATGTTGTGGGGACCCCCAACCATGAAATGATTTTGTTTCTACTTTATAACTATAATTTTGCTACTGTTATGAATCATAATGTAAATATCTGATGTGACAACCCACAGGTTGAGAACCATTGCCTTAGGAGATGCTTTTGTTTACCCTAGACTTTGATGGCCACACAGGGAAAAGTTGCTAAGAAAAGTCCAAGGTGTATGCTTTTCTACCACTCCTTTATTTTCTTTGAGCTGAGTGTCTAGGTCAAAAAGGACACATTGAAAAGCCTGTGGGCTGTGTCCATCGGAATCTCAAGTTGCCCTGCGCTCAGTAAATGAATATATTATAAATTTCTTTTACTTACTCTGAATTCATTCCTAAATATTAGCTATCAGCTAGGTGAAATGTAAATGATGGAAATGATTTTTTATATTCTTCTTTTGCTTATCATAGCTAGTATTCCATCATCTTCTATACATCTGTGATTTAGTCATTTTTATTGCTGTGTCTTACATGTTTTCATGGATAACTATTCCATAACAGAAAAATCTGTCTCACTGAGTGGTGCTGTACACATTTATCCCAGCACTCAGGAGGCAGAGGCAAGTGGATCTCTGTGAGTTTGAGGTCATCCTAGTCTACAAAGCGAGTCCAAAACAGCTAGGAGTTACACAGAGAAACCCTGTCTTGAAAAAACAATAAAAAACAAAACAAAAAAATCTGTCTCATCCTCCCCTCACACAAATAAATGAAATAAATAAATAAACATTTAAAATCTTGTTAAAAATCTTTCACAAGCTGTGTGTGGTGACACACACCTTTAACCCTAGCACTCAGGTGGCAGAGGCAGGGAATCTCTTGATTTTGAGGCTAACCTGATCTACAGAGCCAGTTCAGGACAGCCAGGAAAGTCTCTCCACAGATAGACTCTGTCTCGATAGATACAGGTAGGTAGGTAGGTAGATCTATTCCACTTGTGGAGTTTGTATCGTTCCTAGTTTCACACTGTACTATTGATGTCTTTATGTATTGTGGTATGTGTGCAAGCATACCTCATAATATACTGGACATTGTGTATTTTCTATGTAATTACTAAGTAATGCTAAACCATTTCTCAGTGTGGTTATACAGTTTGTACAGCTCCAGCAGTGTGTGAAAGCTCAGACTTGGATGGCTGCTTTTTTACAGTGTCCTTCGCTGATGGCTGTATAAAGATGTCGCCTCTGCCTCCGGAGTGCTGGGATTAAAGGCCTGCACTGCTGCTTTCTTTCTTTTTTTTTTTTTTTTTGACACAGGGTTTCTCTGTAGCTTTGGAGCCTGCACTGGAACTAGCTCTTGTAGACCAGGCTGTCTCGAACTCACAAAGATTTGCCTGCCTCTGCCTCCTGAGTGCTGGGATTAAAGGCGTGAGCCACCACCGCCCAGCAGGTTTCTTCATTTATAAAGCAGCAAGTTAAATCTTTCTATTTCATTTTTTCTTGATGACTAAACAGAGCTCTTTAAATATTCTACATATACTACATATAAGATTGCTGTTGCTGAATGTCTGCAGATATCCTCTCCCATGTTGATACGTTTTTTTCTCTATAGTATCTTTTTTTAAACAGTTTTATTTTTGTTTTTTTTTTTATGTTCATTGGTGTCTCACCTGCATGTGTGTCTGTGTGAGGGTATCCAGTCCCCCATAACTGGAGTTATAAACAGTTGTGAACTGCCATGTGGGTGCTAGGAATTAAACACAGCTCCTCTGAAGAGCAATTGAAGAACAACCAGTGCTCTTAACCTCTGAGCTGTCTTTCCAGCACATATAGTATCTTTTGTTGTTGTTGTTAATTGTGTGTGTGGTGGGGTGGGGGGGTCTTGAATTTGGATCTCAGGCATGCTGGGGAAGCGCTTTCCCACTGAGCTAACCCTCAGTCCCTCTTTAAGGATCTTTTGATGAAAATTCTAAATTTAACATAGTCGTTTGTTTTTTTCCACTTATTATTGTTTGGTTTTAGGGGTTTTGTACTTTTTGTTTGTTTGTTTGTTTGTTTGTTTTGAGACAGAGCCTTTCTATACAGTACAAGGTAACCTTGAGTTCACAAATGGTTGTCTGTCTCAGCTTCCTGAGTACTAGAATTGCAGACCTGGTTGTAACTGGGTCCTTTTTTGCAGAAACACTGTGAAAATTTTTTTGCGTGGGCCAAAGTAAAACCCCCGTTTCCCTTCAAATGGATTGCCATTTACTAAAAAGACTCTCCTTTCCCCACTAATCATAAAGTGACATTGTTCATGTGCAAAGATTTACTGATGTGTAGGTGTGTTTCTGAGTGCTATGTTTGTTCCATGGGTCCTTTGATCTTTGCCTACTTAAAGTCCTCATAATGGGAGAAGCAACTCCTTCTTCTACTTTGTTCTTTTCCAAGAGTGAATTTTTTTTGTCTGTTCTTGTTTTTTGTTTTTGCATTTCCTTTTGAATTTCAATATTGCTATAGGGATTTGGTTAAATGACATTAAGTCTGTAAACTAGGAGAACTGATATTTTTACACTATTGTTCTAATTCTGTATGAAGTCCCGTAGTTTTCTTTGTGGTGGTCTTTCCTGTGGTTTGTTCCATTTGCTTTTTCCCATTTGTTTTTGTGACGCTGAGAATTGAACCAGGCCCTGCTTGCCAGCGATAGCCTCAGCCCTCCACTTTCCTCCAAATGGTTTCTATGCTTTGATACTGTTGTAACATTACCTTTGCTTTGAGTTCCCTTTCTCTAGCTGATCCCAAATATTTTCCTGAAAGAGACTGTGATCACTGTCTAGGCTGCTGGGTAGGGTAGGGAGAGGTGTGAGAAGAGAGAATGGAAGTGAAAAGGCCACATTTATTCCCTTCAAAGTGCCTCTTCCCTCTCATTTCTGTTTTGCACATTTTTACAGCCAGAGGAGAAAGAGCCAGTCTTGTGTGTTTTCCCATAAGGGGACCCTGTGTACTTTTACACCACAGTACTGCACAGGAGGTACTAATTAATTGTTGAGAGAAGTAAAAATCTTGAGTAGGCAGTTTCAGATCCAAATTATAATATTTTCTTGGGTAAAGAAAATAGACCTTTAAAACTGTGTTCCCCTGGAAGCCTCAAGGATTTTCCAGATTTAGTCTCACTTGAAAATGTCCAAATCTTAAGATTCATTAAACGCCTATTTATAAAGCGACTTAGAGATTTTCCTAAACTACTCCATCCCAGTCTTAAAGATAACCAAGCTTCCATCTTGTTCGTCAGATGTTGAGCCAGGCTTCTGGTGAACAGATACCAGAGAGAAGCCCCTACTCCAAAAAAAATACACAGTAGAAACAAAAAACCCAACTCCTCATAGATCCACCCCACATTCTAGAGAAAATCGCTGTCAGCGTGTGGTGCGCTTCCTTCAGTGCTCTTCTGCATTAGCACTGTTGGTTTGTGAATTGTGTGTCCTGTATCTTAAGGGTTTTCATATGCTGTTGAATATTTTTTTATGTCTCCCCAGTTGGGTAATTGGTTTGTATTTTTTAAATGATAATGGTTTGATTGAATATCTCTTAAAGCTCACGTGTGTGTGTGTGTACTATTTCCTTAGAAATAGAAATACTGACTTAAAGTGTTTGACCATTTTAAGTGTTGGAAAATTTATTCTTGGACCCCTTTCAGTTACATTCTAAGTATTAGAGAGTAATGAACAAGACAGATAAGGATCTCATTGTCATTAACTTACAGTTGAATGAAAAAGAAAAAGATTAAATGAATTATATAAACCAATTCATTTATACACTTTGCCAATTTCTTTAAAAGGAAAAACACAAAATGTTAGGATAATAGATGAAATTCCTGGCAAAGGGCATCTGCACATGTGTGATGAACTCACACAGACATATACATAAATAAAAAATAAAATAAATCAGAGAAGTTAACAACAGCAACAGAAGAATCAGTTTTAACAAGGCGCATTTTAAAGTAGGCAAAAGTGGACGGGAGCAGCACAGTTAAGTTAACTTGGAGCTGCTGTCTGAGATCTATCCCTGGGTTAGGCTCAGAACAATGGCAAATCCTCCCGTCTGATCCAAGTGCAAGTGTTTATGAACAGTTGAACAATTGACCAGTGTATGCAGAAATTGCCATAGTTTCCTCTTCTCCAAGGACTGAGACCTGAGACTGCTTCTGGAGACCTCCTCCTCCTGAGTTTAGCTAACATGCTTGCCTCTTTGTTCAGATGTGTATAATATACCTGCCTTCTCACTCAGTAACATAAACTTGCTGAGTTTCTGGGCTGCTGCTGGGCTGTTAGAGTCCACGCCTACCCAGTTTTAAATATTCTGTAGATAGCCTGTCCTTTCTTCATTTTCTTGACACTCCAGTCAGATCAACCCCAAAGCTGTGCATGCCATGCAGGTCATGCAGGTTGTGGCACTGCTGAGGGAGGAACAGTCTGTGACATATTTTTGCCCCAAGGTTTTACTTTACTTAGATTGGGGATCTATATCTAATTCCCAATAACTGGAAATGAGGAAGATAGAATGGTAATGTGTGTATGTATGTATATATATATATGTGTGTGTGTATGTATGTATATATGTATGGGTGTATATATGTATATGTGTGTATGTATATATATATATATATATATAATTAGACAGTGCTATGGGAGAACAGCAAAATGTAAAATGTGGAAAGACTGCCTGCATCCTTCAGCAAATACAGTGCAAGATTAAAGAAAAGTAAGAGTCACATTGATGAGATGAAATGTGTTGTCACCTGAGAACCCTAATTTGAATGAATCAACTCTAGAAATTTATGGGATAGCTGGAAAATTTTAAACACTAGTTATATAGTTGATATTATTAAGGGCTTAAAAATATTTAGGTGTTGTAGCACTACAGTTACACTGGATAGTTTTGGTTGGGATTTACTTTGAAATGACACATCGTGGGTGCTTTGTGGTGGTGGGAGCACAGTAGGTCTGTTGGAACAAGTTCGGCCACATGGGTGTGAGTTTCTAGGTAAATGATCATAAAAACCAGTTTATCACAATTCTTTGCTATCTTTGTATGTATTTAAATTTTTCTGTAAGTTAAAACTATTTGCATACTTTGGGCAATATTTAAAGGCCTTGCAGTGAAGCATTGGTTGAAGGGATGGAATAAAAAGAATGATTTTGAGGACTATATAATGAGGTAATCAGTTACATTTGGCAACTAGTTTTGCATTTAGTAAAGTATTAGTAGTCCAGGGCTGAGAGGTATATAAGTTTATGGTTTGGGGTCTGTGTAAAGGAAAAAGGAAGCGGCATCTCGAGGAGGTGAGCAGGGTGATGATATTGGAAAGTTTTGCTTTTTGACATACGTGCTTAAGATTGCTAGGTAGGAGGGGGGAGGGCCTTGGGCTTCCCACAGGGCAGGATATCCTGCCCCCTCTTAAGGAAGCAGCGGGAGGGAGGGAGGGTATTGGGGGAGTGGGAGGGCCTGGGACAAGGAGAGTAAATGTAAATTTTTCTTTTAACAATTAAAAAAAACAAACAAAAATTAAAAAAACAAAATATATTGTAACTATTATAACACTGCAATATATTTACCTTGTATTTTTACTCAAAACAACTAGTTAATAAACTCTTAAATAAAAAAAAAAAGATTGCTAGGTAGAGTGATATCAGAATCAGATATGGGATAAAATTTAGGTAATACCTTCAGGAAGAGTGAGATTGCCTGGTAATGTGTAAAAGAAGGGGGGGGCGGCATCCTGAGAGGGGCAGAGAAAGAGGAGTCATTCAGAATTCTGAGAGAGAAGGTGAAAGAGGGACGGAAGTAATATATTTTAGGAATGGGAAGCTTCCAGGAGGGTGTGGATGCAGTGATATTCTCATAGGGCTCATCCAGTAGAAAAGCTTGTTGGTGCTGCTCTCTCTCCTCCTTATCTTTTTCCTCTCTTTTATTTTCTTTTCTTCCTTGAAGTCACAGACTCAGTCTGTAGCCCAAGATGCCTTTGACCTTCCAGCCTTTCTGCCTTGTCACTTGAGTGTTAGGTCTGAGTCTGAGACACTGCTCTGTCTATTTCTTCCAAATTTTGAAGACTGAAGGCCTTTGGTGGGGGAGGGGGCGCGGTTGGCATCTGATGGGGTAGGAGTAGAGGAAACATACTCGCAATATGCAAAGTTATTTTATTTAACATTGTTTAAATGTTTTAAACAATTACTAAAATTTGTTAAGCATTTAAGAACTATACTGTAGTATCATGTCCCTCTAGTGAATTAATAGATCATGTTAAATTTGCATTGATTAGGCCTGGTGGTAGTGGCACATGCCTTTAATCTCAGTACTCGGGAGGCAGAGAAAGGTGAATCTCTGTGAATTTGAGGCCAGCCTGGTCTACAGAGCAGAGTGAGTTCCAGGAAAGGCTCCAAAGCTACAGAGAAGCCCTGTCTCAAAAAAAGAAAGAAAAAAAGAAGGAAGGAAAAAAGGAAAGAAAAAGAATTGTATTGATTAGCTGGAGAGCTATGATTAGAAACAATGCTCTTATTTCACATTTGTTTGGCCTTCATTCCCTTTGTGCTCTTAGCCCAATGTAGAGAACACATACTTTAGTTTTGTATGCTTTATCAGTATATCTGTTAGTTCTGTTTTTATGAAGTATTATCAATTTACACAAAAATTGTGGAACTGAAGTTTTCAATACTTTGAATACTATACTTTGGATCTAGGAGCCTATCCTAAAGTGACTGTGCATGTGGAGATGTTTGTATTAGTCAAGGTTCTCCAAAAGAACAGAACCTCAAGAATGAATGAATGAATGAATCTGTCTATAGGGGATTTATTAGAAAAGTTTACAGGCTTTTTCCAGATAGTCCAACAATAGCTGTCTACCAACAGAAGGTTTAAGAATCCAGCAGTTGGAAAAAAAAAAAAAAACAACCCAGTAGCTGTTCAGTCCACAAGGCTGGATGTCTCAGCTGGTCTTCAATAGGGCTGGAATCCTGAAGAAGTAACTTCTTATGCCTGTGAAGGAATAGACTTGCTAGTGAGAGTGAGAACAAGCACCTTTCTTCTGTGCCATTTATAAAGACTGCCAGCAGATGCTGTGGTCCAGGTTACAGGTGTATCTTTCCCTCTCAAAGATCCAGATAACAAATGGGTCTTCCCATTTCAAATGGTTTACTTAAGAATCCCTCACAAATGTGCCCAGACATTTGGCTTTTAGTTAATTCCAGATGTGGTCAAGTTGACAACTGAGAATAGCCATCTCAATGTTCTTTAACATAAAAGCAAATCTGATCATTAAACAAATATCTTTTTAAAAAAATCTTACTTAGATTTCTGTTTTATTGTTTTTGTTTTTGGTTTTTTTTTTTTTTCCGAGACAGGGTTTCTCTGTGGCTTTGGAGCCTATCCTGGAACTAGCTCTTGTAGACCAGGCTGGTCTTGAACTCACAAAGATCCGCCTGTCTCTGCCTCCCGAGTGCTGGGATTAAAGGCGTGCACCACCACCGCCCGGCTAGATTTCTGTTTTAAAAACAGCTTTTTGGTTCTTTTTTTTATTTTTTTCCTTTCGTTCCAAGTTCGTATAAGTAGGATTTGCTGTTTTAAAAAAATGAAATAAGCAGAAACCTGCTGTTCCCCATTATTGTCCATCACCACTTAAATGTTGGTGTCCCCTGTGGGCTGACGCTGACACTTGTGGCACTGGGAGCACTTCCTGTGGCAGAAAGGTGCCTGGCGGGAGGGAGACAGTTTTTAAACAGGAGTCTTGTAATTTTTCCCCTCTAAGTACAGAACTGTAGGTGAGAATTTGCTTCATATGGAGAAAACAAAACAGACAAAACCCCTCATATAGCATGTTGTACAGCCCTCGAGGCTGAAAGGGATGAGTCAGCCTTTTAGGGATGCTTCTCTCGAAGTTGCTGACCTCTGACCAGATGCTTATGCAGCCCCAGTTGAAATTTCACTCATTTTTCATATGACAGTTGGAGCTCGGTTGCCAGCAGGGGCTGTGAGAATGCTGCTGCCTCCAGAGCAGCATGCGCCCACACCGGCTGCCACTCCACTCCTGTTGACTCATTCCCACAGCTCTATATAGAGCTCGGCTCTTAAACACGATGTTCTTGGAGTGAGAAAGAAAGGGAGGTTTTTTTTTCCTTCTGCAGAACCTCCCTACCCCAAATCTGCATTGCCTTTTCTTTTGTGCCTTGCCCTCTTTGTAAAACTGTTCTTTTAAAAGGTCTCCTAGTGTTTCCCTTTATCATTTGTTTGACTTTGTAAGCATTAAGGCATTTACTGGGCCAAGATTGCCCTAGTATGTTCCACCAGAAAGAGTCAGAAATTCTAGATAACAACCCAACAGCTTTCTGTTTTTTAGGTATCTATTAAAAGTCGATCAAATGGTCGAGAAGCATCTTAATATCATTTTAGTGTGAATATGAGTTATAAAAACACTGCATCAGGAATAAATTACCTTTTATTTTTGGGAAAATGAAATAATTCCTATCTGTAATTTAAAAAGAGCTTAGGTTTGTTTTTTTCTCCCTGGAGAAAGCAAAATGCCTGTGACTCAGAAGAGTCGCTCCGTGTAGTAGGAGAAGACTGAGGCTTATCTGGGAATGGACACTTTCCCACGTATCCTTATATCCAGCATGATCTTGGAGTGGTGTAGGGAAGCTATCTGTGGTGCCCTGTCTATTCACAACTAGCTTGTACCTCATTGACAGTGAGGGACTCTTCAGGAGGACCGGCAGATATGAGACGCAGATTCTCTTTGGAATGTGTTCTGTGGCTTTTAGAAACATATTTTAATTGGAGAGGGGTGGGGAAACAGTTGAACTGTAGTTAAATAGTCAGCTTCCTTGGCTGTTGCCTATAAATACCACATAAGAAAGGCTGTTGGGGTTCTCAGCAAAGTTATGTGGCATATGTATTTGTATATATATATGTTGTATGTGTGATCCCTGAATGTTTCTTCTGTGGAGTTGAGTTTGGATTGTGTTTGCTTTGTTGTTCTAAACTGCATTAACCCCAGAGTTCCTTCTAGTAGGGTTTTGAATAACCATTTGTAAAAGAGAGAGGAAAGCAGTTTGATCTGTCTTCCGAAGTCTTTCTGTGCTCCTCCCCTCCCCCTAGAGAGGACAGGAGGGGAGGAGCCACTGCTCTAACCACCAACTTCAGGTCTTCTCTGGATCGCTGGGCTTCCTGTCTGCAGTCACTCAACTCTGGGCCATCTTGACTTGCCTGAAGGGTGGAGAATTCGTGTCTTCTCAGAGAGGGGAAGAGAGTTCTCACGTTCTCCTGTGGGCACAGGCATGAGTTTGTAAAGCTCGCTGTGGCCTTTCTAGACCTTTTCTGTGACTTGGACTTTTTGTGTTGGTGAGCTGTTTCCGTGAGGACTCCGTCATGACTCTACTGGAGCCTGAGATGCTGATGATGGCTGTGCAGTCAGGTAATTCCCTTATTTCCTGCTCGTTTGCCACAGGCGTCTGTAGGATGGTTGAGCAAATTCGTGCTAGCACTGGGCTGAGGTGGAGAGCTGAAACATACATCATTCAGCAAATATTTCATTTTCAAGTTTTTATGGTTTTTAAAATTCTTTTCTATTGCATATTTCAGTTTTTCAGACACAGCTTTGAATTATGTGCTAACCGGTCTGAAGAGCACACAGCCAGGGGACATACTTGCTTTTCTTTAACTGTTTTATCACTGTGTTTGGCTCTGCTTTAGTGAAGGGTAATTGAATTGCTTTTGACGCTTTATATAGTGTGTCTTTAGTCACAATCCTCCTCTTTTTATGTCACTGTGAAAGCATCTGACGCTTTCCTCCACTGTTCTTCTCTTCTGTGTCACAGCCTTTCCACTTCATCTTTACAAGATTGAGTTAAACGGTAGAGATAGGGAGGCATTTAACAGAAGGAATGCAGGATTTTTAAAATTCTATCTCTAAAAATAATTTTTCAATTCAAAGCTTCTCTTAAAACACTTAAAAATTCCAGATAGTTTGTAATGGTTCCTTTTACTTTTGGTGTTTTTAAAACTTGTAAGTCAGATATCTAAAAATAGAAATGTTCCCTTTCTTATTTTTAGACTTCTAAAATGTAATCTGTAGTGTTTTCAGAAAGATTCATACAAGTGGCATTTGCACCCTCTACTCCATCCCCTGGCCCCACGCAGAAAATGAAACTCTGTCTCTGGCATGACTGGTCTCTGTCTAGGGAGTGCTTAGGTAGTGTGTTGTCAGGGACAGATACACATCAGCTGAGGACAGAGCAGATGCTGTCAACTTATGCCGTGGACAGGAAAGGCCAAGCAAGAAGGATCCAAGCCATTCTCTTCTTTCTGGTTTACAAACACAGCCATAATGAGTCATTTATCAGATGAATTTTTCTGTTCTTGTGTGCTGTGCCTTTTTTTCCCCTCCCACAGATCTCTGGAGCTTTGTGTTCCACAAACAAATGGTGTGCTTATCTGAGTGTTTCCCATCTGTCCTTGATGAGGTATCTCAGTAGCTCCTGGTTAAACTGACTCGATTTTTCCCATCTGTATTCCAGTTTCCTGCTGTGTATGGGCAAGTGTGTATTTTACTTTAAGGGGCAGATTTTAATATTTGAACATTCTGTCTCAGACAGTAACATCTCATAGTGCAGGTTAAAGGTTTCGCCCCCTAAGATAGTTTCAGTATTTCTAGCCCTAAAAGGGAAAGAAAGTACTGTTCTCTGTAGTTTCTTGTCTAAGAGTAGGTTTTCCTACAGCATATGTTGGACAGGACTGGTCACCCATCTGTCAGACCAGCCACTTCATAAGACTTTCAGAGGACAACAGTATGTAAGACAAGTGTGGACAGAATTGACAGGGCTATTGGGTACAGGTAGGATAAGAAGTCTTCCCCGGAGATGATAGGTGTGGACTTGGTCTTTTTGCTGTGTCATATAAACTGGGTTTATGGATGACCTTCCCATTACTTAAGTTAGAAAATATTCAGAAACATTTAATATTAGCCACCACAGATGGGTTCATGAAACTTCTCTGTTTTGTTTTGGAGTGCCACAGCACAAGCCCATTATAACAGTAATGCAGCAGCCATTATGGTAGGAAACAAAGAGTCTGCTATGGGATGTCAGTAAGCAATGATTCTTATTAAAAGCCAAGAAATATGTTAACCTGTACCTTCATGAGTATATGCTTTCTGGGAGAAATGCCTTTCATACCGTAAAGTAACTAAACCCTTCAGGTGGAATTGAAGATGCAAAGTTTTAAGGTGCTGGATATAGTTCGGGGTTTACGGTGCTCAGCAGTTTTTACCTAGTACTTGGAGCTCTGAGGTTTTGGCAGGGCATTCTTCAGTGTTTGTGAGGGTTTACCTCCTTTACATTGCTGGAGGTTTCAAGCTGTTTTGGATCCAGTTGGGTGCTGCCCTTCTGTGAGATGTGTCACAGTAGGATCACCCTCCGTCCTGTCCTTCCTGCAGTGCCACCTTCACAGTGCACACCAAGTGTCCCTACATGTGGCTTCCTAATTAGACTATTAGGTTCTCTGGAAAAAAAAAGGTATATTTTTAATAAAGTGTGTGTGTGTGTGTGTGTGTGAGAGAGAGAGAGAGAAAGAGAGAGAGAGAGAGAGAGAGAGAGAGAGAGAGAGATCTGGAGTGCCACCTAACATCATTCTCCAGCCATTACTAGCTTCTTAAGAGCAAACCACTCATCTGTGTGTGTGTGGACTCCTGTTGGTGGCACATGGTAAACACTAATTTATCTTTTTAAGAATGGTGGAATTTTGTTTGGCTTAATTCTCATTAATAAACAGTTCTTTAAATTAAGATTTTTATAAAAGTATTTTGTAATATCTTCTTCCATAAATAAGTGAATTCAGTGGCCATCATCTTTTATTTTAGCCAGATGTCATCCAGAGCTTCATAGCTTTCAAAGTTGATGTTCTTTTGCCCCCGAGTTTATAGTGTGCCCTGTGATGAAGTGTGTTCTTAGATAGATTCCGCTCAAAGCACAACGAGAGTTCATGTCTCTGCCGTGGGAATCTGTCTAGATTGTCACAGTTAGAAAATGATTTCAAGTGGACATTGTAGAATTTCTGAAGCTGGCCCTAGGGGAATAATATAGGTCTGTGGCATTGATGGGTGTCATTCTGAATAGAATATGCTAGGACTCAGGCCTGACAGAGTGTGTGTGTGTGTGACCCCGTGCTGGCAGCCCCCTGCCTTTTTCTAGCCAGCACTACTCTATCAGTCATTCCTCCAGAACAGTAAGATAGACTTTCTTGATAGAATGTATTAGGATGACTACATGCCTGATCATGTTGGGCTACAGCTAAGGAATTAGTTGGCTTGTTTTCCCCCTGTTGCTTGAGTGCATATGTGTGTGCCCCAGGCCTCACATTTGTCTATCCATAGGATACCATTGGTCATTGTGGCTGCTTTAGGAAAAGAGGATGATAAAAGACCAGGAGCCCAAAGTAGAAGAGACTTTGTGCTCCACAAAGCAATAGAGTGTTCTTTTGCGCTTATTCTGGGACTAGGCTATAAATGCAAAAGAATATATAGGTATATAAAGGTATTAGGTATATAAACTTGGACACAAACCATGATCCTACTGCTCAGCCTGAGAAGCAGAGCATTGCCTATGTAAGTGCACTAGTTGGTTGTGCCACAGAGTTAAGTCTGTTCTTAACGGAATTCTTTTCAGATCATTTTTTTTTGCACCAGTTCCATATTGCCTATTCAAAAAATCCATTCGTTAGTTAACTTCCTTACTCAATTCCTAAATATTCCTTTGACTTCTTTTTCCTTGATCATGGCAATTTGCCCCTGAACTATTGTTTTAAAACAGTGTGCAGAATAGGGGAATGACAGTGATTTAAAGGAGGGCTGGGAAAGAATAGCAAAGTACAAGGGACAGACTAAGCAGATTAAGTCCCACCCATTTTAGAAGCATGGTACTCTGTTAGGAACTCCTGATACTCAGAAGTATAGAGAGCCGATCAAAAACCTCAGAGCCTTCAGCCTTATATCACCTACGTTAGATCTGGTTTCCATGGGCAGTGGTGGTGCACATCTTTAATCCCAGCACTCAGGAGGCAGTCAGATGGATAGTTCAAGGCCACCCTGGTCTACAGAGCAAGTTTCAGGACGGTCAGGGCTACACAGAGAAACCCTGTCTTGACCTCCCCCCCCCCAAAAAAAAGAACCCACCCTGGTTTCTAAGGAATTATAGAGTTTGAAGGACACCTTAGGTATTTCCTTGTCTTCTTTTTCTTTTGAAAAGAGGAAATTGGCCTTTGAGGTTAGTTTATCTACTGAATTCATATAATTAATTTATGATAGTTTATGGCAGAGATGTGAGGAGAATTTGTGCCCTCACTCTCTTGCCAGTGAAGATATTTTAAAAGAGATGCCAGAGATCTGTAATCTATAAGGCTAAATGTGACCCCCCCACACACCCCCGAAATGGTGCTTCTCCTTGAGTTAAGAGAGAAGATAAAAGCAGGGCATGGCGGTATGCACATTTAATGCCAGTACTGGGAAACCTGGGGTAGATGGATCTCTGGAAGTACTGGAAGGCCAGTCTGGTATGGGCAGTAAGTTCCAGGACAGTCAGGGCTATATAGAGAGATCCTGTTACAAGAGAAGGAGGAAGGAAGAAAATAAGAAGATTTTAAAAACTGGTGTCTGGGTATCTACTTCTCACCCCTAGGAAGTAAGGTCTGAATACCACAGACCTGCCTTTTTCTACCCACCTGCATCCTGCTGTCTTCTCTGGCCTGGGTGATTAGACAAGTAGCAGACAGACAGCTGTTGTCCTCAGTTCTCTGGCTTACATTTGACTGCCCTTTTCTCTGACTCACTGATTTATCTGGGCACTCTCAGAGTTAAGATCCAGATCAAAGGAATTCGAATTCTTCTTTTACTTATTTTTCTCCCTCTTTTTCTCTTTGGATGAAGCAGACTGTCAAGACTCTGAACCATGATTTTAACCTTGTTAAAACAGTGCCAAATTAAACAAAGATAAGGCTTATACAGTCTTACTTTTTTGGAGCCTCACTTTTATGATTACCACATGTATTGTTTTTTAAATTTTTTCTTTTAATAGCAAAGAAAAGTACTAAAGGCTCTGCGATACCATCCTTGCTCATAACCCAACTTTCTTTGCCTTGTACTTTTTGTTGTTGGTGGTGGTGGTTTTCCAAGACAGGATTTCTCTTTAACTTTGGAGCCTGTCCTACAACTCACTCTGTAGACCAGGCTGACCTCAAACTCACAGAGATCTGCCTGCCTGTGTCTCCCAAACGCTGGGATTAAAGGTGTGCGCCGCCACCACTTGGCTGCCTTGTACCTCTTTTTTTTTTTTCTTCCGAGACAGGGTTTCTCTGTGGCTTTGGAGCCTGCGCTGAAACTAGCTCTTGTAGACCAGGCTGGTCTCGAACTCACAAAGATCTGCCTGCCTCTGCCTCCCGAGTGTTGGGATTGCACTGAGCTCGTAATGCCAGTCTGGGGCCCACTTCATGTTATGCAAAGTCACTAAGTGCGTGGTAGCAGCAGAGTGAGCACAGAAGGACTATACAAGGGAAATTAAACGGAAAAGAGATGCAGTAGTGAAAATGTATGCTACCATAACATGTAGTTCTCGTGTGTATTACTTAATCACCATGACTGTGCTTCACATCTGCAGAGGAAACATGAAACTCAAAAGCATGAAGGTACATAATAAGAGATGGAACATATCTCTACATTCTAGTGGTTTAAACAGATAGATTCCATTTTGAAGGCCAGGGGAAGAGGATTTCAAGTTAACATCTAGCCAGGCTACATATACGGTGCCAGGCCCACCTGAGCTACAATGTAAGACCTTTCCAAAATGGTGTTGGCAAGATGGCTTAGTGGGCAAGGGCACCAGCCGTCAGACCTGATGACTTGAGTTTGATCTCTGGGACCCACATGTTGGAAAGAGAACCAACTCCCACAAGTTGTCCTTTGTCCCTCACATGTATATTTTCATACTAAGTAAATAAAATGTCATTTAAAAACCCCAATAAAACAATCCTCAAATAAATCCAAATAGTTTAGATCTTTATTTCCTTGCATGATCCACTTAAAGTCAGATGCTGTCCTCTTAGGCCTGCTGGTGACTCTTCTCTTCACTGTGCTGAAGAAGTCCTCATAGAGCACTGCCCATCCTCAAGAACTCTGGCTGCACACCTCCCTCGCTCATTTTGCACAACTGTGTTGGCTTCTTTGCTGTCCCTGATGCCTCTGCTCTGTGCTGGGTCTCTCATAGTCATTCTTCCTAAATGGAACACTTCCTCACTTCTGCATGACTTCCTCACCCCTGCAAATCTTTGCTTAAGCATTAATTTCTCAGTTAGCCATTCTCTGGCTAGGAATTGTGAAATCGTGCATCATTTTCTTTACCCCATTTATCACTGGACAGATTCATGATTTACTAATTTCTCTCAGAATGTAAGTGCCACAGAATGGGGGATTGGTCAGTGTATGTGACTCTTGGATGTAGTTAAAATTTTCTAATAAATGATCATAAAAAATTGCAATGTATTTTAGGCAAGTATGTTCTTCAGAATGTGACTTTTTGTGAAGTGTACAAAGTAATTGGTTTCATTATCACAGTTTCATATGGTATCAAAATACGTACTTTACTCATATTGCCCACCCCTCAACCCCACCCCTGGCCTCTGGTCTCCTTCCTCCCCCAGATAGCTTCACTTCTGCTTCCTTGTCCTATATGTACATGCATATGTTAAATCTAGTTTCTACATGTAAAGGAATCATGATCCCCCTCCCATTTACCGTTCTCCCCATCCCTTTGGAGTACTTCATCTGCCCATCTAGATTCTGCATGAGAGAAACTGGAGTTTCTTTTGGAGACTGGGTTATTTCACTTGGCATAATGATAACCTAATCTGTTTACCTGGTAATGACACAATTTTGTTTTGTGTGTGTGCGCTTGTGTGTGTGAGAGAGAGGTGTTTGTATGCGTGAAGGCAAAGGTTGGCAGCAGGTGTCTTTCTTGCTTTCCATCTTTTTTTTTTTCTTTGAGACAGGGTTTCCCTGTGTAGCTCTGGCTGTCCTGAAACTTGCTTTGTAAACCAGGCTGGCCTCGAGCTCACAGAGATCCACCTCCCTCTACCTCCCGAGTGCTGGGATTAAAGGCGTGCACCACCACTGCCTGGCTGCTATACACTTTTTTTGATCTCTCACTAAACCTGGAGCTCACTTGTTCAGCTAGACTACTGGCCAGAGAGCTTCTAGGGAGTCTCCTGTCTCTGCTTCCTCATCACTAGGGTTATAGTTATATATCACCATGCCCATTTTTTTATGTGGGCTGGTCTCTAAAGGTCCTTATGCTTGCATGGCAAACATTTTACCAGCTGAGCCACCTCAATCCAATTTGATTGTCCTTTCCAGCTGAATAAGATGCCTATGTTGTGTATGTAAGTGTTACATATGGACATACGTTATATGTGTTATAGATGGACATCTAGGCCGCTGTCTTACCTTGGCTTTTGTGAATGCCAAGTATGCCTTTAAAGCAGTGATGTGGTTCTCAATCAGTGGGTTGTGACCCTTAAGGGCTCACATATCAGATACCCTGCATATCAGATACTTACATTATGATTCATAGCAGTAGCAAAATTTCAGTTATGAATTAACAACGAAATAGTTTTATGGTTGGGGTCACTACAACATGAGGAGCTGTATTAAAGTGTCACAGTATTAGGAAGGTTGAGAACCACTGCTTTAAATCATTATGTGATAGGCCCAATTGAGGAGACTACAAAGTAGTGCAGTGGCTTTCAGGGTGTGGTTGAGGACCCTTTGATATCCTGAACTCTCTCAAATGGAGCAAGATGGAAATGTTTATATGGTCTAAAAATTGTTGGGCTTTTTTTTAACTGTTGTGGTCTCATGAGTGTACAGTATATTTTCCTAAAGCTACATGATGGACTTTATCAACAAATGAATGCTGAATTAAGTGTGAAAAGTTTTCTTTTACAGGCTAGCAAGATGAAATATTGATAGATATAACCTACATAATGAAAGCTCTTTGAAGTCCCCAGTAACTAGAAAAGGGAGAAAAAAATCTTACCCCCAGAAAGTTCTGAGAAGTGAAAGTCTGAAGCACAGGCTGGAGCTGCAGTGTGCAATGCTTGCCTTTTGGTGTACAACCCTAGACTCATGGTTCAGTCCCCAGCACTTAGAGAGAGGAGGAGGAAGTAGTGGTGGCTAGGTTTCTGATTCTGCTGCCTTTAAGTCTGTGGCAATGGCATTGCTTGATTTCTCTTCCTGTAGCTCGAATTCTAACCGGTTTTAATAATAAAAACCCAGAGTCAGATATTGGGGTAAATGCTAAAAGATCAGAGAAGTAAAGGAGCCAGCCACTAGAGAGACTTTTTTACTTCTGCTAAATATACTCAGACCAAAGGGGGGCAAGATCTTGTTTCCACAAATCCTCAGGCCGAATGCTGAATCCTCAGACCGAATGTTATGAACTTCTGTCTCCTCCTGCCTTACATTCCTCTCTCCTCCCAGCATATATCATTTCCCATCTCCACCACCCTAGTGCTGGCATTAAAGATGTGAGCCACCACCACCTGACTCTGTTTCTCCTTTAGACTGGTAGCCCAGGGTGGCCTTGAACTCACAGAGTTCTGCCTGCCTCTGTGCTGGGATTAAAGGTGTTGCCACCACTGCCTGGCCTCTGTGGCTAACTAGTAGCTCACTCCACACTCTGATTTTCAGGAAAGCTTTGTTAGGTCACAAACAAAATATCACCACATGTTCCTGTCACCTCTCCCACAAACTAGTATTGCAGCAATACCCGTCACAGGGACTGTTTAACATATGTGAAGTGCTTGTCACAGTTTCTGCCACAAAGAAAGTGCCATGCTTGTAAAATATTATTGTAGTAAGTTGTTGTTTAGGGGATTTTAAATTCCACTTAATGTGTATATTTTTTAATTCTTGGGATGGAGAGATGAGGGCTCAGTAGTTAAAGGCACTTGTTGAGCAAGTTTAGTGACCTGAGTTCAGAGAACCCACATGAAGATGGGAGGAGAGAACTGACTTGCCCTCCACAGGTGCAGTGATGCACATGCCTGCACACGTGCATATCCTCACACACACCACATACAAGTAGAGTAATTTAAAAAGGTTATTCCTGGGTTTTCTTACAGTTCTCTTGGCATTTGGCAGCTCGAACATTTAAAAATTTTTTGTTTTGCTAGCTTTAAAATAGTTTTAAGAAATTGTTTTAAGGAAACTAAAAGATAGGAAAAGATTTGTTTTTAACAATATTAACATAGTTAAATTTTTTTTAACAAAGTATATTCAAAGTATAAAACTGTTTTTCATGTTTCCATCTAATCTAGAATATGGGGGTTGGAGATGTAGTTCAGTTGATAGAGTGCTTGCCTACCATGGAAGAAACCTAGGCGTTTCGTTCCCAGAAGTTCCTAGGGGGAAGACGGGTGTGTGCCTCTAAATTCAGTCATGGATGGAGACAGGATCCTGAGTTTAAGGTCATCTGCAACAACATAACAAGGTAGAGGTTAGTCTGCTACAGAGACCATGTCTAGGAAGGAGGGAGGGAGAGAGAGAAAAGGAAAGAAAGGCTCTGAACTGTCTACCAAAATATTAACAGTTCTTGCAGGAAATAAGACTTGAATAGAGATTTTCTTTGTTGGACCTTTGTGTTTTTCTGTATCTTTCTGGTTTTCTATGTTGAGCATTTCTGTTGAGATAAATCCCATATTAATTTTCATATCTATGTGCATGTGTAGTTTGGTTAAAAGAGGAGGAAGTGGCTGGAAAGCATGGTGTCTTGGCTTAGGAGCCAGAACTGTGAGTTTAGGACGAGTGAAGTTCCAATACTGCACTGAGCAAACCATGCATGAGGGGCATGCCCTCTCATTCGCTGTATTCCCACCAAGTTGTTTGTATAAATCCCTTTTACATTTTGCCTTTGTTTCTATTTTGTAAGATTTATTGAGATTTATCTTTGCAGTGTTTGTGTTAGGCCGTGTTCTTGGCAGAGCCGTAGACCTTTCCTGTGCACACTCACCTACTCTCATTTGACCAAACCTTTCAGAGGATTTTATAAGCTGAAAATAATGCCATTTCTTTTTTTATGGCTAATCATAATTCGACTTCTTTGAATAAAATGGTGGCTTTAGTATAATATGCTTTAATTATTAAAAGTGGATTTCTATAATATTCATTGTTCTATGAAAATCTTTTCCCCTTCCATGAGGCAAGATCTCTCCTGTAGCCTCAGATGACCTTGAGTTCCTGATCCTCTTGTTTCTGCCTGCTAAGTGCTGGAGTTACAGATGTGTGCTGCCAGGCCCAGGTATGCAGTTCTGGGATTGAATGCAGACAAGCCCTATGCCAGCTCAGCCACATCCCGTGCCTGGAAATGTGAAAGTCTTAGCCCATGTGCTCCTTACCAGAAAGCTGGTTCTCAGGTTGTTTGCCTGAGCTTTGTACAGAATTTTACAACAAAGAATAAAAATGTTAATGTGAAGCAAGCTGACTTCCTCCCTCTTTCTCATCTCCCTTGTTTTGGGACACAGGGCATCTCTTAGCCCGTGTTGAACTTGAATTCACTAAGGTAAAGGAGGATAACATTGGATTTCTGATCTTTCTGCCTCAACCTCTTGAATGCTAGAATTACAGCCGCTTGTCACACACCCAGCTATAAAGAATTATCAAAATCTATAAAGAGTGGACAACATCTGGACATTTCAATATATGTGATGCTGGGCAGTTGTGGGCAGAGGCAGCAGATCTCTGTGTCTCCATATGCATGATGAGACCCTGTCCAAAAAAGAAAAAAAAAACAAAGAGGCTAACAATGATCTCTTGAAAGTCCCTAAATGTAGCCAGGCGGTGGTGGCACACGCCTTTAATCCCAGCACTCGGCAGGCAGAGGCAGGGGGAAATCTCGAGACCAACCTGGTCTACAAGAGCTAGTTCCAGGACAGGCTCCAAAGCCACAGAGAAACCCTGTCTCGAAAAACCAAAAAAAAAAAAAAAAAAAAAGTCCCTAAATGTTATTAATCAGCATAGAAATGCAAATGAAAACCATAAAGAGATGCCAGTATGTACCCATTAGAATAGTTAAAATGGAAAAAAGACTGTTAATTCTAAGTGTGTATAAAAATGTGAAGCAGTGGGGAGTCACAATATGGAATATAAAATAGCACATAATGAACTGGGAAGGCAATTCATTACAAAGTTAAATGTATTTAGTATATTACCCAGCAACCCAATTTCTAGATCTTTACACCAGAAACATGGAAGCATACATTTGTATTGAAGATTCATAACAACTTAGTTGTTAGTCACTCCAAACTGGAAACCACCTAAATAGCTGTTGGCAGGTAAAAGATAGTACTGATATAAACTGGAATGCTAGCAATAAAAATGAGCATGTTACCAATTCACAGACTGCCACCATGTCTGTATTCTGTGAACTGCATAAACATTGTAAGAAACCAGATTCTTCTAAATACTCTCAATTCATACCCATTCTTAGAAATGATGACTTTAGAGATGGGTCTTTCAGAGGACCCAGTCTCTGTAACAAAAACTCAAAACTGCCTGTAATTCTGTTTCCTGGGAATCCAGTGTCTCTGGCTTCTCTGGGTACCACCATACATGGCACAAATCCACATGCAGATATACGCAAATACACAAATTAAAAATAAATATTTTTAATTAATTTTTATGTATATGGGTATTTGGCCACTATGTATGTCCATACATCACATATGTGTCTGGTGTCCGTGGAAGCCTGAAGCCAGTGTCAGATCTTTCTGTAACTGGAACTGTGAGCTGCCATGTTGGTGCTGGGAGTTGAACCCAAGTCCTCAGGAAGAACAGCCAGTGCTCCTATTCACAAGTCTGTCTCCCTCCTTCCCTCCCTCCTTCCTTTCTTTTTTTTTTTTTAAATATAGGCTGTGATGGGACTGGAAGGATGGCTAAGTGTTTAAGAGGACTTTTTACTTTTGTAGAGGGCCTAAGTTTAGTTTCTAGCACCCACGTAGGGCAACTCCAGCGGGATTCAATGTCCTTTTCTAGCCTCTGTTGATTTACACCCATATTAGCATGCTTGGGCATACACAATCTTTTTTTTTTTTTTTAATGCAGACTGGAATATAGCTCTATGCTTTTAAAAAATGAGTGATGTGTTGTGGGAAGAAAGACCTATTGCTAACTCCGGAGACAGTTACATGGAATGAAAAAAGTTACATATTGTATGATATTTTATGAACTTAGAAGTTTGATTTTGTTATTGTTTGAAAACTTGCCTTGAACTCACAGAGGTCTGTCTGCTTCTATCTCCCATGACAGGATTAAAACCTCTGCCACTGGGCTTGGCAAAGTGTAGCATTATGAAGAGATGTGGTTGTTGTTCTGAGGGTGGTGAGGGCATAGTTCTGCACTAGGAGGCCAAGCACAGAAGAAGACAGGCATTGTCTTGTCTGTCATTCTCACTGATTGGAGTACCGTACTGTGGCTTTGTAATGTGTTGATCAATAAGAGAAACTGGTTAAGGATGTGTGAATTGCCTTGTTTTTATAGGCATGTATCTATAATTAGCTCAAAATAAAAAGTTTAGTTTAAAAAATGCAGACAGTTTGGCAGTTTTTCAAAAAAAGAAAGCATAGCCCATATGACCTAGTATTTCTACTTTTAGCCCAAGAAAGTCAAAACATTGTCTTTACAAAAACTTGTACACAAATATTCCCTGCAGTGTTGACAA
>JAQHUG010000323.1:1594397-1628675 GCA_028555095.1 Dicrostonyx torquatus | reverse complement strand
GAGAAGATGACTCAAGGCCAGATGATACAAAAGGTGCTAAGACTTCTGGACTCTCTCAAGTGCCCTGGGGTTATACAGCTGTGAGTATATGTCCATGAGCACAAAGCTGCAAAGTGTGTAGATTTATCTAAAGTTCAATAAAATTGATTTTTAAAGCTTATAAAACTATGTATAATTGCAAGCTTAAAGTAAGTGTTAGGTAGCAATACTCATGCAGCCCTTACTAATCTAAAGAAACAAAAGTCTGGCCAGGTATGCTGAGTTCTGGTGCTGAGTTGCACAGTGAACCAGGGTGATGTCAGCCAGCCTGTGACTTCAGCCTTTGGCCTAGCATGGCTTTGTTGCTGTTTTGTTTTGTTTTGTTTTGTTTTTTTCAGAATCTATGAGTGGGTGCAATTGCTCTATTTTGTTTGTTTCTGGCTATTTATTGCATTCTTTTCTTCTGTGTGCCAGTTGAAGGATGTCCCAGTGTATAACAGAGGGAGGTGGATGCCTCTCACCGACGCTTTTGGGTACTCAGTTAATCTGTGCACAGGAGGTTGACTAGAATGACTTCTGAAGAAAGGGCATGGGTAGCACTGCTGGGCAGTGCTTAAAAAACAACCAGGGCCAAGTGTGGGCACTTCTCTCCCACCTGCATCGCCTCTGGTCTCGCCCCGCTCTTTTGCCAAGAAGTAGGCTGTCTAAATAAGTGTTACAGAAAACCTGTAAAAGTTTGAGAAGAGTTCTAGAAGGGATCTGTGAGAAGGACCATTCCTGTGATCCTTCCACCTCCCACCCTTCACCTGCTCTCTCTCAGTTCTTAGGTACCACTGGTGGATTGTGCCACATGATAAAGGCTCTGTTTTTCTTTGTTGCCCTGGTGCTGGGGGGGTTGTGTTTAGGACATCAGGGATGCTAGGCACAAATCTTGTTTTTATTGTTTTCCTCAAAGGTGGTACGGCTTAAAAATAGCCTTTCTTGAATAGACACACACCAAATAGGAAAATGCAGAAGTAAGCACACACAAGAGGCACATTCCAGAATTCTAAGAGGATTTTGTAGGAGTTCCAGCAAATTCTGTAAAATAAAACTGTAATAGCTGGTACCTTCATGGGTTTGCAGTGTATGGAAGGAAGAGCTCACATGTCCAGTATTCTACTTCTCAACATCTCTGACCATTGGTTGAGGGTCCCTGGTCGTCATCTCCCACAACAACCAGTTATCTGGCTTGTGACACCAGGTTTCTTACTAGCTGCCTGGAATGATGAATATAGACTTCATGAGCACAGAGCTCCATCCGAAAGACCACTCAGCCTTAATCATTAGCAGTGGGGTTACCAGTGTGCTCACAGACTCTGCATGACTTGGCTATAAATCAGGTTTCCACAACCCCCTGTGAAGCTAGAATGGCCTACTCATGATCCTCCTGCCTCAGCTTTGCAGGTGTTGAGGTTATTGATGCATGCCACCATACTCTTCAGCCTGATTCCTCTCTGAGCCAGCAAGTAAGGGTAGAACTTTGATTCTAGTCTTCTAATCTCGTGATCGGTTCTGGCTGTAGCCTCTTTCCTAAGCCCTTTGTTGGCCTACACTTAGTGTACAGGCTTGCTGTGAATCACAAAAGCTGCCAGTGCCTTGGTCGCTCTTACTGCTTAGGAAATGCTAGGCTCCCATTAATTAGTAGCTCAATGCCAGGAGTGGGGATGAAGACCAAATATGTCCTTATAAACCGCACTAGCACAGTGTGTGGGACTCTGATCCAGCTTCCATAACTCTCATAGTCCTCACAACAACTGTATGAACTCAATGCCTTTATTATCCTTTTTTACAGAAGAGGGAATTGAGGGACAGAGTGGGTATGAAACCTGCCCAGTGCCACACACCTAGTGAGGTAAGGGTGGAGCTAAGACTCTATCCAGATGGTCTGGCTTCAGAATCTTTGTTCTTTACCTCTGCAGTTTCTTTTCCTTTAGAACAAACTTCAACCCCTTCACACCATTGTTTGATAACGGTGTGACAATTCTGATTATCCTCTGCTCCATTATCCTGGTATGTAACCTATCTGTCATGTTTAATCTGCCACCCCCCACATCACACCCTCCACACTATGACTGTTAAACAAGAAACCTTCAAACTTTTTAAAAATTCTGTTGTTCTAGTCCTCCTTTCTGCAAAGGGACACGCCTTCCTACATTTGAACTTGTTCAGGAGTAGATGAGTATACAACAGACTATAAACTCACTTAGAAGCTGCCCTGTAGAAACCTGTTCACAAGATGAGGATTGGTGCCTTCTGAGGAGCCAGTGTCACATGTTGAAACTAAGCAAATTTTCAGTATCTTGCCATAGATGTGCATTAGAAATGCTGTGGCTGGGTAGTGGTATTCCACGCCTTCAGTCCCAGCACTCGGGAGGCAGAGGCAGGCAGATTCTGAGTTTGAGGTCTGCCAGATTTACAGAACAAGTTCCAGGACAGGCTCCAAAGCTACAGAAAAACCCTGTCTCAAAAAAAAAAAAAAAAAAAAAAAGGAAAAAGAAAAAAGGGAGAGAGATAGAGCGCCTGGGCATTGGAGTGGGAGCTTGTGCAGTGTGAGGGTCTAGTTGGCTCTGCTTGAGAAGGTGTTCCTGGCTTCTTCCCTTTCTATCTTGAGAAGGCTCTGAGAAGCTTTACAGCTGAGTTACTGCCTCCGCCCCATGAGAGGATCAAAAATAACTGTTCATTAGTTGATCCTGAAAATGCTTTTGCATTTAGGCTTTTGGTCCTTTATGATTAAAACTGGCTTTGGTGGTTGGTCTGCATACTTCCAGAAACGTCTGTGAATTTGAGAAAAAGATATTTTTTATGTATTTGTGGAATTCACACCATGCTGAATATTACATGACAGACATTTTGAGAACCTAAAGAAAAAAATGTGATTCCCCACATGCCTATGGACTATATTCTGGTCATTTTAGAATAAAAATTAAAACTGGGCCACCACACCTTTAATTGCAGCACTCAGGAGGCAGAGGAAGGTGGATCTCTGAGTTTAGGTCAGGCTGGTCTACAGAGCAAGTTCCTACCAAAAAACCCTGGCTCAACCAAACAAGAATAAAAATGTAAATAATACCTGATGTAGAGTATTTGTGCTCTCACACCACTAGGTGGGTTTGCTGGTGTGTGTGGCTTTTTCCTCGTCCTGCCCACCTGACTTTTCCTCCTTCCACGTTCCTCTTGCTTCCTAGGCTTCATCTCCCCTCTTTCCCTGCCTTATGCCTTCCTACTTGTCCTTCATCTTTTCCTCACACTTTCTCATTCCTGTTTCTTCATTGTGCATATACTTTGACACTATATGTTTATGAGATTTTTTTTTAAAGATTTATTTTTGCGGGGCGGTGATGGCACATGCCTTTAATTCCAGCATTCAGGAGGCAGAGGCAGGCAGATCTCTGTGAGTTCAAGGCCAGCCTGAACTGGCACAAAAGGATAAGCACCAAAGCTACATGGAGAAACCTTGTCTCAAAAAACAAACAAACAAAAACAAAAATTAAAAAGATTTATTTTTAACTTATGTGTGTGGATTTCTTGCTTGCATGTATTTGTGTGTGCCGTGTGTATACCTGGTGCCTGAGGCCAGAGGAGACTATAAGATCTTCTGGGGCTGTAGTTACAGATGGTTGTAAGCCACCGAGTGGTTGCTGGGTCCTCTGGAAGAGTGCTCTTAACTGGTGAGCCATTTCTCAAGCTCCCTGTTTATGAAACTTTTGTTTGTTGTATTTTTCTTCTTGTTTGTTTCTTTGGAGACAGGGTTTCTCTGAGTAGCCCTAGCTGTCATAGAACTCACTCAGTAGTCCAAGCTGACCTCGAACTCAGAGATCCGCCTGCCTTTGCCTCCTGAGTGCTGGGATTAAAGGCGTGTGTCACCACCACTCATATGTTTCTGTTCAGTTAAAAACATTAGAAACCAAAAGAGGCAACAGGGTGTCTGTCTTTCTCTCTCGATGTCTACTTCTGCTGCCCTTTTTGAGACAGGGGCTCACTGTATAGCCCTTAGCTGGCCTGGAATTCATTATATTGACCTCAAACTCATAGAAGTCCACCTTCCTCTGCCTCTAATACATGTGTCACTACATCCTACTTCAGCTTTATTTTTTTGTAATAGGGCCTCTCATTTTGTGACTTTCCTTGGCTTTTATTGGACACTGGGGATTTTAACTTAGGTCCTCTTGCTTTTATAGTGAGTATTCTTAGTTCCAAAGCCAGGTATCTTATCTGTTACTATTTTTTCAACACATTTAAGTATCTGTTACTATTTTAACCAGCATCTGTTAAGGTTAAATGCTGTATAAATGTGTATTATGAATGAACAGGTCAGACATGAAGTATTACAGAGATTGGGAAGAAGAGAGCCAGATCTCCAGCCCAACAATTCTGTAGGATAATTTTCCCCAAAGAGCAAATATAAATTGTCCTGTTACTAAGGACTCTTTAGTTCCTTCTTACAATTGAGAGGATCACTAGCCAGACTGTGGTGGCAAACCATTAACTTTTCTTGCATTTGAGAAGCAAGTTCCTCATTTTTTTTTGGTGCGGTTGTGAAGATCTACATGCGCAGAATGTTGGCATTTGCATCAGTAGCCTCGTCTCGGCCCAGGGTTGAACTAAGAGTTCACTCTTAGTTTGATAAAGAGCTAGTGTGTATGTGCTTGGGAGCATTTTTTTTCTTTGGTTTATTGGTTAGGGGCTTTAATGGATCTCTTCTGTCTGGGTGTGGTGGTACGTGCCTTTAATTTTAGTAGAGGCAGGAGGATTTCCGAGTTCAAGGCCAGCCTGGTCTGCACTAAGTAAGCCCTGGTATGGGCTAAGTGAATAAGATCCTATCTCAAAAAAATAAGTTTCCACATGTACTTAGATTTGTCTAGGCCTTGGTAGATCATTGTGGCATATTTAAGTCAAAGGACTTAACAGTTTTGATTGAAATAACAAGTGTTCTTTTGGAAGCTTAACAGTTCATGCTCAAACCAAGAGTGTTAATATCTAGTACTTCTTCTAAGTCCATTGATGGTTAACCTCCTGCATGACAGTGCTTCTCAGGTTAAGATTGACAGTTTTTGTGAGATATGTGGGGCTCTTTGAAACCCATGGCTTACACTTGTTTCCAAAGCTGTCTTCATAAGGACATATCAATCTCTAACTATCTGTGGTGGCCTTGGATTAGCCTGCCATGACAGACTTCTTGGGAAATTGCCCTTTCTTATGATTCTTTCTTTTGTTACTTGAAGCTTTCTAAATTTTCTTTGTTCTTTGCAAGCTGTAGAAATTTCTTTTCTTAGCTAGAGTTACATAAAATAAGATTTAGAAAATTTTAGTTAAACAAATGCCTTTGTAAACTAACCATGAAAAGATGGATCACTTCAAGTTTACGAATGACTCTTAAATGCAGATTGCTAGGGGTGATGTTACGGGTACTGGTTTCTTGGATGTCATCCCTTTGAGCCCTGGAGCTAAATAGCAAGAGGCTACATGCTCAACCATAAAGCACTAGCCTCTGCCAACATTACATCAGTTTCACAAAACCTCACTGGCTAATTATCCCTTGGGATTGGACATGGATCTGGCAGCTTGTGAAAGCTGCTTTTTTCCGATTTCTGTCTTCCTGGCTGTGACATATCCCAAAGGAATGAAGTTGAGAAATCATCGTCTTTTGAAAGCTCTTGACTTCTCATTCCCACAGTGGTTCTCATGACCAGGATTGAAAGTTGCTTCTGAACTTGAGGAGGCCCTTTGTATAGTCTATGACCAGGGAGGGTGTTGGTAAGATGCCTGGTTGTGTTTTTGATGCTAGTGTGTATGGGTTCAAGTGTGTTTCTGCAGCCTCCTCTTTATACCAAGATTGAAGAAAGTGGGTAGACAAACTCAGACTCAAGTCCATGGTCTCTGTGTCTGTTGACTTCGCTGTGGTATTGGTACAGTCATTACTCACCTCGGTGACGGTCACTCTTTCCTGTAGGAAGAAGTACTGTGTGATGTCAAGCAGTCCTCCTAATACCTTTACACCTCATTCTTACCTGATTTATGTTTGATACTGACTCTTTATTCTATGCCTTTCAGAGTTCTTTGCTTAAAAACTAAGTATGTAGTAAGTTAACTGGAAAGTCTTTGGACATCATTCTGTTAACAAAGCTCAGGAAGTGAGCAGAAACCGACAAAGGCTAGTCAGAATGAAGGCCAGGCCACAGGCGGCCCAGTGATGATGCACTGCCCACAGGTCTCTGCTGGACTCCTGCTGATCTTGGAGCTGCCAGCCATGCAAGGGGTAGTTCTGATTCTGTTTTTCACTTTCATGTAATTTCTTAATATTCCATGTTCTTGATGGGGAATCTGGTCTTTTTTTTTTAATATTTATTTGTTATGTATACAATATTCTGTCTGTGTGTATGCCTGCAGGCCAGAAGAGGGCACCAGACCTCATTACAGATGGTTGTGAGCTACCACGTGGTTGCCGGGAATTGAACTCAGGACCTTTGGAAGAGCAGGCAATGCTCTTAACCATTGAGCCATCTCTCCAGCCCAGAATCCGGTCATTTTTACTTGGATTATTCATTTGTGAACTAGAGGCCAGGGAGCCCAGAGAGGGGAAATCTGTTTCTGTGGAAGGAAGATGGCATCTCTTCCTTCTCTTGCCATTGAAATGAAATGAAAGGGGCTCAAGTGCTGGACAACTAAAGTCTAGGATGTCTCTTCACAGTAGTTGGCCCCCATCCTTATGGCCATGGTTCACTCTCAAAGTATGTTCTTGGCCCAGGCCTTGACCCTTGCTGTATTATGTTTCCTGGGGAATCTATTTGTGCTTGCCCAACATAGAGCAGCGACAGACTAGAGAAACCATTCATTTCTTCCAAGACCAGCTTGGTGAACCAGTGAGTTTGTTGGGGTCACTTAGAGGAGCATAAGTGAAGGGATTACTTGCAGGCACGTGGGTGACAACTCACAAAAGCTGAACTACTAGAGCCCCCTGTACAATTTGTAGCAGCTGTGTCACGAGAGGGTCCCCTTTCTCCCAACGGTTGTATACTGACTATAGAGTCTTGGGAGTGTCCTGACCTCTATGAGCCTTGCTTCTTCCAAGAAGTGATTCAGGCCAGAACCCTTCTCCCCCTCGTCTACATATTTTCTCTCCCAAAAACTCACCTCAACCTGTGGCTTCAAATACTACTTGCCAGCTGGTGTGTGTGTCTGCGCTTGTGGCCCTGACCTGGTCCTTATTCTAGACTCCGCTAAGCTGCTACTTCTCCTGGACACTTAGATGACTCACAAGCATTTAAAGCTGATGTCATTATTCCTGTGACTACCCTGAAGCCTGTGATCCCTAACCAAGAATGGCAGGTGTCATCTTTGGTTCCTCTCCTTTCCTCACACCTGTGGCTGAGTTTTATAGGCTGGTCTTTGACTTTTCCTGGTTTGTCTCACTGCCCTAGATCATATTCTCACTTTTTCCTTTTTTTCCCCAGTAGCATTTCTAGTTGGTTGCCCTGCCTTAGAACCCAACTCTCCTCTGATCTATTGTTCATTCAGTTGCCAGGAGTTCTTCACCTCCTGTCCTTTTCTGTTTGTTTTTTAAAGAAATTTGGGGGCCTTGTGTGTGGTCAGAGGCAACTTGGGAGAGCCATTTCTTTGCTTCTAACATGAAGGTTCCAGGGATCAAACTTAGGTTTTCAGTCTTGGCTGTTGGTGCCTTTATTTACCTGCTGGGCCATATAACCAGCCAATGCTTTGTTTTTTAAAGTTTTTATTATTCTTATTTTATGTGTATAAGTGTTTTGGCTGCATGTATGTGTATGAACTACATGTATGCCTTGTACCTGAGTAGGCCAGAAGAGGATGTTGGATCCCCTGTCAGCCAATGTGTAGGTATTTTTGAATCAAACTGGTTTGTCTGCAAGAGCAGCAAGTACAGTTAACTGCTGCAGATCTCTGTCTCTCTCTCCCTCTCCTTCTCTTCCCCCTCTCTCCCTTGCCAACCTTGTTTGTTTATTTCAGGTAAAGTCACAGTTTTCCTCCCTTTCCAGGCAGAGTCTCTCTATATACCTCTATAGGGGGAATGCTGGAATTAAAGGCATTTGACACTATGCCCAACAAAAGTCAGTCTCTCTCTCTCTTACTTTTTTAAGACAGGATTTCTCTGTGTAACAGTTCTGACTGCCCTAGAACTCATTCTGTAGAACAGGCTGGCCTCGAACTCACAGAGACCTGCCTGCCTCTCTGCCTCCCAAGTGCTAGAATTAAAGGTGTGTACCTTCACCACCTGGCAAAATCTCACTTTTTAGCCTCGGCCAGATTGAAATTTATAGCAGTCTTTTTGCCTGAACCTCTGAAGTGCTAGGATTGTAGGCATGAGCCACACACTGCACCTAGGCACTTTTCCTACAGATCAGTTTTAACCATTTGACTTTCTTATTTGGAAGTCTTTGGTTTACTATGGGATTTAACTTTATGTATGTGTATAATCTGTCATTGTTGGGTTATTTCCCTCACAGTCTTCATGACTATTGACTATCTTTCAGGTTCTAGAAGTGATAGTTTGCTACTGGTGTCCTTGCAGTTTCTGTCCTTGGCCTCTGCCCTGACCACCCCTCTTTGTGCATGTTAGGTTGCTAACGTCCACTTGTCTTTCCAGATAAGGCCTGGCTCTTTTGAGATGTGTGTTAACCTGTGTGCACTCCTCACATGAAGGTGTGTGTCTTTCCTTGTGACTCCCCCGTTTTCCTTTTTTATTTGATGTGTATTAGTGTTTTGGATGCACGTATGTCTGTGTACTATATACATGCAATTTGCCCTCAGAGGTGTCAGATTGCCTGGAACTAGAGCTACAGATGGTTGTGAGCTGCTATGTGGGTGCTCGGAATTGAACCCGGGTCCTGTGGAAGGGCAGCCAGTGATCTTAACTGCTGAGCCATCTCTCTGGCACCCTCCTTGTGTTCATTTATAGTTGGTCCATACCACCACAAAGTACTTGATTGAGTGCATTCCTGGCTGGTCTCACAGTTACAGAAAGCACATTCTTGAAAAAAAGAGAAGGTGTCTTGTTTCTGAATCCCTAGGTTCTGGCATGTAGCTGTTATGTAATGATTTTATTTAGGATTGACGGATAAAAAGCATTTTGAGAAATAAAACAGTGAGCACATGTGATGATTCTTGCATAATTGACATTTCTTGGAAGCATTAAGCATTTACCAACTCTAGAGATCAGTCCCTGGGGAACAGATTTGATCTTATTTCATCCTGTTATCTGTCTGCAGGTGGCCAGAAGCCCAAGAACCTTATCAGCTCATCAGATGATTTTGTCTTCTCTGTGATCAACTTTATAGTCTTTCCCAAGGAAGTTGATGAACTGTGGTTCCCCGTGGCTTTAGGTCACTGTGGCTGTTCCTCACCCTGCAGCCGCTGACTCACTGCTTTGACTGCTCTAGTGTCATCCATTCACACAGTACCTACATATTCACACTGTGAAAATACCCTAGAAGTTCGGGAGCCTAGAGGCACCACCATTGATATGACTGGACTGCTGGGTCTGCGGGTATCTCTAGTCCCATCCTACAGCTCTCATTTGGTTTCTTTATTCCCACTACAAGTCTTGGCAGCACACACAGTATATAGTTTAAGTTGGTTTATTTTTTTATTTTTTAGGCCTTGACCACTATCTTGATTTACTGCACTGGGAAGAGTAAATTTTGATTTTTCTTTCTTTCTTGTTCCTCCTTCTGAGGGAGCCTGCGTCACTGAGAAATATTTAACCTCATGGCCTTGCACTAGGGCTGGAGATTTGCCTAAGGGAACTGGAAGCTGGCAGTGTTTTTACTTAAATTCCCCCTTAAGGGGTGGGGATTTTTAGCAGAATCAGCCAAAACAACTCGATGCTGGGAAACTTTTTAGTAGCAAGGCTGTTGCCATTAGGTTACTGAAGATATTTGAAAAGTTTTCTACAGATAAGTATAGGCATTTTGGATTCCCTTCTGGGGAAAGCAAAATAAAACCTCTAGCGTCTGCCAGGTATGAAGAAGAAAAACTGAGGCAGAGGACTGGATGTGGTGGTACATGCCTTCAATCCCAGCGCTGAGGAGGCAAAGGCAGGTGGATCTCAGGGAGCTGGAGAGCAGCTAGTTGACATAGCAGGTTCTCAGACAGCCAGGGCTACACAGTAGGACCTTCCTACAGAAACTCTGATTTTCTAGAAGGGTGTTAGCAGAGCTGCAGGGGACAAGAAAAGGCACCTTGTACGTGTGTGTGTGTGTGTGTGTGTGTGTGTGTGTGTGTGTGTGAAGATCTGAAATACATCACAGATTAGTAGAAAAGTAAGTTAGTTTTTTAGTTGTGTAGTGTGCTATTAAAAGACAAGTGACTAGTACGAGAAGGGTGTCACCAGTGTTTGAACCATATAAACTCTGACTAGGAAGAGTAGCCAGAGGCTGCAGCCGATCTCTGGTCTTGGGAAGAATTTGACTTTCTCAACTTTGGAATTATACTAAGAGTAGATCATAACAGGGATTTTTTTTAAAGCAAATCTTTCTAATTCATACTAATGTTTTGTATTTAGAATAGCACTTCTTTGACATAAAGAAGATATATGCCCACAAATGTTATTGTGAATGATCTTTGACACCTAAAGAAAGCAACCTTGGTATTAGGGGAAGGTGTGAACGAGCAGATTAAATATAACTACCTGTTTCATAAAACTGTTTCTATTTGTTTTGTGTCATAGATGAAAAAAATCGTACATACATTTGCCAGAATGAGTTCATAAGCTGAGCAGGCACCAAGCCCTGAAAGGAAGGAATAGGTTAAACCGTTTATAGTGTATCCGTGATGTCTTAGAAAATTGTAGGGAATTACACTGTGCTTAGTATATAAATACAGGTTTTCTTGCCTCCTTGACGGACAGTTGGATGCACCTACAAGTTTTCTGTTTGTACTGTATTCTCTTGTGATTGAGGACTGATGCTACTCAGCATTATCAGAGTTTTTTTAGTTAGCAATAACTTAACAATTCTTGATTAGATCTTAATCCCTATTTATATCTACTTATCCCTTCTTAGGAATCCCCAGCCTCTCTGTGCCTCAGGAATCTCTCAAATTCTTAAGGAGTGATTCTAAGACTCAAAAAATAAACTTAGGCTCTTGTTGGGTATATGGGTTGGGGTGGGGGTTTAGCCTATAAGAGCCTTAGAAAGAAAAGATGAATGAAGTCAGGAAATGTTTAGGTAAGATTGGCACTAGACCAAAGAATATGCCGAATTTGATAGAAAAGTCCAAGGAAGAAAACTGAACCCAGTGGTATTACATCAGGAAAGAAATCTCAAGCAAACATCTGGAAACCAGAGTAGTCCTGATGTGTGAAGGAGAGTAACATTTTTACCTTGATTAGAATAGGGGGCATAGGTTAGTTTGAAAATTGGGTTGAGTATATATTTAGTGAGGAGCCTGATACTAAATTAGAATTTGGCCTTGACCATATAACCTCTTGAGTAGTTTATTAACTTTCAGTTGCTATCGGCATTGAAGTGGTTACAGAGCTACAGCGCTCACAAGAAACCGTGCGGTACTGAGTGCTCACGAGAAACCGTGCGGTACTGAGTGCTCACAAGAAACCGTGTAGTACTGAGTGCTCACAAGAAACTGTGCGGTACTGAGTGCTCATGAAAAACTCCGTGCGGTACGGAGTGCTCTTAGCACACCAGCTCACCTTAAAGTTGTTTTAAAAAAAAAATAAGGAAAAGGTTGAGTTAGTTCACAGTTTTGGCAGCTGGAAGTCCAGGATCAGGAGGCCCATCAGTTTGGCCTTTGGTAAGGGCCCCTTTGGCTATATGACATCATGGTAGCATGTGGGAACATATGCAGACTGAAGAGATGGTGAAACAGGAAGCCACGGTAATTACCTCTTAAATGCTAAGCTTGTGAAAGTCAATTCAAAGGTCACAGACACATAAAATGCTTTTTGAAAATATGCAGGAAAAACACATTATTTTAAACAAATATATAACAAATATGAAGGATAAGATATGGTATATGTGCAAGAGTCTTAAAGACATGGCGTTGCTTTTGGAAGGGGATCTTCACTGTGCTTCATGGTGTTGGTGTCTTGTGAAATTAACCACTGCAGCCCTGGCAGACCAGGACTCATGTCAAGTACTAGGGGTACAGTGGGCACCAGACTGATGTTGTACATGTTTGTATACAACTGAAGTTGATCGGTGAAGGCAGATTAGTAAATATAGCAGAAAAGAGGGCTGTGGTGGGCTGTTCAGACTACTGTGCAAAAACAAGTTAGGAAACATTCCGAGAAGGCTTCACAGGAGGAAAAAAGAGATCTTTAACCTGTGACCTGAGGGATTTCTACCAGGGAAATATGAATAGTGATGATTTGGAGAAAAGTAAGTTTATTTAAGGAACTGATGGACTTTTGTAGTAATAGAACAACACAATATAACAGATATAAGTATAGGTATACACCTTGTCCTGACCACTTACTGGTTGCCCCAGACACTTCTCTGTGCTCCATTTTCCCCATATGAAAACAGACAAGACAATAATCATTAACTTGAAGATTTGGTCTAAGTAACTGAGGATGTACGGTGTCCCAAGACTATAGCTTAGTGGTATACTTAGAGACATTTAAGAACATTGAGAAATCAATGCAGGGGATTTTCATTTTAGAGTGTTCTGGTTTCAAGGTGAGGACTGATTGAGAGGGCTAAAAAAGGCAGCAGGGAGAGAGCAGAGGGATGAATGCAAAGTCCACATGAGATATGGTCACTCAAAAGTGCTTACTGTGTGCCAGGTGTGCTTTTTAATATTATGTGTCTGTGTGTTTGTGTGGGTGTGGGTATGAGCACATCAGTGTAGATGCCATTGGAGGCCAGAAGTGTTGGATCTCCCTAGAGCTAGAGTTACAGGTGGTTACAAGCTGAAGTGGGAACGAAATGTATGTCCTTTGCATTCTTAACTGCTGGGCCATCTCTCCAGCCATGTGGTGCTTATGTTCTGTTGATGGTGAGGGTGTCAGTGACAGTGATCAAAGATACAACATTAGTAGTAAATGCTGGTAAGAAAAATAAAACAGGGATATGGAATAGATGGTAGCTTAGAAAGATGGTCAAGAAAGCCCTTTTGAGAAAGCCAGTTGAGAAGAGACTAACTGAAATGAAGGAGGGAATCATCTGTGGTATGTGCATGCTTAGCATGTCCAAGGACTCGAAAAGATTGCGCGTATGAGTGAAGAACATATATACTGAGATCTCCCATCCTCTTCACTTGGAGTTGTGTGAGCAGTTGCTGGCACGTAGTGGATGTTCTGTGAATGCCTGTTGAATAGACAAAGTAGTAAATGAATAAACAAATGAGTCATGCTCTCTAACAAGTCTGGAATCTGGAAAGGGGAGAGAAACTAGGGAAGTTGGCAGAAGTTGTGAGTCAGTTTTCTCACTTGTGAGAGCTCAAGTGGTTGGACAGTGGAGCTCAGCTAGTGAGTCCACATCCCAGCTGTGCATTCCCTGAATGTGTGTCCTGGGCAGGTTATCTTTGTGTGTTTCGGTTTCTTTTTCTTCCTTTCTTTCTGGTGGTGGTGGTGTTGGGAGGGGGGTGTTTTGAGACAGGGTTTCTCTGTGCAACAGTCCTGGCTATCCTGGTGGAATTCAATGGACCAGACTGGCCTTGAACTCACAAAGATCCATGTGCCTCTGTCTCCCAAGTGCTGGGGTTAAGATCATGTGCCACCACCACCCAGCTTCAGTTTCTTTTTGAAGAATAAATGAGAACTTTCCATAGGATCCCAGCAATGCTTCTCAACCTTGGCACTGTTGACAATTGGGAATGTGTATGTGTTTGTGTGTTTGTCCATTCTACCTCCTACATGTCAATAGCAGCCCTCTAGCTGTAACAAACTAAACTGCTTCCAGATATCCCTCAGGGGCAAAACTGACCAGGATTGAGAACCAGTGTGAAGATTAAAGGTGCTGATGATCTCTTACATGGAAGTCATGTATGTATGTACACATGTATGTGTGTGTGTGTGTGTGTTGTGTTTATGTGTGTATGTAGCCTAGCATGTATGTGTGTGTGGATAGAAAGATGATAGATAGATAGATAGATAGATAGATAGATAGATAGATAGATAGATAGATAGATAGATAGATAGATAGATAGATAGAACCTAGCATGCCTGAAGCCCTAGGTTCTGTTGTCAGCACAGCCACAGTCAAATAGGAAGAAATGGAGAGAGGAAAGCTCTTGGTGGTATGAACAAATGTGCTGGTCTGAGATTTATTTACACTCCTCACTGATACTCTCAGTTGGAAGTGTTGGGGTTTTTTTTGTTTTTAATTTACATATATTTTAGTTTGGAAGGTAGAGTTTTGTTTGTTTGTTCGTTTTCGAGACACTACAAGGTGTGTCTGTGTAACAGCCCTAGCTGTCCTAGAACTTGCTAGGTAGACCAGGTTGGCTTCGAACTCACAGAAATCCGCCTGCCTCTGCCTCCCAAGTGCTGGGATTAAAGGTGTGTACCACTGCTACCTGGCAGAAGATAGTCTTATGGACTTGCTTCACCTCACTCAGGCTAGTCTTAAACTCCTGAGCTCAACAAATCCTTCAGCCTCAACCTCTCCCACATAGTTAAGACTATATGTGTAGGTGTCACTGGAGGTTTCTTTAAGGCAGGAAATATTAGTAGAATATTAGTAATAAGTTCTTTCCATAGTAACTGGGATTTGGGGGGACTTTGTGTAAAATAAGAATTTGGTTTCTAAGATTGCAGTATACTTCTTGGATCAACCTTGATATAGTCTAGTCAGAACTCCCAACCTTAATAAGCACTGAGTTTATTCTATTTGGCCATTAGAGACTAGAATAATAGTATATTCAGCAACATTTAGTGCTCAATTTGTAGAACAAACGTTTACTGTGTGTCACTGTGTTTGCTGGCAGCTAGAGCGCATTGGGCTGCCATTGTTCTTTGTTCTGTCTAAGCTCTGAAGATGCGGACTGAGGTTGCTGGTTTTAGAGAAACTATAAAACAAACCAACAGCTGACAAATGCAACAATCAAATAGGGTACTTGAATAAACAGTTTAAAGTCATCCTCCTTGTTCTAATTAGGAGATTGTTACTGTGTAAAAATTTTGCTTAAGACATTTTTATTTTTAATTCTTTTTTGAGACAGTGTTACACTATATAGCCTTGACTGGCTTGGAGTGCACTGTAAAGACCAGACTTGCCAGGGATTGAAGGCATGTACCCAAATCCTGGCCCAGGAAATCTTTAATAGATGCTATAAAAAGTAGATTGTGGTGACACACATATTTAATCTTAACTCTCTGGAGGCAGAGTCAGGCAAATCTCTGTGAGTTCAAGACCAGCCAAGGCTGCATAGTGAGAGCCTGGAGAAAAAGCCCAAAATAAAACAAATAAAAAACCCAAAAATCTCACCACAAGGACTGGAGAGGTGGCTCAGCAGATAAGAGTGCTTACGGCTACTGTTCTTGCAAAGGACACATACTTAGTTCCCAGCACCCACAGTGGGGGTAGTTTATAACCCATAACTCCAGTTTTGGCCTCTTTGAGCACCTGCACACATATGCAAATACTCATGTACAGATGCATATATATATATATATATATGCACACACACACACATATATATATACACACATAATTTTAAAATATATTTGCTTAATTTTACATAGACACTTAAGTCTGAAACTTATTCTTTAAAAACTGTTTGATGATTTATTAAAATAGACTTAGGTATCTGCAGTGGTGACTTAACTCCAATCCATGACCCAGTCTCCTGGAAATAAACTGTTGGGCAGTCTCAAGACTGTGGAGATCGGTGAGTGCCTGGTAAAGTCCCCTGGGCAAGTGCCGTGTCTCAGATCCCTATCAGCACCACTGACTGTAGGCACTGGACCTTCCACTTTCAGAGTCTCCTCTTTGTGTCCCCAGTCAAGTCAGCACCCGCCTTCTGGGGTTGTGTTGTAGCTAAGTAGGGTGATTGATCCAGCAAATCAGCAGGATCCACAGATGTCTTTCTGGCATGTATAAAAGCCATAGCTGCAGTGTGGACCCCTGACTCACCTTTCTTGTAAGTAGGAACAGTAGGTGTTTCTTCCCCTCATTATTTTATACTTGATCTTAGTTTAAAAGCTAAGAAGATATTTGCCTCATTTAAAAAATAAAAATAAAAAGTAAAATAAAAGGCAGTATTGGGGCTGGAGAGATGGTTCAGTGGCTAAGAATTGTGGCTGCTCTTCCAGAAAATCCAGGTTCAATTCCCAGCACTCACATGACAGCTCACAGCTATCTGTAACTCCAGTTCCAAGGAATCTGACAGCCTCTTCTGGCCTACCTGAGTGCCAGCCACATAGTCAGGTACTCACACAGGCAGAATACCCATAAGCATAGAATTAATTAATAAATAAATATGCAGTCTTTTGTGGAGTTTTAGCATTCCCTTGCCTTTTGTTTTTTTTTAAAATTTTTTTGGACACATTTAGGTATGTCCTTACCTTAAAACCTTGTCAGTAACCTGTTTCATATTTTACTCCTCTGGATTCACATAATGTAGAAGCACAGTCCTTGGTTTTTGTCCCATTGAATTGGGTTTGGTTTTCTTTGGGTAGGTGGGATTTTTGTTGTTGTTGTTTTTTTCTTTTCCTTTTTTCCCCACCTCCTTTCTTTCTTTGAGATAGGGTTTCTATATAGCCCTGGCTGTCTTGGAACTTACCACATATCTTGGATTGGCCTCAAGCTCACAGGAGTCTTCCTACCTCTGACTCCAAAGTACTGTGATCAGAGGTGTGTGCCATTATACCCAAGGTATTAAATTTTTCTTAAATGGAGTTATATTTTATGTCTTTATTGTTGTGTTCTCTCTCTCTCCCTCCCTTCTTCCTTCCTCTTTCTCCCTCTTCCCTTCCCTTCTTACAATGCTGGGGATCCACTAGACCAGGGAATTGTACATACAACTAGGCAGTTGCTCTACCTCTGAGCTAAATCCCAGCCAGTGTCTCACTATGGATGCCTAACTGGCCTTGAACTCACTGTTTAGCCTAGCTCACCTTTAAGCTAGACTTTCCTGCCCTACACTTTTTTATATAATTTATTTTTATTTTATGTGCATTGAATTGTTTTGCCTGTGTATATGTCTGTGTGAAGTTGCCGGGTCCCCTGAAACTGGAGTTACAGACAGTGGTGAGCTGCCATGTGGTGCTGAGAATTGAATCTGGTCCTCTGGAAGAGCAGTCAGTGCTCTTAACCACTGAGCCATCTCTCCAGCCCCATGCCCTACCACTTAAGTGCAGGGGTTACAGAAATGTGCCACCATCCTCGACAGGTTTATGTATCGACATGTGTATTTCAGTATATTCCTATGAGTGGGCTTGATGGGCTGAGGGAAGCCTTTTAGTTCAGTAGATGTTATTGTCAGATTATTTATTATATTTGGGAGTGGGACAGGATCTCATGCAACCTCTTTTTCAAACAAAAATTTAAGAAATAGAAGATAAGAGAGACCTTTTTAGTTGGCATGACTCTACTCTCAGAATGCAGGAAGGAGGCTAAGGTACTTCAAGTTCACGGCCAGCCTGGGATATGAGATTCTGCCTCAAAGAAAGAAAAATTTAAACACATGGTGGCTATAACTGGTGGAAACCAGCTATGTACAAGATTACCTTCTCCCTCTTTACTGGATGTAGTAGGTATTATACCGTCTTTTAATTTTTGTTTTTGTTTTGTTTTGTTTGTTTAATTTGAGACAGGGTTTCTCTGTGTAGTCCTGGCTGTTCTGGACCTCATTCTCTCACAGAGATCCTCTGACCTCTGCCTCCTGAGTGGCTGGTATTAAAGGCGTGCGCCCCCACCTCCTGGCCATTTTTTTTTTTAATTTTGGGGCTGGTCTAATGGATGCTAAATAATAACTCATTGTTACTTTCCTATCTCTCCATCCAGGAACTTAGCTAGATTCTCCCCCCGGCTCCCCCAGGCAGGATGGTCTCTCTGTTTAACAGCCTTAGCTGTCCAGGAACTCGCTCTATAGACCAGGCTGGCCTAAACTGACAGAGCTCTGCTTGTCTCTGCCTCCTGAGTACTGGGATTAAAGGCATGCACCAATACTACCTGGTTCTACCTATCTTCATTCCTGTTTTTTTTTTTTCTGTATGTTTTTTGGATGATCTCCTGTACTCCAGGCTGACTTCAGATTCACTGTGTAGTTGAGGAAGCCCTTAAACTCCTGATTCTTCTCTCTCCACCTCCCAAATTCTAAGATTACAGGTGTACATCACCCATGCTCAGTCATAGGGGCAACATTTAAATACAAAGTCTGGATTCAAAGAGTAATTTTTAGTTTTCCATTTTTCATTGAAAAAGTAGTAAATTTAAACTGTTTGCATTATTTGCTTAGCTTTATTAATCAGAAAAATTGCTGCTTCCTAACAGAAATGCTACTGTATTGCAAAGCTCAGAACAAGGCCTATATTCTGACCAGATGAATATATCTTGATATTATCTGAGATATGGAGACTTAAGCTTGAAATTCACCATTTATATTTAAAACTGTGAAATGACTAAGTTTCATGTAAATGTACTATTTTTTTGCATTATTTATCATTATATAGATGTATGCATTATATGCATATATGCATAATCATGTGTATAGGTGCATATATATGTGTGTATATATACATACAGAAGTCAGAGGTTGACATTGGGTGTCTTCCTCCAGTGAGACCCACTTTTGTTGTAAGTGAGGGAGAAGTGTGTGTTGTGTTCCCCAGACGCCTGGCTCCCAAGCCCCCAGCTGCTGGCCCGCTCAGCCACTGGTTGCCTGCACCCGAAATAACCACGTGAGGACGGTATTCATTTAAACTCTGCCTGGCTTATTATCTTTAGCCTTTTCTTGGCTAGCTCTCACATCTAAATTAACCCATTATAAAAGTCTGTATGTCACCACGAGGTGGGTGACTTACCGGACGGTCCTAAGGTACCTCCATCTCCCACGGGAGCCTCATGGCATCTGGCTCACTTTCCTTCTTCTCCTCAGAACTTCCGCCCTCTAAGGGCTGACCTATCTATAAGCCAGGCAGCTCTTTATTTAACCAATCAAAGCACAGAAATACAGAAGACGGACCCTCCTACACACTTTGTTTTACTGTAGCTGGGTCTTAGAACCCAGAACTTGCCAATTGGCTAATCTAGTGAGCTTACTCTGGGGATCCCCTGTCTGGGATTTCTAGTGGGCCATCTTGACCACCCAACATGTGCATAGACATTAGGGATCCAGACTCTGGCCTTCACACTGAACACTGATCCATCATCCATCTCTCCAAACCTAGTTTGTTTTTTTTTTTAAATCCTGGAAAATGTTGCTTTTTTTTTTCTTTTAGGTTTATGTGTTGTGTTTTATGTTATTTTACCTGGATGTATGTATGTACAACATGTTCATGTCTTATGCACAAGGAAATCAGAATAGGGCATTAGACCCCCTGGAATTGGAGTCCTGGAAGATTGTGAGCCACCATGTGTGTACTGGGACTCAAACCTGGGTCTTTGTAAGAGCAACAAGTGCCCTAACAGTCAAGCATCTCTCTGGCCCCCATGTAGGACAGTCTGAGTAGTGGTCACTCACCTACCATGCCCCAGAACCTGGCTTTGTTTCCCAGAACCATTCAAATAGTGTTCATGTGTATCCGAGTCTCAAGTAAGCATGTGTGATGAACATTCCATGTTTTAAAAATGAGGGATTTGGAATTGGAATTGTCTCATGCATTTGAGGGAGCTCAGTTGCCTCACTGAGCAAATATGAGCAAAATTTGGCATTTCTACACTACAGAGAGCAGGTGGTTAAATGGCTCTCCTTTTTGTCCTGTCCTTGTGTGTAATGTGAGCTAGAGGACTGAAGTCTGTCAACATAGCCATGGAGCCCCTGGCAAGTCTGGCTTCTGGCTTTGGCTTCTAAAGAAATATATGGAGTTGCAGAAAAATGATTATTCCGGTGCCCTTACAGAGGTGAAGGGAGAGGAGTGTGATGGAGGCGCTTTGGCAGTTGGAAAGAGTGAAGAACCACAGAATGTGGGAAAGAGCTGGGGAGTGTCGTCTAACATCCCCTGGCAGTTTTCCTTCAGAGTTCTGTTTTTTTTTTTATTTTGTTGACAGTTCCTAATGTGGATAATTGACTGTTGACATTTGGTCCACTGACAGAGGGAGTAGTAGTAGGTTTGGAAGCACAGGTGTTACAGTGAGGCACAAATGATCAAGACTTGCATCCTTGTTAGCTGGACTCTCCTGAAAGAACCTGTTCTTAAGGTTTCTTTAGGCTTTGCTAACTCACAGCACAGCCAGCAGTCTTCAAAATGGGATGGGCAATTATTCCAAATCTTTTTAGCTATTGTCTTCTCTGATGGATAGGCAGTGACGGCAGTAGAAGAAGGTGGCAAACAGGCATCCTTTGTGGTGCAAGGTGAGGAAAAATCATGCCAGGGGCTAGAAACAGAATTATCCACAGAAGAATGTCCCCACAAAAGAGATTATAAACTCCCAGCAAGAGAGATGTAAAAGTGTGATATTCTCTGTGGGTGTAGACTTTGACTCTATTAGAGCGTAAAAAGATTAGATGCTGAGGTGGTTGGAGAGCTCAGCATTTAATAGCGCCTGCTGTTCTTGCAGAAGGTGTGGTTTCCCAGCTGCCATGGCAGCTTACCATCCATAACTCCATGTTCAGAAGACCAGACACTCTCTTCTGGCCTCCATGGGCACCAGGCATACATGTAGTACACATATGTATGTGCAGGCAAAATATTCATGTGCATAAAATTAAAATGAATAAATCTTTTTAAAAAATTGAATGTTGAAAACTTGTGCAGATTTCCTCTGCTTCTGAAATTTCTGTGTTGGAGTGGAAGTGTCACATGATTGATTTCAACTCAGATGAGAAAGTTTTAAGTGGAATCAATTTGGCCCTTAGTCCATTTTCTATTGCTATAGCAAAAAACCTGAGGGGGTAATTTTGCAAAGAACAGAAGTTCTGATAGCTCATAATTCTAGAGATTAAAGAGCGTGGTGTTGACTTCCATTTGCCTCTGTAAGGACTTTGTGCTACATCACAACATGGATGACATTGTAGGGGCATGTATGGGAGAGAAAGATACCATAGCAAGACAGGACAGGAAAGCAGAAGAATTTAGATACCAGGTTCTCTTTTTACTGCATTTTATTCTTTCAGAAACTAACCAGAGTCCCATGAGAGCTACATTAATTCCCTGTGAAGGCAGCACCTCCAATTTCCTAACCACCTTCTACCAGGCCCTACTTCTTAGAGCAGTGGTTCTTAACCTTCCTAATGCTGCAACCCTTTAATACAGTTTCTTATGTTATGCTGACCCCTAACCCATAAGATTATGTTACTTGCTACTTCATAACTAATTTTGCTACTATTATGATTTGTAATGTAAATATCTGTGTTTTCCAGTGGGCTTAGGCAACCCCCTGTGAAAGGGTCATTTGGCCCCCAGGTTGAAAAACATTGTCTTAGGGATTCCCCTGGCTCACAGAACCCTTGGAGTCATGAATCCATACTGCACAGAAACAGCAGCCCTTAGCATCTTGCAGAAAATACACAGCAGTATATACTTTTCAAGTCTGCTTAAATTAATATTCTTGATTTCAGAATCAGTTGCAAAAAAGAATGAATTATTTGAAAAAGAGGTATTTTCAAAACCACGCTTTGTGGTATGTGCCTGAATCCTAGCACTTGGGAGACTGAGGCAGAAGATTGCAATTTTTTGTTTTGTTTTGTTTGAGGCAAGGTCTCTCCATGAAGCCCTGACTGGCCTGGAATTCTCTATGTGGTCAGGCTGGCCTGAAACTCATAGCGATCTGCCTGCCACTGCCTCTGCTCCCCAAGTGCTGGGATTAATGTGTGCAATTCTACACAGCTAGAAGATTGCAGTTTTTGAAGCTAGCCTGGGCTGCATAGTCCAGCCTCACAAAACAAAAGCATTCTTGAGTATGTGATCATTGAGGAGCGGAAGTCTAGTAGTCTTTCTGATGGCGTTCGCTTAAGACACATTAGAGGTGGCCAGGCAATTGGGGTGCGCACCTTTAATCCCAGCACTTGGGAGGCAGAGGCAGGCAGATCTCAGTGAATTTGAGGCCAGCGTAGTCTACAAAGCGAGTTCCAGGACAGCCAGAACTGTTACACAGAGAAACACTGTCTGTAAGAGAAACAAAGAAACAAAAAAGAGAAACATTAAATGCTGCACAATTTTTTCTTTCTGAAGACATGCTTATTCAGTGGCATTTGTACACATTCCTTTCATCTTGGGAGTTTTCTATCTCAGAAATCTCCATATGCAGGAAGTGGTTGGTCCACCGTGTGCTCTGGCAATGCTTCTTCACAGGCCTGTGCTCCGACGGCTTGCCTGAACCCTGTGCTGTCTCTAGTGTGACTCAGCATTAGTCAGAGAAGCAGAACGAGAAATCCCAGGAGAGACTGTGGCCAGCTCCCTACTTTGGGTGATGTTTTTTCTTTAATTTATTAGGTCATCTGGTGTAGGAAGATGTTAACAGTTAGAAAACTCTAAAGGAATGTTACGTTCCAGGCATGATGTCTTTATGAGCACTATCTTGAATTTACTAAAATTGAATTTAGTGATGTTAATTCCTTTTTATGCCTTGTTCTTTCCCTGTTTTTCCACCCCATAAAATTTGTTGTCTGTACTCTGAGAGACCATGGACTGTCCTAAAGGTACAATGTCAAAAAACAAAGGGGATGATTAGTTGAATATTTTCAGTGCTGTTAATACAGATTATTGGCCAATTATTTCCTTAAATTAACCCTAAAACTTTGAGTGTGGTGGTGATATCCCAGTTTCCAGGTGCCGGAGTCATACCTGAGCAAAAGAAGTCTGATTCCAGATGAAATTCTCAGCCATGTGATCACATAATCTTTGTCCAACTTCTAAGCAAGATATGGTCTGACCAGGTCTCAGGCAGCTGAGGGCCGTGTGCTTGTCTCTGTTGCTCTGTGGTTTATTTGTTCACTGCCCCCCCCCACCTAACACATGGTGTTTATTGAATAAACAAGTGTGTGCAGTTAGCTGTGGAGAATAAGTTTCTGACATTCTTGTTAGTGAAGCTTTGTTCCTAGGGACTAGAGAGGACTCAGTGGTTGAGAGGTCTGGCTGCTGTTGCAGAGGACTCAGGTTCAGCGCCCACTCCAGTTCTAGGGGATCTCATTGCCCTCTTGTGGCTTCTGCCAGCACTGCACACGTCGTATACATACATACGTGCAGACAAAACATTAGCACACATAAAATAAATATAAATCTTGAAATTTGCAACTAAATGGCTATATTGTATAAGGTAGTAATGTGCATCTTAGTGGCCGTTGTCAGGCTTACTGAATTATATTATACAATATTATATTATTAGACCTTTATTTGAGTCAGGTTCTCACATAGCCTCACCTACCTTGAATTGATCTTTCCTTGGCCTACCAGGTGCCTACATCATAGGCATATGCCACCATGCCCGGTGTTGCAGTGCTGGGGAAGGAATCCAGGACTCCATGTATGTAGACAGTCCAGCTGAGCCACATCCCCAGCCATGTCCTTATAGTCTTTTAGGTAAGAATAAAGCACACCTTGTCTCCTTTTTTCTCAAGATTATCAGCAGTCTTGAATGCACACTTCTCACTTCCTGACTAGCTTCTCTGCTGCCTTTCATACCTGTTCATGCTTGTGCTGCTAAAAATGATGTCTTTCTTTTTCTCTTTCTTGATTCTCCATCTTTCAAGCAGTTGTTGTTATGCCCTTAACTTTTGTACATTTTTTTTCCTTTTGTTAGAATACTCATCTAACCTTGAGAGCAGACTTCCCTCCCAAAAGCATTCTCACTATATAGACCATGCTGGCCTCAAACTCAGAGATCCCCCTGCTTCTCCCTCCCAAATACTGGGACTAAAGGTATGTGCCACCACACCAGGCCGCCAACCATTCTGGGTTCAGTTCAGATGTGTCCTCTTGCTAGAGGCCTGCTCTGACTCCTCCCAGCCACACAGGCACCTGTTACACAGTTCCTAGCAGAGTGCTGTCAGGTTGAGGGATGGTATTAATGGGTACACGTCCACTGCTGCGCCTGTAAACATCCCAAACTGTCAGATGCCATGAGAGCAGGGACTGAGGTGTCTTTTTCTGTCTGTGTCCACAGTGCTTGATACTTGATAGTTAGACGGCAAATATCAAAAGGAAAGAGAGGGACAGCAAGATGACTTAGTGGGTAAGAACACTTGCCCTGTAAGACTGAGGACCTGAATTTAAGCCCTAGAGGCCGTTTAAAGGTGGAAGGAGAAAACAGACTCCACAAAGTTGTTCTCTGACCACCACACATGCACCTTGGTATGTGCATACTGTCCACCCCATGGCATATACACAAAATAATAATACAATTTTAAGAAAAAAAATAAAATAGATGGTGTAGTTTGTCAAATGCTATCATAACTCTTGTGGTACATTCCATTTTAGAGGTGGGACACCCTGCTTGTTCTGAGCACTGCTTTGGAGGTGAAAGTGTTGCTTTGAGACATTCAGCTGAGCAATAAGCAGTGCAGCTGAAACCGAAAACAAGATCCCTGATTCCTAGCCCAGCATCCTTGCTTTCGTCATTTGTTTGAGGCAGAAAAAGCAGGTTTTTAAAAATCAGTACTTGTTTCATAGAAATCTGAAGATACAACCATGTCACATATGGGGTGACCACACCAGCTCACATGTACTGAATGAATATAGAATGAGTACTGTTCTCAGTGCTCCACATGTGCTAATTTGTTGATTACAGTGACCCTATAAACAGATTCTCTCATCCCTACTTTATAAATGAGGAAATGCTGACATTGAAAGAAACATCTCCATGTCTTATAGTTAGCAAGTGTGTACCCTGCACCTAAACCCAGGCATCCTATCTCTAGAGCCTGTATCTTTTTTTTTTCATACTCTAGAAATGTTTTTGTATGCAAATTATGGGCACGTATTTTATCTAAGATTTCCAATTTTTTTTCTTTTCAAGATAGGGTTTCTCTGTAGCTTTGGAGCCTTTCTGGAACTCGCTCTGTAGCCCAGACCTTTGATCTTCCCAGTACTTGGGAGGCAGAGGCAGGTGTATCTCTGAGTTTGAGGTCAGCCTGGTCTACAGAGTGAGTTCCAGAAGAGCTTGGCCTGTTACAAAAAGAAACCCTGTCTCAAAAAAGTGAGTAAGAGAGAGAGAGAGAGAGTAGGAGAAAGGGAAGGCAAAGACAGACTTATACAGAGCCTGCATTCCTCACTTGTCCATTCTGATGGATAACACTTTGTGTCCACTTTTTGAGAAAACAAAAGGAAAAAAAGAAGTCAATTTCTGTGTGTTACTGATCTCCCCTTTTAGGAATGTAGTTCAGTGGGTTTTAAGAAAGAACACAGCACCAGAGTGTGCTTGCTATGACAACAGTCTGTGGTTTGTTTGTTTGTTTGTTTGTCTTAGTTGCTAAATCTTATTTCCATGAATTGGTACACCACATTTTTTACACAATTCACAAGTCAAAGAACATTTAAGATGTTTCTGGTTTGAGGAAATTATTGGCCTATATATTCATATATGGCCCTTAGGGGAACACATCTTTCCTAAGTAGGTGCTCAGTTTCTTGACTTATTTTATGTCAGCTTGACACAAGCTAGTATCATCAGGAAGGAGGGAGCCTCGGTTAAGAAAATCCCTCCAGGGGGCTGGAGAGATGGCTCAGAGGTTAAGAGCACTGCTGCTCTTCCAGAGGTCCTGAGTTCAATTCCCAGCAACCACATGGTGGCTCACAGCCATCTGTAATGAGATCTGGTACTCTCTTCTGGCCTGTAGGAATACATGCAAGTAGAACACTGTAAACATAATAAATAAATGAATTTAAAAAAAGAAAGAAAATCCCTCCATAAAATCTGGCTGTAGGCAAGCCTGAACAGCATTTTCTTAAGTTGATTAATGGAGACAACCCAGCCTATTGTGGATGGTACCATCTCTAGGTTGGTGTCTGGGTTCTATAAGAAAGCAAACTGAGCAAGCCATGAGGAGCAAGCCAGTAAACAGTACTCCTCCATGGCCTCTGTATCAGCTTCTGCTTCCAGGTCCTGCCCTATGTGAATTTCTGTCCTTCAGTGATGGATTACAGTGTGTAAGTGTAAGCCAAATAAACCCTTTCCTCCCCAACTTGCTTTTTGGTCATGGTTTTTATTGAAGCGGTAGAAGCCCTAACTAAGTCATTTAGGAATGGGATTCCTCGCTAATGTAGTAAGTTTAAGTTTATAAGAAACTTGTAAACTTTTTCCAGAGGAGCATGTGTGTCCAAGAGGCCTAGTTGTTCCCCATCCTCAGTGCCAGATTCTTCCGTTCTGATGGCTGAGTGATCATCCACAGGTGCTCTTGTTAGAAAAGGGTATGGCTGAACTAGGAGTTCTGGTGAGAGGATGGTCCATGTTCTTTCTTTTCTGTTTCACTAATACTTAGCAGTTTTCACTGTGTGGAGGTGGATGAAGGAGACTTTGATAGCCCACCTCCCAGCTAGCCCCGTGAGTAGGAGCTGTGGCAAATGCGATGATGCATTAGATTCCTGAACTTCACCTATTTTCTCTTAGAACAAATTACTCAGCCTTACAGTTTGTGCTTCTATTCTTTCTTCACTACACACCTTGCTCAACTTCTGCATACCAGGAAACCGTGTGTGGGAAGAATACCGAGGTATGTCTCTGCACTACCAATCTAATATCTGACCTCCCTATATGTGGAAATGCCAGTGGATGTCATGATGGCTGCTGTTTCTGTAGTCAGCTGGGTAAATATTTCAATTCTGCATGTTAGTATAACTCTCTTGATCACCTTCCCGAAGGTTGAATGATGAGACTACACCATCTAATCAAGTAAAATCAAATGGTAGTATAAGTTGAGGGTGACAAGACAAGGTTATAAATCTCAGGTGTCTCATGTCTGCCACTATTGTCTCAACCTATGGTCTCTGACTTAGCCAGTTCTTTATTTTATTATTATTGTTATTATTATTATATATTATTATTATTTTATTATTAAGTAAGTCTTTTATTTTAGTCATTGTGATTGCTACTCTTAGTTGTCAATTTGACTACGTCTGAAATTAGCTGAAATTCAAATGGCTGGGCACACCTGGGAGGGATTTTTTTTTTCTTGATTAAATCATTTGAAGTGAGAAGACTTTTTTTTTTAATCTGGATCTTTGAGGTAGGAAGATCAACCTTTAATCTGGACCACCCCTTCTGCTGGCAGCCTATAGAGGGCATGGAAGAAGACTTGCTCTCTCTGCCCTTTTTTTTTTTTTTTTTTTTTTTTTACAGATCTTCATAAAAGTGGTTACTAATAACCACACAGCACAGTCAGTACTAGGTTGGCTTGAGATTTCCTCCACCAGTGCCATTAGTCTATAACTCTTCAGTTTAGCCTCAGGCAAATTTTTTGGAGAAAGGCAGAATGCAGGAACATTCTTTACCAAAATATCACCAGAACAGCCTTTAGGCCACTTACTAATAATATTCCTCCCCTCTGAAACTTCTTGAGCTGGGCTCCCACAGTTCAAATCACCCTCAATACTGTCTTCCAAGCTCCTCTAAGGGTAGCCCATTAAGTCCCACTTAAAGTGTTCAGCTGCTTTCCTCGTCAAAATTTTGAGTCTTCCATGTTCCTTCAACAAGCAGCATGGCGAGGCCTGTCACAGCAATACCCTGTCCCCTGGTAACAACTTCTGTCTTAGTCATTGTTCTGATGCTGTGAAGAGATACCATTAACACGACAGCTCTTATCAAAGAAAGCATCTAATTGGGTCTTGTTTATAGTCTCAAGAGTTTAGACCATTATCATCTTTGCAGGGAATATGGCAGTAGGCAGGCATGCTGTTGGAAAAGTAGCTGAGAGCCACATCCTGATCCATAGGCAGAGAGAACCTTGTTGTAGCATGGGCTTTTGAAACCCCACAGCCCACCCACAGTAACACACTTCCTCCAACAAGGCCGCACCACTCTCTGATGCCTAAGCATTCAGATATATGAGCCTATGGAGATCATTTTTATTCAACCCACCACAGTCATGATTGTGTACACCTGTGATCCCTATACTGGAGGTTAAGGATGGAGAGTTTGAGGCTAGCCAAGGATGCTCCCTGCCCCCCAAGATACGGTTTCTCTATGTAGCCCTGGCTGTTCTGGAACTTGCTCTTTGTATAACAGGCTTGCCTTGAACTCAGAGATCGGCCTGCCTCTGCCTCCCAAGTGCTGGAATTAAAGGGGTGTACCACCACTTCTCGGCCCTAGGGATTGCTTTTTTTTTTAAAAAAAATTCTTTGTTTTCTTTTAAAATGTAAAGGTAAAATATGTAATAAGCCATATTTTCTTTTGAAGTTTATCAACACGGTGCTCATAGTTTGCTAAGAAATGTCCCTTACTGAGTTTATTTGCCATGTTAGCTGTCCCTTCATTCATTCATTGAGCACGTTTGCCACGTTAACTGTCCATTCATTCATTGAGCACGTTTGCCACGTTAACTGTCCCTTCATTCATTCATTGAGCACGTTTGCCACGTTAACTGTCCCTTCATTCATTCATTGAGCACGTTTGCCACGTTAGCTGTCCCTTCATTCATTCATTGAGCACGTTTGCCACGTTAACTGTCCCTTCATTCATTCGTTGAGCACATTTGCCATGTTAGCTGTCTCTTCATTCATTCATTGAACACGTTTGCTGTGTTAGCTGTTGTGTTTATAGTTCTCATCTCATCGAGGTCCTGGGGTATGGCTTTTTTCAAAGTCAGTTTTTCCTGAATTCCTATCCCCAAATTTGGTTTTCTTTCATCTATAAACATTTTAAACACAATTAAGTGAAATAAAATAGTGCTATGTTTTAGCTCCTTGTTCTACTTCAGTATAGGCTTTGTACAAGAAGGAAGGGAGGCAGAGGCAAGAAGAGGGAACCTGATCATGTGATATTGCTGTCTGGCAGGAGCCTTTTGGTTCTGAGCAGAGAAACCAACTGTTTACTATTTTGGGTGAATGAGGTTGGGTGGTTGCTACGAGCATTTTCTCTGAGGGAGCCCTTGCATCTTCCAGCTCTACACATTGAAATCATCCCAGCCCAGCTTTTTGGCATTTGGGTAGTGGAGGGAGGTATCGGTGTCGAATCCCAGTGCTGACAGGAAGAAATGTTTTGCCAAGAGACTTACTGATTCTGCCCTTCTGCTGTCAGTGCTTTTAATGCCCCACTCCCTAAGTAAACCTGGGATCTCGCTGTTCTCGCAACCCTTTGCACTGCAAAAATGAAGTGCCCACTTAAAGAGCAATGCTAACCAAATCCTCAGCAAATAGTAAATGGCTGCTCTAAGGAGGGCAGGAATGGAGACTGGCTTCTTGCAATATTGGCCTCTGGAGTCTTATATCTCCAGCGCACTGGAGAAGACCAAGATTTGTCAGCCTGCCTGCAGGATCCTGCCACTCTCATGGATTGTCCTGAAGCCGAGGAAAGACAGCTGCTCTGCAGTATACCTGACCCCTTACCACAGTTTGCGGGAAGGTTAGCGTATTTATCCCTTTGGGGTTTGCATGCCTGTGACACACACTTAAATGTGTTGCTGTTGACTACCCCCTGCCTATTTCTCTGTAGCCACTCAAGCTTTGACTTTTGATGGTTTATTCTTCCAGAGTTTGTGTTAAAGCTTGTTGAGCATTTAACAAATTGTCAATTGAACATAGTACTGTAGCATACATTTTAAAATCAGATAGGGCAAGGACAAAGGATGTTTCTCATGCCTCAGCCCTCTCCCAACAATGGGTAAATCTGGGTTGTAGAAGTGATGAAAAAAGCTGTCCTAAGGTGAGACTCTGCCTCTGTTTGTGGGTCAAATGCAATAACCAGTAAATCACTCTGGCTATTGATGGATGGAAGGGAGCTATTGATTATGGCCTCATTGTCTTCTGTCCTTTACAGCAGCCTTCTTTGCTATTCTGAAAATAATGACAAAAGATTCTTTCTGAATGGAGTAGACACATTTGAGTTCTGCAGAAAGTTCTTCAGGAAAATCCTTTCACAGGTGTCTTGGGTTACTGATGGAAGTGGATAGAGCCTTCATCAAAATTTTACCAAATTTGGATGGCAGAAGAATGGTCAGTCTTGTTTGTTAGTGTGGTAATGATCTGCAGTCCTTAGTTTATGCCATTAGCTGTGCAAGTGCTGTTCTTCTAAAGTGTAGCATTCTTGAGTTCTTGTGGGTCTTTGTGGCTTCTAACAAGGTGACTTGAGTGTGTGGAGTCAGCAATGAATGAAACAGTTGCAGAGCAGACTGATATTTCGTGCCAAGTTTGCAAAGAATTTTAAGAGCAGATTGAGAGGCGGTTGTTTCTGTTGTTTGAATCTAGAAGTATACTAGATCTATGTGAGAGAAATATCATGGCCCTGCAGAGGGAAGGAGAGACTTCAGTCATCGGGTGCACCCCTTTCCTTCGTAGACCTGGAGGCCTGTACTGTTCCAGAGTCCCAACTTTCTAGGTTAATGTCTTGGCAGATTGAGCTTGGTGTGGGGTGAAAACCCTGGGTTCAGGCGCTAGCATTGGAAGTAAAGAAGCAAAGGTGTCAGCATTAGTGTGAAAAACTGTGTAAGAATGCAGACTTGTTCAAGCAGGATCAGAATGGCAGTTGATCTGTTTGTGGAATTCTGTGCATCTATCTGGTGTGTCCAACTTTTCCCATTGCAGTATAACCCTGTTATCTACAAAATCATATGGTAGTGGCACCCCCAAAAAATGACACCCCAAACCTCCCCTTATAAGTAGGTTTCTGACTTTGTATTGGTCTGCATTACACACCTTTGAGGACTCAGGTCATATCTTCTCAAGTTAAGTATTTTTTTTTTTTACGTAAACATCTTTTTTGTAAACTCACAAAAGAAATGGATTATGCTGAATACCCAAGGGCACCCAATGAAAATGAAGTATGTTAGTCTTGTGTTTCATTATTATAGATAAATTCCTAATAACAGTCATTTCCTTTTTTTTTTCTTTAATTGCCTTTGGCAAGGATCAGATCTGCCTGATAGTTGTTTTCTTAAGGAGGCATGAGCAGTCTTGGAGATGGCGTTTTGTGGTTTCATACTACCTTCTGGTATAGCTGCCCAGTACTGTGTCTTACTGTGCAGCATTGTGGTCACTAGACAAACATGGCCATTATGCCTTGAAATATGGCTCACGTTCCTGAGAAGCTAAAAGTCTCATTTTACTTGATAGCAGATAACAGATGTTCCTATTGGCTGCCTTTTAAGATGGGCCAGTTCTCTGCCTCCCTGTTTCTCTCCCAGCCTGCCTGCCTTTATTCCTCTTCACCACTTAACATGGCAGCTGTGGAAAGTGCTGGCTGTGGTCCTAATCTTACAGTACTCCTACCTCTTGGCCTTGGCTCTTGCTGTTCATCTCCAGTTTATGAAGTGTTTCAAATGCTTCTCAAACACTGCTGCCTCCATGAATATTACAGAATCCTTTTGTTCTCTAGTAACTTATCTCAAAGCTTATTTCTTAACATTTTAAACATTTACTTACTTTATATGTGTATGGATGTGTATTGGCACATGCATGCCTGATCACCACAGTACGTATGTGGAGGGCACTTTCAGAGTCTTTCACTTCTTCCATCTTGTGGATGCCAAGGATGGCTGAACTCAGGTCAACAGGCATCTTTGTCACTGAGCTGTCTCATTGGCCGAGTCCATTGAAAAATCTTTGCACTTTTTATTGTGTGTGTGTGTGTGTGTGTGTGTGTGTGTGTGTGTGTGTGTGTGTGTGTGATAAGCTCAGCCTTTTCTATCTGGCCCTCCCAAGTGTATACCAAAAGCCTCTTGTGGATCACCAACCATACTGTGCACATTAGCAGTTAGTTTACTGAGACTGCCTATAATTACTGTGCTTCTGGCCACTAGAGGGCAGTATTGTGTCCATAGGAAGATGTGTTTATTTTCAAGTGACTGGGGATTTTTAGTGCTTCACTAACCCAGTCTTCGTCAATCTTGTGGATAATTCTAGTGATATTAAAAAATAATGTTTCTGTAATGATCTTCAGCTAGATTCAGAATATGATGTTGGACCAAGAGATGGTCCAGTTTCTTCTTGTTCCATCTGAGAGGCATCAGTCAAGTCACTGGGTGTCAGAGATTAATTCCTTGAGGTCTGTAGAAGCCTATATGTGATAGGCAGTCATTGTCTTAGCATGGAGCAGATTGTCTCAGCCCTGAGTTCCTAATTTGGTCTTGCCCGTGGTGTGTGGCCATGTTGTTCTGAGCTTTAGAAAACCAGTTTTTTATTTTCTACTATCTTCAGTCATGATTCAAATGAGGTCATGTGTAAGTTTCTATCAGCCATCACATTGACTTGTGTTGTGCTGCTCCCTCCTTGTTTCTGTCTTCACTTCCAAACAAAGTGTACATAGGAGAGACTAGTTGTAATATGTGTGACGTCACGTTTTAATTATTAATTAAAGGTTGCATGATGTTAAAAATTGGTAAGAGACATGAAATGTATTCTACCAACCCAGTCTGCGCACAGTTATCTGTGGTTGTAACAGCACAACCAGCAGTCTGTTGGCATACAGCTGGTCCTCTCATGTCATCCCCTCAGAGTAAACTCTATTAGCTATTTAATTCAGACCCCTTTGTTTTTAGTATCAAGTGATTTAATGTTTTAATAGCCTCTGCTTTCTTAATAATATAACTTAAGATATTCAGTTAGCCAATTATTGTGAGGTATCTGGATTCATTACGTAAAACCAGATTCAAATATAATTATTAAGACAAGAGTGGTGCATTTTGGATAAGCATGATCACAGTTTGCTGTCTGATTTGTGGTTAGACAAGAAGCAAGTGTCTGGGCGTGGAGGCACACAACTTTAATTCCAGGACTGGGGAAGCAGAGGCAGGTGGATTTCTGTGAGTTTGAGGCCAGCCTGGTCTACATAGTGAATTATGGACAGTCAGAGCTACATAGTGAGGTGGAACTTTCTTCAGTAGATCAATTAGAGTCATCAAATAAAATGTACAGCTGAAATCATGCAATCTTACACTTACAACACACTCTTACCAAAGAAAGTTGCAGTCAAGGTCTCTGCAGTTGAATAATTTCCTGTCCAGGCTTTAGGTGGGGGAACAGAATCTACAGGCCTGTTTGGATAGTTATAGGACTTCCCTGCTGGGTAGACATCCTGGCAAGTGTGGAATGAAGAAGGTACCCAGGGTCCTGGAACTGATCAGAATTAAACATGCAAATCAGGAAATGCAAGCTTACTCCTTTGGGGTTGATCTGAATGAAGCTCTTCTGGAGCATTCAGGTATGTGCTGAACACACTTGGGCTGTGGCCCAGGCGGATGGCACATTCCTGCACCAATCTTCTGAACCATGCTAGGTTCAAAAGCTGGGAGGACAAGGATTGGAGGATAGATGTGGCTGTGACCTGACAAGAACAACCCAAGAGGAAATGAATGTCTTAGGCCTGAGCAGGGCTGAGCCATAGATTCTCACAGCCCTTGTGCCTGCCTTGTCTTAGACTTGGTTTCTGCTGCCAGTACATCTCTGGGACCGACAGGTTCATCAGCTCTGAATGATTCCTCCAGACTGAGGCTGATCTGAAGCTAGACTGTGTACTCCACTCCTTCTCTCTCCTTATAGCCCAACCTGCCACATTCCTAGGCCTGACTAAGCCATCCACGGAGGAATAGGCAGACGTGGGGCAGCTTGGGTATAGTCAGTTTCCCCTTCTGTGTCCACCCTGGCTGTGAAAGAAATAGACAAGATTAGTCTCCTAGGCGTCATCTCTTCCCTGCCCCCTTACTTGCCTGTTGCCCTTTGATTTTTTTTTTTAATCTGATACTCAACCTCTCCTTCCCCCACTCACACACGTTGGAGTCTCCTAAGCTATTTCTGTCGGTTTAATGATCCCCAGCTGTTGCTGTAGTTCTGGCTCATGAGAATCAGCAGAGCCAGCGGAGAAGGGGACACACAGGTTGTCAAACAAGTCTCACTCATTTTTCTGAAACCACTAGGGTGAGGCTGATTAGGGATGCTAATACTGGCTTGATTAAAAACACAAGAGTCTCAAGAAGTGCAGGCTCCTATCAGGGACATTTTTAAAGTAAACATTTTTAGTGACTGTTGTTAACAATAATGCGTCGGGTATTTCCAAGTGGGAATTTTAAGTGTACTCAGCAT
>JAQHUG010000323.1:1568834-1585835 GCA_028555095.1 Dicrostonyx torquatus | reverse complement strand
GCAGTCCGTGATGGTGGGACAGTTCCTAGACTCAGACTCTGGAAACAGACCCCTGCAAAACTCCAGAAATGTCTTGGCAAGGGCCTGGATTGAGGGTGGAGCCTCAATCACAGTGCACTCAAAGTGCCTGCCTCCAGTATAGACACCCGCCCGGGGCGGGCGCGCGCGAGCTCCGCAGAGGAGCGGCGGCGACCGGGAGGCTCGGGAACAGAAGTGCAGGCAGGGGAAATGCGGGCCAAAGTTCCCAGACCCTGCACTGGTTGAACGGGCCCGTTCGGCGATTGGCTGGCTGCTGAGGTCCCGCGGTGGCCCGCAGCGGTGCAGGGCACGAGCAGGGGAGGTGCAGGGATCCGAGCAACAAACGGGAGGCTGGGGGGGGCCCGGAGCGCAAGCTGCAGGTCAGAGGGCGGGGGCACGAGCGCAGCGGGCGGCGGAACAAGTGCAGGCAGTGGGTAGGTGTACGCAGAGGGGCTGCGGCCGTGGGGGAGCGGCCGGGCCGAGAGCGCAGCTGAGCCAAGCTGGATCCGGACAGGACAGGCCACAGAAACTGGCGAGAAAGTACTCGGAACTGGCTCTGAATTTCGAAACACAAGGAAAGCGAAACGGGGCGGGCGGAGGGAACCCGGCCACGATTCGGCTGGAGACCAAGTGCGCACACGCCGAAGTGACTCGGACCCGGAGCGTAGGCGGGTGGCAGGAGTGAACAGGCGCGGTGGGCCGGAGTAAAACGCAAAATTCCCTGCCTCAGGCTCCGCAGTGGCACCGGTTACGGCTGCGGAGCAGAGCAGAGGCAGACCCGGGGAGAAACAGAGCCTCACCCTGGGGAGAAATACAGCCCCACCCAGCTGGGGGTGTCCCCAAATGTCCCACGCTGCGGCATCAAGTGTGGAAGTTTTATTTAAGACACACAAGTTTAATAGGGGCCAGATACACACACAGATTACTATACCAGAAAGAGCTCCTCCGAAGAAGCAGGCAGGCCGGTGATCCACGCAGAGAGCGCTTTCCAAGTGGGCCTATTATTTTATACCTCTTGGGACCTGGTGGTCCAGCCCCATTAATTAATTAACAACTAATTAGGGGGGCAGAATAATTAGCTAATGGTGGGGTGTGGCTATAAGCCGAAATGGCCAAGACCACTCCCCTTCAACCAATGAACTACAAGCCCAGCCTGAGGGTGTGTGGATGTGCATGTGCGTGTGTGGGTATGTGTGTGCGCACATGCGTGTGTGCAGGGGTGGGTATGGGGATGTGCGTGGGGGGGTTGTGTATGGGGGTATGCGTGGGTGTGTAATTAAGTTAAAAGCATGTCAATGACCAAGCTCAAAAGCAAACGTGTTGCTGCTGTGTTGACCTACATTTATGTTATTCTGTAGTCAGTTCCCAGGTTAAATTCCTCCACTGAAGTTGATTACCTCATCTCCTTTGACCCTAATCTGAACCAGTGGTTTTCCTTAGCACCAGATAATGAACCCAGGAGGCCTGTTATCTCAGCAGAGCTCACTTGCAGAAAATCCTGAAAAAACAAAGTTACGAACTCAGGTTATGATATCAGTGTTTGGGTTCAAATCCTGCTCTACCCCTTATTAGTGAGACAAATTTGGCTGATTAATCTCTGCAGGCCTCACTTTGCTAACCTGTAAAATGGGTTAAGTAATAACCATCCTCTTATGGATCTTATGAAAATGAAGTGATTTTAAAACATAAATGTACTGGGAAATTAATCCCAGCACTCAGGAGGCAGATACAGGCAGATCTCTGAGTTCAAGGCCAGTCTGGTCTACAGAACTAGTTCCAGGACAGCCAGGGCTATTACATGGAAAAACCTTGTCTTGAAAAACAAACAAACAAAAAATAACATTTCTTGCCGGGCGGTGGTGGCGCACGCCTTTAATCCCAGCACTCGGGAGGCAGAGGCAGGTGGATCTCTGTGAGTTCGAGACCAGCCTGGTCTACNTTGCCGGGCGGTGGTGGTGCACACCTTTAATCCCAGCACTCGGGAGGCAGAGGCAGGCGGATCTCTGTGAGTTCGAGACCAGCCTGGTCTACAAGAGCTAGTTCCAGCGCAGGCTCCAAAGCCACAGAGAAACCCTGTCTCGAAAAACCAAAAAAAAAAAAAAAAAATTTAGGTCTTTTGACAACATGTCCACTTATTAAAAACTTCTTTTTTATTAAAAACTTAATAGCCTCCCATGCAGGCCTGTGATCTTCCCTGCCATGTGCAGGTTTACAGGACCAGAAAGTGGTTGGTTTCTCCCATAGTAGTCGTGGCAGTATTGTGCCAGGGAGTATGTCTCATCTCGCAGATCAGTATTATAACACACTGGGTAAAACCATTAATGTCTTCCCTTCCCCCAGCAGCCTGCAAAACACCTAACACTGTGAAAGGTGCAGCAGGGAAGGCGTTTTCTAGTCAGTCCCAGCTTGATTTCTTCATGACACCAACGCATGTGGTATTCTCAGCCATTGCTGAGAGTCTCACCATCCTAGTACAAATGGCCCAGACAAAAAATGGCATCAGCCTTGGCCTGTGCTGTCTTAGGGGTTTCTGGGGCTCCCCTGACCATAACTTATTGGGAGATGCCCTGTGCCTGGCACTGAGACTCATGTTTGATAAGCCATGAGTAAACCTTGTAGCCTTATCGCTTATAATGATTCATTTTGAGTCCCTTTCCCATTAGACCTAAGAGTTCCGTGAAGATGAAAATCAGTCCTCATGAGATAGCATTCCTAACAGTCCCAATTTGGAAGTGTAAAATGCATGACTTAAGTCCAATAGGCTGACCATTTAGTTAGGATCTAATGCCTGCGGCTTTGAAAATGCCCTTCACACTTTTTAGTGCTTATTTGATGTTCATTTCCCCTGCAACTGTAAACTTCCCTAATGGCAGTGACTGCATCATCTAGTCTCTATAGCATCCTTTGCAGCAGGCAGTGTCTGGCATATAGCAGACCCTTTGCTTTTCCAAAGAATGAGCGCGCACGCACGCACACACACACACACACACACACACACACACACACACACAAAGAAGAGGAGGATGAGGAGGAGGAGGAGGGAGGAAGAGGAAGAAGAGGAAGCAGCAGAAGCCGCAGCAGCAACAGCAGCCTTGATAGGGAGCCAAGCAGGAATTTGAGATGGAGTGGATGGAAGTGAACCCATACACTGGCACTTGGCACAGGAACCCTCAGGCAGCTGAGCACAGAAACGCCAAGGGTATAAGCCCTGAGCTCTTACTGGCTTATTGTTAATATTTCACCTAATATCTGTTCTAGACAGTTGGTCCTGTCATAGAAAGAGAAAATGTTACAAGTTAACTAGCAGAGCATTTAAGGGGGAAAACTGGCTCCTGGACTCTGCCTGCTCTGTCAAACACACATCGCAGGCTGTACTTATCTGTTGTCACTGATTCGATGTGTCTCCCTGAACACGTCACACCCTGGCCCAGGGCCTGCTGGGGCAGTGTGTGTAGTAAGTTCCTGCTAGATGAATGAACTCCTCCCGGCTCCCAGCTCCTACACTAAGTGCTGCTGCTGAAAGAAACCCAACAGCAGAAGTTGGGAAATATCTTCTTCCACATACTTCCCAATTTCATTTAATTATTTTCTTTATTTGGAAACAGGATCTCGTGTATCCTCAGCTGGCCGTGAACTGAGTATATAGACAAAAGTTATTTCTTTTTCTTTTCGTTATTTTGAAACAGTCTTTNGTTGATACAGAATTTGCAGCCGTCCTTTGCCTCAGCTTCCAGAGGGCTGGGATTATAGTTATGAGCCACTGTGCTCAATTTAGTAAGGCCTTTTTTTTTTTAACTTCAAGGAATTTATAAACTAGCAGGGGAAAGGTTCCAGGGTTACTACACACAGAAAGCGTCACTATACAGGTAGCAAGTGGCTTAGGTGACCCAAAGTAATTCTGAATGTAGGGGATACCAGTTGAAGATAGTGGGCATTTTCAAGCAAAAATGAAATTTAAAGATGGAGAAAGGTCTGTGATAATTAAGGAAGAGTAAGACTTAACCTCACTGGGGTGTGTCACCCTAGGGGAGGACAGCTTGCAAGTCACGCTGGCAGCCTGGGAATGTGGTGAAATTAGGGCAGTTTCTGAGGAGGCAGAATTGCTGAAGAGGGTTCAGACATTGCTAGTCCTGGGGAGGGAAAAGAGCTTGGGACACAAATTAGAGTTTTAAGAGAAATATAAGTTCTGTTTTGTACCCATGACTTTGAGACATAGGCAACAGCCTAGTCATTGTTCCTTTATCCTTGGATGCCTCTAAAAACTGCTGTGCAGAAAAGGCCCCTACAAGTACACTGCCATTCCTAGTAGGGCCTGCAGCTGAAGCCTGCTCAATGAAAGGGGCTTGCTTTGGCTGTGGGACCCTCTGGCCCTCCCTGGACTTTCTTTGGTCTCTCAGTACAGCTGTGCTAGCTATTCTTCAGAATAGAGATGATTGATGCGTAATTTAATAAAGCCCCCTTCTGTTTCCTTAAGCAGTGTTGCAGAATGGAGTGCAGAGAGAGACACCTGTCACTCTTCACTAGCCCGGATGTGCGTTGAGTCATATCGCTTGGTTGTCTCATTTCAACAGAGAAAGAAAGGCCCTGATGAAAATGAAGAAAAAGAACAGAACCATGTTAATGGCAGGATATCTTCTAGTCTAGAGGAACAGTGCCTGGTGAAAATAGCCCTAATTTTTAGATCCAAAAGAAAAGTTTTAGAAATATGCAGCTCCCCAGTCTCTGTGAGGGGCAACACTTGTTCAGCATGTCCGTGTGCAAACATCTGCTGAAAACCTGCACAGCAACCGGGAAGCTCTGGGTGCTGGCCCCATGGTACTTTCCTTCAGCTTAGAATTGGTGTTTTCAGTCCCAAGAGGAAGACTGAGTGAGACTTGTAGGTTTAAAGCAAGAGGCAAGACTGGTAGTTTGTGGATTGTTATCGCCCTGCAAGACCCTTCGCAACTTCCTCTTGCCGCCCACAGCAGAATGCGGAAACCCTTGCTGTCAGGCCACTTCTGCAGTTACACACAGTTGCAGTTTGGGATCCTCCTTTCACACTATAGCCCATTTTTTGGACGTTCTCTGCATTTGAAAATGTGTCTGCTGTAGTGGAATGGCTGACTGACTTCATCTGTCTTCTCTTTGCTGCCATGCAGTGCTGCAGTTGAAGCTCCAGCAGCGGCGGACCCGGGAGGAGCTGGTGAGCCAAGGGATCATGCCGCGTAAGTGTCTCTCTCTCAACATTTGTACGCTTGCTCTTTATGTTGGAGTGGCTTCTGTGTGGCACAGGAGAGTGTAACAGCAAAGTCCACAGAGTCGTACCTGCCTCTTACTTTTCCATCAGTTCTTGGTAACTGGGTCATCCATCACCCAGATTCATCACATCCAGTGAAACAAGCAGTGTTAGGCTTCGAGGGGGTCAGCAAATAGTCCTTTGCTTTGTAACTATATCTTTCATGGGTTTTACAACTTCCCTTCATGAGAGGAGCAGGGGCTGTTCTGCTGGTCTACACTTTGCCTCCATGCTCAGGCACTGGGGAGCGAAATCTGTTTCCTATTGTGGACAGGTATTGTCAATGGACTACAGTTTATTTTAGAGAGATCCTGAGGTACCCATGGAGGGTATGGGTGTTTGCACTCCTGAATGGCGCTGTTGGTGAGCTGCCATGACTCTGTCCCAGTGGCTGTGTCCCGTGGGGGAGAAATGAAACCAAACCTTAGAATTTGTTAGAAACAAGAAAGCCTGCTTTGACTACTAAGAGCATTGTAGATAGTGAAGGCTGGGGCCAGCGGTCTTGATCTTTTGACATTTCTTTACTGAGCAGATTCTCATTTCTCAGCAGATTGATGGGGTCCCTCCCCTGGTGGTATGTCATCACCACTGGGATCCACCCTGAAGAAGATAATATACACATGTGCACACACACAGACATCTACACACATCAGCACATCTGCTTTCATGGGAAAACTGGGCTTCACCTCACTTTGGTGCCTACTCCCCTGCTGCCATGGGACCCATGTTGTCAGTCACTCGTTCAAAGCTAGTAATGTGTGCTGTTGGTAGTGCAAGATAAATCTGCCCCTGCTTTCAGGAGATTTATGGTTAGAAAGCAAGGGAAGTGGAGACAAATGAAGAAGATAATTTAAGAACCTGGTAAGTGCTGTGTATAAATTTACCTGGTGGATCTGTTAACAGCAACAGGAAATAATTGGAGTCGCTTTGCATAAGCTGGCCAAGAAACCTGTGTGGTGGCACATTCCTTTAATTCTATCATTTGGGAGACTGAGGCAGAAGGAGTTCAAGGCCAGAGAGAATTATCCTGTGAGACTATTTCAAAACCCCAAAACAAATGAAACAGAGAAGGAATATCAAATAAGCCACTGTGGAGTATGATGAGCCAGGAGTTAGGGTGCTCTGAGCACAGTGGAAGCCACTGCAGGTTCTGAACAACTGAGGACAGTGTTGGACTCCATCATGGTGTTACTCTTTCTGTTCGCTCACTTTGCTGCAGTCTGATTGGCCTGTTGTTCTCTGTAGTCTGACCCTCCAGAGAAGGGTTCCAGCCGCAGCCTCGGTCTCAGGCTTCTGCAGTAGATTGGCAGTGTTCCTGGTAGGCAGTAATCTGTGTTTTATAGAACATTCCAGAACTGCCAGTCTGCAGACCTCATCAAGAAGCAAGCCTCATCTGCTTACCCCTTCACGAAGGGCGTCTATGTTATGTCCGCTTTGTACCTAAGATGGTTTTAGACAACATCAAAATGAAGGAAACACAAAGACCCTCATACCTGCCCTTCAGACATGAAACAACCAAAGTCTGGGTTGCTGCAGTCTACCCAGTGCACATCTGCATGGGCTGGCTGCGGATGCATTACTAGTTCTGAGAGCCTTGTTCTCAGGATCGGCAGTAGGTTTGGGCTGCTTACATTCTTCTTCCTGACTTTCCTGTGCTGCTGGGGGTCATCTGGGTAGAACTGACCAGCCACAGCTTCCTTGCTTTAGTGTGGTGCTCAGAAACTGCAGTTGTCTGTGTGTTCCTCCACCTTCCTAAACTCTTAGAGAAAGTCACTTACTCGTGTTCCTGTCCCCCAGTACCTGGCCCTAAGTGAATAAAGACAGCTGATTACAAAATGTGTGTGTGTAGAAAAAAACTAGCAAACTGGCTAGAATTCTAGTCACAGTGTGTTTGAAATACCTCAGTAAACTCTCCCAGCTTACTGGAAGCCCACAGCCTCCAGCTGTCTTTTGGAGTCAAACTGCATGCTTGGGTGTGCCTGTCCCATGAATTGGGGATCCTTACCTCTCCATGGCCTTCAGAGTGTCTCCCCCCACCCACCAGGAGCTTTCCTGTGGACAGTGCTGATTTCCAGCTTCTTTGGGAGGAAATGGGAGCAGAAGAGATGGTGAGAGAGAAAGCTGAAGCCTAGAAGAGTTCAGGTGTGAGAGTCCCCTCTCACCAGTATGCAGGAATGCAGGGTTAGACCCCAGGCTCCCAAAGAGGCTAGCCCACAGTGGTGGGTAACCTTACGTGTCACCTGGCGGTGCCCAGCATCCCCTCCCACCGTCGCCCCTTCACTGCTGCGTGCTGCTTTCCTCACCTCCATCACTCTTAAGGGAAGCACAGGCAGTGCCAGCAGGCAAACTGAAGGTAACAGCTCTTTGAAGCGTCCACTCAGAGTCCATCAGTTGGCCGGAGACGTCCCAGAGTCCTTACATCTAAGTTTGTTGTACAACTGAGGAGGAAGGGCAAGCAAGCCAAGGCAGAGAAAGGACAAGGTCTTGTGGCTGTGTTTTATTTCTGGTTTACACCTTAAATCTTTTCATCCAGCCTCTTCCCCCCACTAATGACTGTGGGAAGGAAGATCAGCCTAGCTTATCCCAGAACCCTCATTCACGGTCCTACATAGGATGGATTCTTGATTCAGCTCACTCATTGAATCTGCAGGACGTGATGTGCTCCCATGGCTCCTTTCCCATTACGGTTGTTCTTGTTCTGTGTGCTGTTCAGCACTGGGAGTGGCCTTCTCATGGATTTAGGGGATTAAAGTCTTCTAGTTCCCACATACCTTCCTCTGTGGTTCATGTGTCTCAACTGTGAGTATGGAGCTGGTTTCTGGTGTGTTCTGAACAGCATCATTCCCCAGTATCCTTTATTCTCATTATGTAAACATGTCTAAAATATAACACCACTTAAAACCCATCAAATGCAGACTGCCAAAAAGTGGGGCCCACTCAGTCATGGCTCTGAACTTTCTCTAGTGCTTTCTGAGTAAAAAGGAGGGAAAATGGCGCCTGCAGGAAGCAAGCAGGTCTTTCAGTCAAGAGCCAGCACTGCCCTTGCAATCAGGATAAGGACTCAGAGAGATTGGCAATGTGTTTAGTGTGTGTGCAGGCATGTGCGTGCACGTGTGCGCGTGCACACACACATACACACACACACACACATATACAGAGAGAGAGAGAGAGAGAGAGAGAGAGAGAGAGAGAGAGAGAGAGATGAAAGTCAGAGATAGGAACAGTGTTCTGACAGGGCCAGCTGTGCAGCTGTACATAACAGTTTAAGAAGGCAAGTGTGGACGTTGTCCTGAGCAAGCAGATGAGAAGGAACTTCTGTGACTCCCTGGATATGAGAGTAGAGCCACAGTTGTTTGTGTTTTTTTTTCCCCCCCTTCTTGGCCTGTTCCACTGAGACTCCTTGACAGCGAGCAAAGAGCAGGAACATTTCTGGTGTTGCAGCCAACCTGTTCATCCGTCATCACAAGCTGATCCAGAGCAACCATGACACCTCAGCACATAAGTGGAGAAATAAATCTTTGTCCTTGAAGTGCTCTGGGAGCTTGGCTTGGTCCTCTTGAGCTTATCTTCTTAATTCCTTCATGTCCTCCTTCCCTCCCTTCCTCCTTTCCTTCTCTTTTGTTTTTGGGTACTGGAAATCAAAGCCAGGTCCTCATATCCTGGATAAATGCTCTTCCCCTGAGCTCTATCTAAGCTATACCATGTCCTTTCATTTATTTTTCTTACTGTATGTGTGTGTGTGTGGTGTCTGTGTGTAAGTATATGTGTCTATATATGTATGTGTGCGTGTGTGGTTCTCTGTGTGTGTATATATATGTATGTGTCTGTGTTTAGATTTCAGGAGTCACTTCTCTCCCTTCATTCAAGTCCCAGGAATTAAACTTAGGTCATCAAGCTTGGCAGCAAGCACCTTTACCTGCAAAGCTATCTCGAACCATGTCTTTATGTTTTAATGGTGTTCCCCTGTGTCTAGCCACTGCCATTGGTGACTCTTATGGCTGACTGGTTAGGAGAATTCAGAGTGTATGAGGGCAGCTAGTTAGTGTCATCCAAAGGCCTCCTCTCCTGATGTGCTCATGCACATTGGCAGAAGAGTAACTGATTAGGAATGGTTTGTAGGTCTGCGTGTAAACCCTACATGTCTCATACTGACCCTGCAAAGAATGGCTGAGACCAGTGGGTTCCTAAAGCCCTGAATAGACTGACCCAGCTTCATTCCACCCCTCCAGTTCTGCAGTCTGACCCTGTTGCCCATCTTGCGCTTACACAGAGACAGTGCCCACCCACAGCCCCTCTAAGTGACCGTTTTGTTAGGCCACAATGCTTGCTGAAGCTTTCCTGTTCATCTGACCCAGAAGAATTGTCTTACTTGACAAAAGGTTACATGTCACTCTGTGAAGCATTGGGATTTATTACTACATTTCCTTTTCCACTCAAGTTAAATTCTTCTTTGTGGATTGGGGGAGGGTAGACTGAACCAAACCTTGTTACACTAGGTGTGCTAATGAACCTTAGTTTCCTACTAAAGATTAAGGTGACAAAAGAAAGTTGTAGGTCTCTGGGAAATATTTGCTTATTCAAAGGTGTATGTATTAGTTTTTTACATTTATTTATTTTACTATGTATTAGTGCATGTGTGTAAGTGGACCACATGCATGCCTGGTGCCCACAAAGGTCAGGAAAAAGCACCAGGATTCCCTGAATTGAAGTAGCAGGCAGTTGTGAATGGCCATGTGGGTGCTGGGAATCAAACCAGGGTCCTCTGCAAAAAGAGCAAATGCTCTTAATGCCAAATCACCAGCCTGAAAATGCTGTTTGTTTTTAGCAAAGGATGACATTATCAGGAATGTTCTGCTCAGTAGAAACTTCATAGATTAGTGCCTTCATGTCAGATCAAGGAGGGACAGACAAATTAGGCTTCCATTGTCTTCATTTGCTCAAGTCCATCTGGAAGTTGCCAGAAGGTCTGTGTATTAATCTCTGAGTTACTACTCCTGTTAACTAGTGGTTTGGCCAAAATCTACTCTTTCCAAAAGGAGCTTTAAAAATACCCCATCCCCAACACACCTTTGCCCCAGGCTCCGCCTGCCTCCAGACACTTGCTCTGAGAGCCTCAGAGCAGCCCATTTGCCTTTTCAGACACAAAGGTGATTTCGGCAGAAAAGAGGCTCTCCTATCCTTTTATTTTCTCCTCTATTCTTTCCTTTCCCTTCCTCCCTTCCTCCTCCAGCTCCTTCTCTTCATCTTCCTGATTAAAGCAGAGGCCCCATGAGTTGATGTGTCCTTTCCACAGAAATGTGGAAATGTTTAACTGTAGTTGCAGCTCTGATTTTTGTGGGTTTTTTTTTCTTGTTTTGTTTTTATAAACACTGGTAAAATGTGTATTTCTGGAATGAGTTGGACTGGTCCCTAGATTTGAAGTCCAGAGGAAATTGTGTTAGGCATGTGGTCCCTGGAATGCTTTCCTTTGTCTCAGGAAGGCCCACTGGGCCCCATGACTCCTGGGGGTTTCATGTTGCACTCTTGATGGACATTGGAGTTTCTCTTCTGCTGTCCCAGTGTGTGTGTGCCTCAGTGAACAGTGACTGGCATAGAGCCTCCTCCTCGAGCCCATTGCTCACAAGCCCTAAAATAGGAGTGTGGAGTTCACTGTGTGTTGTGCCTGAATCTAAACAAAAAAACAAACAAACAAAAAAAAAGACAAGCTTTGTTGAGCAGGGTAGAGAGTCATTTTAAAATTACTATTAACATTTATTTATTGACCAGGCATAGTAGCACACGTCTTTAATCCCAGAACTTGGGAGGCAGAGGCAGGTAGTTCTCTGTGAGTTAGAGGCCAGCCTGGTCTACAGAGCAAGTTCCAGGACAGCCATAGCTATGTAGAGACCTGTCTCAAAAACAAAAATTATTTCTTGTGTGAATAAGTGTATGTGGGTGGGTGGTTTTGTGTCACAGGGTGGTGGAGGGGAGGTTGGAAGGCTTGAGGGAGTTGGTTCTCCCCTACCATGTGTGTCCCAAGGATCAGGCTCTGGTCGTCTAGTTTAGCAGCAAGTGGCCATTTCCTGACAGACCATCTCTTTGTTTTGTGAAAGGTGGCACTAACATGTAACTTTGGCTTATAAATTGCTGTGTGACCAGGTTGGCCTCAAACTTTAAAGATCTGCCTGCCTGGGGCTGGAGAGATGGCTCAGAGATTAAGAGCACTGACTGCTCTTCCAAAGGTCCTGAGTTCAATTCCCGGCAACCACATGGTGGCTCACAACCATCTGTGGTGGGGTCTGGTGCCCTCTTCTGGCCTGCAGACATACTCACAGACAGAATATTGTATACATAATAAATAAACAAATATTTTTTTTTAAAAAAAAGATCTGCCTGCCTCTGCCTCCCTACTGCTGGGATCAAAGGTGTGTGCTGCCATGATGGGCTTCCAAGTAATCTTTTCGATGGAGATTTTATACAATTTATTATCTTTTCAAAACAACAGGAATGTAGTTGCTCTCCATAATTTGTTCTTATTTTCTGAGGTGTATACATAAAAGGACATTTTGCAAGATAATAAGTGAGCAGGGTACAGTGATGCACACCTGGTCTACATAATGTGGTCCAGACTGGCCTGGAATGCATCTGAGAACCTGTCTTAACAAAAACCCGGAAGACAGTAAAGGAAGCAGAGGAGATTGTGAGGGTGGCTACATTGCTAATTCTACAGCCCAGCATCCTGAGGTCGAGGTTCATCCTCAGCACCACACATGGATGAAGGACAGAAATCTTGACATAACAAATGGAGCCTGATAATGTGATGACTGAGATTCTTCTGGAATAGGATATTCTCAGAAGGACGAAGATGATTTACAGCTTATCCAGATAGAAGACTAAGGGATATTTGGGAAAAGTGGTCATTTTGGGGAGTCTTTCTGTGCCTGTGTCAGTGTGTTTGAGGCTCCTTTCCAACATTCAGATCATCCTCTCTCAGTTTCCCACTTGCCTAAGTCTTTCTTTTTTTTTTTTTTTTTTTTGGACTTTACCAAGGAAGGTGGATGTGCTGGAATCATAGACCAGTCTGAAGTCTTTAGCTGCAGAATGCTGCAAAAGTCACGTGTAAACACCAGTGGCAGCCATAAGGACATAGCACTCTTAAACAGTTGTTGGCCATGCAGCCAGGGCTGCACAGAGAAACCCTGTGTCTAAAAAAACAAAACAAGTTGGCTGTGGTGGCATGTGCCTACAAACCTAGCCTGGGGAGGTGGTACTGAAAGATCCCTGGGACTTGCTGGCCAGTTGTAGCCCAGTCATCAAGATGGAGGTTTAACAAGAGGCAGTTCTTTTTTTTTTTTGGATTTTCGAGACAGGGTTTCTCTGTAGCTTTGGAGCCTATCCCGGAACTAGCTCTTGTAGACCAGGCTGGTCTCGAACTCACAGTGCTGCCTCTGCCTCCCGAGTGCTGGGATTAAAGGCGTGCGCCACCACCGCCCGGCCGGAGACAGTTCTTAAAAAGAAGATAAAGGGCCAGCAAGATGGTTCATGGGTAAAGGCACATCCTGACCACCTGACCCACATGGTAGAAGCAGAGACACCCAGATAGTTGCCCTCTAACTTTTACACATGTGCCATGATGTGTACATCCACCCTACAATACACACAATATATAAAATGTAAAAGAAAAAAAAAAGCTTTAAAAGGGGCCAGAGAGATGACTGAGTGGTTAAGAGTGCTTACTGTTCTTGCAGAGGACCTGGGTTCAGTTTGCAGTGCTCATGTTGAGTCACTCACAGGCCCTTCTGTTACTGTAACAAAAAACATGAAATAATCAATTTATAAAATGTTAGTTTTGCTCACAGTTTCTTTCAATGTATATATGTGTTTGCCTCCATGCATGTCTGAATCACATGTGTGATAGGAACCTAATCTGTGTCTTCTGCAAGAGTAGCTAGCGTCATGGTTTTTGAGATTGTAATACATGATTGACCGGCCTGTGGGGAGAGAGTATGCCATGGTGAAGTGAAGTGAAGCTGTGCCATTCCTGTTGCACAGTGAAATGCACATATATGCACAATGAAGCACACATATATGTACAGTGAAGTGCACATATATGCACAGTGAAGCTGTTCACTTCATACAGCTGGGAAGTGAAGGAAGGAAAGGGATGGGGGGCATGTCCCATTGTCCTTATCTTTTTCAAAGCTGTGCTCTCCTAAAGGGTTTATCACTTCCTAGTAAGCATGGGCTAAGGACTAAGTCTTTAACACATAGACCTCTGGGAAATACTCATAGCTGCCATAGCAACCAGATTCAAAGTGTTTGGCTCTGGTGTTTTAACCCTTGGTGTACCATATCTTTGACATCTGTGTGTACTAGTCTATTCTCCCTCCCCTAGCTTTGACCTTTCCTACCACTGGTGGATCAGTTGTACCTCAGATCTCTGTTTCCTGCATTCATCCTTTCTCTGTGTGTGTATGGGTGAAGTGTATGTGTGTGGAGACCCTGGGATTACAAGCATGTACCACTGTATCTAGCTTTAAATTTTAATTTAAATTTAAAATTCTAGAGGTTGAATTTATGTCTTCAGAAGACTTTACTGACAGACATCTCTGGCACCCCTCTGTCTTCATTCTTGTTAGTTGGCTCTTGTGTTGATTGGTCTGGGTGGGGGTGACAGCCAGGTACCAAAACAAGGGTGGTGTCAAACCTGCATACCGAAACAGGATATGTGTTGAATGCTCATGACTTTTAGTTTGGATCTTGTTTGCCCTAGATGTGTGGTCCCTTCTCTACTCAAGCTGTCTTCGGTTCTCGTGGACTTAGTTCTGGTTCTAGTTGTCATATTCAGGCCCTAGAGCTGTTGACATGACTCTCTGATCAGTGGTCTTCGTTGCAGATATTTTGGTAGGCATAGTGTGTTGGCTGAACACAAGGACAAAGAGTGGAGGTCGGGCGCAGCCAGTAGTCAGCGTTGCTTCATGCACGAGCTTTTTCTTCCCAAAGAGCAGGCAGGGAGGAGACTGCAGCAGTAACAATGCCTTAGTCTTAACCCAGTTTAGCAGATGGCAGAATACTTTCACTTCGTCCAATGCTAATAATCACTGGGTGTGGTCGTAAGTGTAGCTGCTGTTTGTGGAGGAGGACAGAAGCCTCAGAAGTCACATGACTTGCCCCTGCTCTCGCTGCTGCTTAGAAATAGAGACAGATCCAGCCCAGCTTTTCTGGCTCTAGACCTGTTATTGATTACTGAAGGAAACAGTTTATAGTGGTACACACAGGAATTTTCAAGTCTGAAAGAAGTTGAAGGGGCTGGGGTGAGGCTCACATGGTAGAGTGCTTGCCTGCCGTGCATGAAGCCCTGGGTCCAGACCCCAGCAGCACGTAAACCAGTGCGGTAGCACATACCTGTCATCCTAGCTCTCAGCAGACGGGGTGGGGGCAGGAGCTCAAGATTAATCGTCCTCTGCTACATAAGCAAAGGAAGAGGATTCCCTTGAAACAAACAGCATCCAGTTGAAGTCCTGTGATTGATGAGGTCAGGACGTCACATTTGGGGAGATAGCGGGGAGAGTGACTGTCACTATTGGCCTTCCAGGCTGCTGTCCATGCCTACCTACCATTTTGGGAGGCTGGAAGTCTCTAAGGCAGCTTTCTGCTTCTGTCTTGATACCATCTGTTAAATCATGGGTGTTTAGTTTCCTCTGTGCTATGGATGTTTCTCAAAGAATATTGCATATTCTCTGACTGGACAGTTAGTTGTCCAGGCAGGCACCCCCAGTTCATTACACGATTTCTAGGCCCCTAGAGTTGCTCCAGTGGGTTTACCTTGCCCTGGAGTGAACCTCCTCTGCCTGGGTGTAGAATCCCAGAATCATCTCTTTGATGCTCATGCCAGCCCTTGACCTGTCAGCAGTGTGCCCAGCCTATGCCCTTCCGTAAGATGTGAGGCCCTTTCTAGTTCCTGACTGTCTGGACTTCGTGCTCTTCCCCTGCTGGGAGAACACCCAGGTGTGATGACCACGCTGCAATCCTGTCAGCAGGAGGTAGGATCAGCTCAGCAAGACTAGGGTCTAGCCGGGTGGTGGTGGCGCACGCCTTTAATCCCAGCACTCAGGAGGCAGAGGCAGGCAGATCTCTGTGAGTTCGAGACCAGCCTGGTCTACAAGAGCTAGTTCCAGGACAGGCTCCAAACCACAGAGAAACCTTGTCTCGAAAAACCAAAAAAAAAAAAAAAAAAGACTAGGGTCTAGCCCAGGTCTGAGGAAAACAGCAGAAAGCCTGATTTATTTGTCAGTACTTTGTTCAGAACCAGCCCAGGACTTCATATGTGCTAGACTCTGCTGCCGACGTCCCCCACCCCGCCTGAATCTTTGACTCCCAGGAATATAGCTCCAGAAATTAGAACTCCTTAGCCATGAAGTCAGCAGAGTTGAAATGTCAACCTTGGCAATCAGTGGGCTGGCAGATGGCCCTCATATTCCCAGAGCTGAAAACTCAAAGCAGACTGTTGAGAAAGTTTGTGAAGTCCTTCCGCATGTTACTCCGTTCATCACTCGGTTATGGAGAATGAGTGTATTTGAGACCCCAAGCTTCTTTTTGTCCTTTGGACTAGTGAAATAATGATTTTCAAGTTTTGTGGTACTAAAATTGCCAAACCACCAAAGGTAAGACTTCTTGGAGCCCAGGATTCTAGAGGTCCTTGAATTCTGCCGGAATGCCCTTGTCTTGAACCATACTTGGGGAAATTCATGGTTTCTGACATTTCCTTCATGGAGAATATTGCTGCTCTGTTTTCCCCCAAGTGGAAGTAGAGCGCAGGCCTGTTCAGATGATTGAAGACTCGATGGCAGCTGGGCAGTGGTGGCGCACACCTTTAATCCCAGCGCTCAGGACACAGAGAAACCCTATCTTGAAACCCCCCCCAAATAAAAGAGTTGATGGCAAAGGTAACTTCCTAAGACAGATGGCATCTGCTGCATGTGCCCTAGCGAGCCTCCACAGCCATCCCATCTCAGAGGAGGGAAAAGCTGCCTTATCTGCCTCTCATTGGCCTTGTGTAGTAGGAGTTTTGAGCAGGTAAGTCCCCAGAGCTGTGCAACACACTCTTGTACTGGGGGCAAGGGATACGACATAGGGTTCTGCTTACTCTGGGAGCAGTTTGGTTATCCAGAGACCCCTTTTCCTCCATGTGGCCTCTTCAAGAAAGGGAGAAGAAATAAAAATAGGAGACTGCACCTCTTTCTATTTGCCTGTGACTAAAGCTGAAGTCCTCCTCCTGTCTATTGCCGATTTAGAGAAAGTGATGACGCCATAAAAAGCCACGGCTAGAGCTCTTAGGGAGAAAGGGCGTTTAGCTCACAGTCCCAAACTACAGTCACCATTGTTTGTGATCAAAGCCCAAAGCAGCAAGTCACGTGGAATCCACAGTCATGAAGCAGGGAGGAGTTCCTTCATGCTTGCATGCCTGTGCTCAGCTCATTCTCTCCATTCTGAAATTCACAGCTCAGGATCCCCTGCCTAAGGATGGTGCCACCCATAAGTAGGCAGGCCTTCCCACCTCAGCTAGCATGACCAGGATACCCCACGCCCCACACTTGTGCCCACAGGCCAACCTGTTTTACACAGCCTCTCATTAAGATTTCTCTTCCAAGGGATTCTAGATTGTTCCAAGTTAACAATACTAACCACCAGGGCTTAGGAGATGTCTCCGTGGATGAAGGCACTTGCCA
>JAQHUG010000323.1:1531464-1561346 GCA_028555095.1 Dicrostonyx torquatus | reverse complement strand
CATGTGGCTGCTGGGAATTGAACCCAGGACCTTTGGAAGAGCAGCCAGTGCTCTTAACCACTGAGACATCTCTCCAGCCCCCCTGTATATTTTTTAATAAAATAAATATATTTTATTATATATAATATATATTTATTACACATGGTAAATATATTCATGTAACAGGTGCATGTGTTGCATATCTGTTCCCAAATGACTTCCAAATTACAATAAGAGGTTTAATATTTAAGCACATACTAAACTGTCTTAATTAAAATATGAAAAATGAGGACATTGGATTGGTCACAGCATAACTTGCTTTACTCAGTTATACCAATTCAGAGCTTTGAAAAACTACTTTTGCATCTGAATAAGAGGCAGCATTGTCTGTCAGCTTGTGTTCCCGAGGGATGCCTTATGGGATGCTGGTCACATCACTGCTCCCTATGTCTGTAACTCCCATGCTGACAGCATCTCATGGAGGCCCATTTCTGGGTGCTGCAGCAGCGTCAGGTTTCAGAGGAGCTCTCAGAAATGACCCACTGTTGTGACTTGTTCCTTCCCCATCAACTGCTTGTGTTCTCCAGCCCCAGGAATGCCTTCAGTGACATCAGCCACAAAGCCCTTTCTTTACCTTCTGCACCAGAAGCAGACTGGTTTTCTGGTTGTCTCTCCTTAGTAACTTCTAGGTAGCCAGGTCCTAGCCAGTGGGCATCCTTCATAGATTTACTGTTTGTTACTAAGACTATTATGACGCAGTACCCAAGAGACAAGATATATATTTCAATAGATCTGGTGGGTGCTCCTGGCACTGCCTGAGTTCCCAAAGCTGGAAGTTCCTCCAGACTTTCCCGTGCTATATCCCCCCTGGGCCACTGCTAGAGCTGTCTGTGAGAGCTGTGCAGCACCCGATTCTGCTTGGTGCAGATGGGCTGATGCGCCCAGAGCCCACGGCTCCCTTCTACATCTCTAGGTTCAGGCTGTGGGTTCAAGACCCAACAGGTCCTGGGGCAGCAGCCAGTAGCATGCGGACCAGACTGACCTCTACAGTAACTTCTTTTCTAACTCTAACCTGGCCTGCCCTGTCCTGTATGCTCTCGTGACTTAGAATCTGAATGATTGTTGCAGAGGTGAACTGTCACATGCACTCATCATTAGCCTCAAGCAGCAAGGGGCTCAGTGGCTGTTGAGGGAATGGTTTAGTTCTGCAGTGCCTAATAAATGCAGAAATGAAGACATTGGACTTTAAGGAACTAGAACTCTGACATCATGTATCAAAATTAGTATTGCATTTGGCAGTCATTCAGACTGAATTGAAAATGCTCTTGAGATCACGCAATGCAAGGTTTTTGAAACAGGACATAAAATTAAATCCAGAATGATTACAGCTCTGCAAAATCAAACTACATGAAAGAATAACGGGGGAAACATGAACAGTTCTGTTGACGCTGGTTACTGTTTTTTCTTTTCTAATTTTTTGTTTGTTTGTTTTTTGTTTTTCGAGGCAGGGTTTCTCTGTAGCTTTGGTTCCTGTCCTGGAGCTAGTTTTTGTAGACCAGGCTGGCCTCGAACTCCCAGAGATCCACCTGCCTCTGCTCCTGAGTGCTGGGATTAGAGGTGTGCACCACCACCACCCAGCTTGTTTTCTAATTTTAATTACTTGTGTAGTATAAGTAATAAGTTTTAGCCAGTGGTGGTGACGCACGCCTTTAATCCCAGCACTCGGGAGGCAGAGGCAGGCAGATCTCTGTGAATTAGAGGCCAGCCTGGTCTACAGAGCAAGTTCCAGGACAGCCAGGGCTACACAGAGAAACCCTGTCTTGAAAACCAAGAAAGTAATTTTAACCACTTAGAGTAGAGGCTTGAGAAGGGACTGCACAGATGCAGCTGGAGGCTGTGTATAGACTCACACCTCCCCTTGTGGACCTCAGGACCCTGCAGTCACCACGCTGCTAAAGTGAACAGCAGCACCACTACAGCAAAAGCCATGTTTTGTGGTCCTGTTCATGCATAAATTTATGTCTAGCCTTGAGAATTTATTGGTGTTTCTTCGTAGACTGAGGACTATCTGAAACGGAAGATTCGTTCCCGGCCAGAGAGATCGGAACTGGTCAGAATGCACATTCTGGAAGGTGTGTGAAGTTGGAGGTGCTTCCCCTCCTGACCCCAATTTCACTCTGCTCTTGTGCCTTCCTGTTTTCTGCTGTTGGCTTCACACTCAGACACAGTTACATGGCTGCCACTGGTTTTGGGGGTGTGTGAGAAGCATGGACTCATTTGCCCAGGTTGACCTGACCCCTCTCTTGGGTCCACCATCCACTGGTGGGACAGAGCCTATCTTGCTTCTAAAAGGTGCACTTGGTTTTTGGATTCATTTGCTCACTTGCTCGCTCATGCACTCACTGGCTTTTACGTAAGCACCTGTGATAGCAGGCACACTCATCTAGATACAGTGCAGCCAGCCCAGCCACACCTACTTTTGTAATTTTAGCAAAGGAAAGGTTTGGGTTCTAGAGAGTGGCATACTCATATGCCCACTAGTTGTTTGCTAAGTTTGGTATCAGTGGGAGCCTGGAAAGGACCTCAAGTCAGAACCCCATATTTTGCAACTGAAGTCACTGAGAGCCAAAACAAAGAACAGTTTGCCATGGTGGCCCAGACCTAAGTGGAGCAGGAGCTGTCCCTTAATCTGGCGTTCCTCTGGCTGTGCAGCTTGACTCTCCTTGGGGCTGGCCTGGCCTGGCCCTCGTCCTGTGACACTGGAAGCCAGGTTACCCTCCTCTGCCTGGGCAGGCATCTCACTCTTCTGTGTCTGCTCCTGCTGCCCTGGAGGTCCCGGGGCAGGACCAAGACCGTCCTTCCATCTTTCTGAGCCCCCTTCTCTCCCATGGTAGAGACCTCGGCTGAGCCTTCTCTCCAGGCCAAGCAGCTGAAGCTGAAGAGAGCCAGGCTGGCCGACGACCTCAATGAAAAGATTGCACAGAGGCCTGGCCCCATGGAGCTGGTAGAGAAGAACATCTTGCCTGTGGAGTCCAGCTTGAAGGAAGCCATTATTGGTGAGGAGGCTTGAGACTAGACACATGAAATTCACCAGACGTGAGGAGGCATTCAGGGGAGGCCCTTGGGAGGAAGTGGAACCCAGGCCCACGTTTGTCTCAGACAGCAGTGGAGGGGCTGTTGAGAGCCTGGTTAGTGTTCACCCACACTCTCATGCCCATTGCACGCACATGTCCACTGTCTATTTAGGCCACTCCCTCCCTTAGACCTGGGTGTTTGTCCTCAGCTTGCCCTTTCAGAAGAGTATCTGTTCTGCTCCAACATCCCCAGCCACCACCTCCCAGAGGGCAGGGCTGGGTGTAGGACATAGTCTCCATCCTCTCAGCATGGCTAGTGGCTTTCTTCAGGATGGGCCCAGATCAGTGTGAGCTATAGCTTCTCTTGCCTGGATCATCATTGTCATGTCCTTGGCTCCACCTGGCTGCTGTCTCTGAATAGGTCCCTTGCTGGGAGTAAGAAGAACATGTTTGTAGGATTGGCATGAAGTACAGGGACAGGTGAGAGATAGAAGGGCAAACCCCACCTTCCTAGCCCATCAGCACAGTCCACTGGTAAGGGAGAAACTTAGGTGTTCCTCCTCAGTCCCTTGGGTGTAGAAAGCCTCAGGTCACGGCTGGGGAGGAAGAGGTTATGGGCTTCTTCCTCTTTTTCATCTGGGTCCCCACCTCTTCCCCTGGCTGTAGAAGCAGTGGTTGTGACATGTCTCTTGACACATCCTCCTAGCCTTTGTTTCTGCCTCCTTCACTGCCACTGCGATTCCCACATTGGGGTTCTTGTCCTGCTTCTACCCTGTGTCAGTAAGATCTGTCAGGATATGACTCAGGGCCAATCAGGGACAAGATGGCAGCAGACTGTCCTGCCACCTTCTCTGCCCAGGCATCAGGTCTTCGGTTCACAGGCCTTTGAAGGGGGTTGCACTTCCTCTGAGCTGGGGTATCAGCTGGGGTATCCTTTCCAGGGAGCCTCCCTCTGTAGCCTCAGAACCTTAGACTGTTGTGGCCTTTTTTGGCGCCCTCGGGAGGAGTTGTGCTCACTTGTCACCGTGACCTCTGAGCAGCAGGTCTATGCCCTTCACTGCGTGGACCGTGAGCACTGGAGAGAGCAAAACACAAGGCCAAAAATCCGGGCTTTCTTTTGCCCGTTAGTAAACTAGACAGCTTCTGGCAAGCCTGTTTTGGAAAACTGACTGCGTCTGAGCTCTGCACCAAGTCAGGCCGGTCACTGGGTTCTCTTTACTGTGCCTCTCAGACCCAGCTGGGTCCCTGTACCTGGCTGCAGGAGTCTCACACAGCAGTGGCGTTGTGTTTCAGTGGGCCAGGTGAATTACCCAAAGGTTGCAGACAGCTCCTCCTTTGACGAGGACAGCAGTGACGCCTTATCCCCTGAGCAGCCTGCCAGCCATGAGTCCCAGGGCTCAGTGCCATCACCCCTGGAGCCCCAAGTCAGCGAGCCACTGCCCAGTGCCACCTCCACATCACCCACTCAGGTGAGTTCACCTTTGCTGAGGCTGCCCAGAGCCAGGCCTCTGTCCTGGGCAAGATGTACAGTTCCTACTATGTCTGAGGGATAGGTGTGTGGGGGGTCCTATTTTCAAATGCCAGCGTCTTGATGTCAGCAGTGGACCCTAAGTCTAGCAGCCTGAGCATAAAGAGAGGCTGGGCTGGAGTCCTGCGGCTGGGGTCTCAGGCTCCCTGACCCACCCACTCTGCTGGCTCTACTCCTCGCTGCCTGCTGGTCCAAGTACGCTCAGTTCAGTGATGTGCGGCCACCTCTGACTGCCCTCTCTCATTCTCTCCCTACCAGCCTGGCTTTGTACCTTGTATCATTCCCCCTGGTTGCCATTTACTCCTTTGTCCTCCGACCAAAGGGTAGAAGGGCAGGTTAAGTACACTCCATTTGGGGGTGCCAGGGTCTTCACTTCTCACCTCCCTCTCAGGTTCTTTCTCAACTCCCAGTGGGTCCGGATCCTGGAGAGACGCTTTTCCTGACAGAGCAGCCTCCTCTGCCTCCCCCACCTCTGCTGCCCCCCAGCCTCACCAACGGAACCACCGTCCCCACCGCCAAGCCTGTCCCCACACTCATTAAGGTACTTCTGCCACTGGCAGTCCTCCCTTCCCTGTGTTTTGAAGTCCTGTTTTGATGTCATTCTAGCTGTGAGAACTGCAAGGGGTGGGAGTGCACATTTTTCAGGGTCCAGGACCCAGCCTAAGGTGATGTGGGAATTTCTTCTCATCTCTGTGCTGCCATGGTGACACTGACTTACTGTTGTAGCCCACTGACACCATCTTAGCCTGGTTGTGTTGCTGGTAATACACTAACTACCACAGGCTGGACATAGAGTAAAGAGGCTTGGGCCAGGGTAAAGGCACTAGCCACTAGCCTCACATTCTGAGTGTGATCCCCCGGCCCCTCACACAGTGGGAGGAAAGTATAGACTCGCACAGGCTCTCTTCTGGCCTTCATATGCACACTGTGATGTTTGTGCGCACAGTTAACATGTAATTTTTTGGTTTTGGTTTTGATTTTTGAGACAGGGTTTCTCTGCATAGCCCTGGCTGTCCTAGAACTTGCTTTGTAGACCAGGCTGGCCTCAAACCTTCCAAGTGCTGGGATTAAAGGTGTGTGTACCACTGCCCAGCTGTAATCTTTTTTCTTTAAAGAGTTTTTTTTTTTCTTCTTGACTTACCACACTAATCTATGGTAGCAGGGCTCAGTGTCCAAGTCATGGGGGCTCCATCCTGTGATGACCTTATGTATTTGTAATCACTCTGAGGCCCCCTCTACATCCTCGTCATACCTCATAGTGGAGAATTCGGCTCTAACATTTCAGCAGGGGCACCACGTTCAGCCCATGGCAAGCACAGTGAGCTAGTCATTTGTGCCTGAGGGCTCCATCTTCTGCCTCCTGAAGCAGTGAGAGTCTGTGCCACAGGTGACTGACCAGCAGGGCATGCTCGGGATCATGCCACTGGTCCTGTAGCCTCCCTGTTTTTAGCCTCTCCTGAAGCCCCTCAGGGAGTAGGGATTACAAGAGGCCCATGGTTCAGCTTGCTGGCCTTGTGTGCACAGGGGATTGGAGTTATCAGCTGCACAGAGGTCAATGTCAGAGCCTATGCGCCCTGCAGAGCCACCTACAATGTCCCAGTAGTTTCAGCTGTCCTTTCTGCTACCTCTCTCATTCTCTTGTCTCCCTCCCATACATACCGTATACCAATATGGCAACTCCTGGCAACCCACAGCCTTCTCCTTTAGCCTGAGTGTGAAAGGGACTGATGGCTTTCAGCCCAGGAACTGTCCAGGTTCTTCTCTTCTGGTATTCACTGAGTGCTCAATTGGCTAGGGGCCTCCTGTCCATCTGCAGCAGTCCCTGATGCCCCCACACTGGCCTCTTCAGCAGGCACTGCTCTGAGACCTACACTGTCTTCTTTTACAGCCCATGGTATCACAGATGTCCCCAGCTTCTCTCTACCTCTCTTCATGTTACATGGCCTTTTCTGACCACACATTTGGCTGAGCAGTCTGCCTGTGCTTGCTTTTCACTGATACATTCCTCAGTGGCTTGTGGTTTGACTTCTGAGCAGTAGATTAAGCACCATCCTCTCCCAGTTCCTGGCTTTCCTTATCTTTTCCCTGACTCCTCCCTTAGGGTGAGGCTATCCTTGGCCACCTCTTCCCTTTGCAGTCTGGGTACCCATGGCCATCCACTCAATGTTCTGCTGTCCCCATGGCCTCATCAGACATAGTGCCAAGACCAAGATGTCTTCCTGGTCCCTAAGAGCCCAGCTCCTCACTGCCACATGTCTGTGTGGCCGCCTCTACTCAGACCTTCCTTTGATCACCAGTGCCACGTGATCAGTCCATCTGATCTCTGTGTCATCTTCTACCCGTGTCACCCTTGTCTGCTCAGAAATTTCTAGGCTCCCAGTGTCCTCTCTGGGACACTGATAACTTGCCTTCATCTATCTCCACCTGCCTGAAGGGCAGGCATTTTGATTATTGCCACCTGACCTTTTTTGGTTGACCTGAATCCTCTGATCATCCAGGCCCTAAAGTTATGCCAGCCAGGAGCCTATGGGGCACAAACAGAAGATTGTGGCATCCTGGGCTGTATCAAGAGCAAAGTCACTGTGCAGCCTTGGGCAAGTGCCTTCTGAGCTTCTTCTGACACTTCCTTCCTAGGTGGGACTCTGAGAGGCTGGTGTGGGATCTGGAGCATGGCCATGCTGCTCAGCTCAGTTTTTATGTTTTTATGTTGCTCAGGGTCATAGTGACACTTGTGCAGATCCATCTGGTTGGTCTTTACTCCAGCCTGCCATGTCTTTTAGGACAGAGACAGTCTCGCAGAGTAGGGGTGGGTGCCTCCTCAGAAGATGCTGGGCATGGGGCTAGGCCATTTCTCCTTGGAGTGGCCCCTGAAGACACTGTCTTGTGTCCCCTCAGCAAAGCCAACCAAAGTCTGCCAGCGAGAAGTCACAGCGCAGCAAGAAGGCCAAGGAGCTGAAGCCAAAGGTGAAGAAGCTCAAGTACCACCAGTACATCCCACCGGACCAAAAGCCGGACAAGGGGGCGCCCACCATGGACTCCTCCTACGCCAAGATCCTGCAGCAGCAGCAGCTCTTCCTGCAGCTACAGATCCTCAACCAGCAGCAGCAGCAGCAGCAGCACTACAACTACCAGGCCATCTTGCCTGCCCCTCCCAAGTAGGAACACAGTCCCTGAAGTTCTGTAGATGGCCGCTGCCTGCAGAAACTAGGGGGTACTGAAGCTGTTTGTTTCTGTCTTCCCTCAGGCCAGCAGGCGAGACTCCTGGAAGCGGTGCCCCCACCCCATCACGCAGCCTTTCCACCGGCAGCAGTTCCAGCTCAGGCACCCCAGGGCCCAGTGGGCTGGCACGGCAGAACAGCACTGCACTGGCTGGCAAACCAGGAGCCCTACCAGCCAACCTGGATGACATGAAGGTAGGTAGCTGATCCCTTCTTACTGGAAGACTAGGCCTCTCCCATGAAGAATAGGGGCAGATTTCAGGCAGAAACAGTGATGCCTCATGACCACAAGATGGAAGGCAGAGCAGGCTCCAGATCCGATCTGCCATGAGAGGGCACCTTAGAGCCTGCTGTAAGGCTTCTCTGGTGTGTGGTCTGTAAGGCTTCTCTGGTGTGTGGTCATAGCAGTACCAGCCTTTGTGTATGTGTATAGGGCTGGGGTGGGGGAAATCTTGTATTCTCCATTATTGTGTGGTGGATTGTGAGTAGCAGCAGGGGAGCTGCTCTGGGAGGGGAGCAGGCAGCAGGTAGGGCAGACAATTTCACCCACCTCTGCTATCAGTCAGTGCCAGGGGCTCAGCCTGGCCCAGCCTGTTTTCTCTGCCCCCGAGCAGAAGATGGGATAGGCCAACTTTTCTATTGAACACGTGTTCTCCTGTATCATGACCTGGATCCCTGCAAGCCTACATTTGTGAGAGTCTTGGGCCGATGGGCTCCAGCTGGACTCAAATCCTGTTCTTTCTGCTTAGTATTTTTATGAGCTTAAGGTTGTTGTATTCCGTGAGCTTTCCTCATCCAGGGTACCAGTGAAGTCACTGAGCTGCAGGCACCACGTGGGGCTGGGGAAGTCTGCCGTAAGGGAGGGCCTTGCAGGGTCTGTTCAGAAGACTCCAAAGTCATCTGGAATGGCCAGTGGGACCCAGATGAAGGACAGACTTACATACTGTTAGCCCCCTACCTTTCCCAACCTGCCCAGTCCTTATCCAGCCCCCAGGCTGCTAAGCTCTCAACCCCTGCAGGTGGCGGAGCTGAAGCAGGAGTTGAAGTTGCGGTCACTGCCCGTCTCTGGCACCAAGACAGAGCTGATTGAGCGCCTGCGTGCCTACCAAGACCAAGTCAGCCCAGCTCCAGGAGCCCCCAAGGCCCCTGCCACCACCTCTCTCCTGTCCAAGGCTGGTGAGGTAGTGGTCGCCTTCCCTGCGGCCCGGCTGAGCACAGCGCCAGCTCTTGTAACAGCAGGCCTAGCACCAACTGAGATGGTGGTGGCCACAGTAACCAGCAATGGCATGGTGAAGTTTGGCAGCACGGGCTCCACACCCCCTGTGTCTCCCACCCCCTCAGAGCGGTCACTGCTCAGCACGGGTGATGAGAATTCCACACCGGGGGATGCCTTTGGTGAAATGGTGACATCGCCGCTGACACAGCTCACCCTGCAGGCCTCCCCACTGCAGATCCTCGTGAAGGAGGAGGGTGCCCGTGCTGCGTCCTGCTGCCTGAGCCCTGGTGCACGGACTGAGGTGGAAGGACTGGACAAGGACCAGATGCTGCAGGAGAAGGACAAGCAGATTGAGGAGCTGACCCGAATGCTCCAGCAGAAGCAACAGTTGGTTGAGCTGCTACGACTACAGCTGGAGCAGCAGAAGCGGGCCCAGCAGCCAGCCCCAGCCAGCAGCCCTGTGAAGCGAGAAAGTAGCTTCTCCAGTTGCCAGCTGAGCTGCCAGCCTCAGGGTTCTGCTTGTGCCTTTGGCCCTGGCCTGGTGGCTCCCACTACCAGTCATGGAGACACTCAGGCCCCAGCCCCAGGGCCCATACCTGTAGTGGTGAAGCAGGAAGCCGGGCCGCCTGAGCCAGATCTGGCCCCTGCCCCCCAGCTGCTCTTGGGCCCACAGGGCACCAGCTTCCTCAAAAGGGTCACCCCTCCTACTCTGGTCACTGACTCTACAGGGACTCACCTCATCCTCACGGTGACCAATAAGAGTGCAGATGACCCTGGCCTGCCCACTGGGAGTCCCCGGCAGGTAGATGAAGGGCAGGGGCTGGGTGGCTCATGGGTGGGTGGAGAGTGAACCCTGACCTATATAAGCTGCAGCCTCAGACTCAGGATCCTGCTCCCTAAAGTGGCCTCCTTGAGGCTGGGTGTTCCTGTCACCCTCCCAGCATCATGCTTACCCCATCCAGTATTTCTTCTTCCCTAGTGGCTTCCATGAAAGCTCCCAAAAGCTCCTTAGCTAACTCCCTGTGGGCAGCGAGGGAGGCCCTTCCCCACGCTGGCATGTTTGAGCCTTGCCATTACCCCCACCAACAACTGATTTTCCCATTTAGCCTTTGTCTCAGCCTGGTTCTCCAGCCCCTGACCCACCTGCCCAGATGGACCTGGAGCACCCACCTCAGCCCTCATTTGCAACCCCTACATCTCTGCTGAAGAAGGAGCCGCCTGGGTATGAGGAGACTGTGACTCAGCAGCCTAAGCAGCAGGTGAGGATGCTGGGAGATGGGGTATGCTGGCAAGATGTCTCAGCAAATAAAGGCACTTCCCTGACAACCGGTTTGAGCCTGAGGAACCACATGGTGGAAGGGGAGAACTGACTCTGGCAGGTTGTCCTCTGACCTCCACACATTATGGCATGCTCATACATTCACACATGTACAATAAATGCTTTAAGGCAGTAGGCCCAACCTTGTGCAGTGCCTCAGCCCCACATGGGTTGGGGATGGGCTTAACAAGCAGGTCCATGGCAAGCATGAGGAACACTCAGTGCAAGGCAGAAGTACAAGCTAGGCTTCCCAACCTGAGCTTAGATGATATCTGGATTTTCATGTTCTTTTCTGTTTCTTTCCTGCAGGAAAGTGGCTCTTCCAGTCAGCAGATGGACGATCTGTTTGATATTCTTATTCAGAGTGGAGGTAAAAAACCCATCCCCAGCTGCCTTCCTCACCTCTAGTTACAGGGTGGCAATTCGTTTCAGAGCCACAGGCCTGACATCCCTGCAGTTAGGTGAACATGGCCTACAGTTATCCTTGTAGAACTCAGTGTGGGAAGAGTTGTACAAATACCTGACAGCAGCATTGTGACAAGGGACAGGAAAGATCCAGGAATTCAGGGTTCCCGGGCAAGCCCTAGGAGGGTACCGGGTTGGGGGCTGTGGAGTGAGGGAAGAGGGCAGAGTCATCTGACACAAGGCCCTCCCTGTTGTAATGACTGTGGCTGTGCAGGAACACCAGTACGGAGACCCTGCAGTGAGCTGGAGAGGTGTAGCCAGGGGAAGTTTGATTGTGTCACATACAAGTAACTATTCAGTGCTTGATACTCAGGAGTTTCCAGGCTTAAGGGGAACATTTAGTGCTGAGTCTGCCACAGAGCCTGAGTGACCTTTGTACCAGTGCAGGTGGCTGGACTGGAGTTCAGGAGAGCCCCAGGCCTGAGCCCCAGCGGCCACTGTGCCCACAATAAACCCCATCAGGGCAGGAGGGGGATTAATGGAGGAGTTGGAACCACTGAAATCTGGTATTTAAGGGATGGCAGAGGAATGGCAGCCAGAGTGCCGCCTGTCCCCATCCCCTAAAGGACACTTGATGCCAGAAAGGGGCAGGTGGTGGCATCTGGGAAACTGAACACAGGCACAGTTGACCTGGGACAGAGAGACCTGCAGAATTTTATTGTGTCATATACAACAAAACTTGACAGTCCAGTTGGATTAAGTACACTGGTGTTGCACAGCCGTCACTGTCTACCTCACTCCCCCGAGTGTACCTGCTCTGTATGTGGACTCCTGTGGTCTGTCTGTGAGTGGTTTATTTCACTTAGCATGTCCTCAGGGCTCATCCACTTGTCCATACTGTACACTTGAACTGTATGTGGCTGCTGCTTTTAGGTACATACTCTTTTGGGTACAAGTGAGATGGCTAGATCATACTGTGCTTTTTTGAGGAACCAACTCATACTGCTTTCAAAGCTGCTGTGAGCTATTTAACCTTCCCTTGTCGTGCACACTTGGTTCCAGTGACCCCACTTCCTCACCAACACTTCTGGTGCTGGGAACCTCATGCATGAGTTCATCTGCTCTACTTCTGACCACCAACACCTATTTTCTGACCTGAGAGTAGCCAGACTGTCGTGTATGAGATAGTATTTCCCCAGGACAGGGCATTGCATTTCCCTAATGACCGGTGATGAACTGTTACAGACATGTGATCTTTGGTGAAAATACCTATCCTTTGTCCATTTTTAAAAGTGAAGTTGAGTTTTACAAATTGTATGCACTCCCTGGTCAATCTGTGACCTGCAGATACTTCCTCTCATTTGGTGACATGTCTTTTCATTATTTTATCTTTTTGGTGCATGCATGTGTGGTTTGAACCCAGAATAACCTCATGCATACCAAGCAGGCATTGTTCCATTTATCCTCAGCTCCCACAAGTTAGAAGTTCTATGGTTTTATCTCCTATATTTAAGTCTGTAGTCAGTAGATTCTTCTCTGGTTTATGGTAAAGATGGCCCCATAATTTTTTGTGCATATTCAAGCTTGATTTCTGACCCAATCCACTATCTCTGTTGGCAGAGATTTCAGCATATTTCAAGGAGCAACCATCCCTACCAGGCAAAGAGAAGCCACCCCCAGCAGCAGCCTGTGGGTCCCTGCTGACACCACAGCCCTCGCCTTCGAATGAACTCCCTCAGGCTGCTCCTCCACCTGGCTCCCCCACTCTTCCAGGGCGCTTGGAGGACTTCCTGGAAAGCAGTACAGGGCTGCCCCTGCTGACTAGTGGGCATGAAGGACCAGAGCCCCTCTCCCTCATTGACGACCTCCATAGCCAGATGCTGAGCAGCTCGGCCATCCTGGACCACCCCCCATCACCCATGGACACCTCTGAATTGCACTTTGCTTCTGAGCCCAGCAGTGGTATGGGCCTGGACCTGGCTGATGGCCACCTGGACAGCATGGACTGGCTGGAGCTGTCATCTGGTGGCCCTGTACTCAGCCTGGCTCCCCTCAGTACTGCAGCCCCCAGCCTCTTCTCCACGGACTTCCTGGATGGCCACGACTTGCAGCTCCACTGGGATTCCTGCTTGTAGCCCTCTGACTCCAGACATAGGCTAGGGAAGGGTCTGAAGTTGGGGAGCCACAGGACCATAGCCAGTGTGTGCTCCCTGTGACTGTGAGCCTTGACAATCACAGTCCCTGGAGGCTGCAGTAGAGACCCTACACCTGGCACACGCTCACCCAGGGCCAGGGATAAAAGCTATCAAGAAACAACTCTGGGCCCATGCTGAGGTTTTTGGAGGCTGGCCAAACCCAGTTGAATTCGACCTCCTTTTTTGAGGTCAGAGGTGCACATCTGGCTGAAGTTTGGCCCAGGTGGGCCTGGAGCCAATCTGCCTTCCTCTCCCTTTAAGGAAGAAACTAGCTAGGCCTCTACTTGCCCATTCCCTATTTCATCCAGTCCCAGGACCCTGTGTCCCAAGAGGTGGCACGCTGCCATTTTAGTCTTGGTATATAGTGTAACTATTTAGTGGTTGGTGGCAAAAATCTGTATAGGTGTATATACCTCAATATTATATATCAACTTGCATATATACATATATTTTTAGGGGTGGGGGAGATGGGTGTGGCTACCTCCACCTGCTTTCACATGCAAAAGGCCTGGAGAGCTGCTTGGGGATTGATACAGGGTCACCATGAGGAGCTGTGTGCCACGTGGCCCAGTACCTAACCTGGCACGCAGCTGCCTAGGCCTATCCCACACATATTTGACATGTAGACAGACACCTACCATCGCCTACACACCACCCTGCCCTGCTTCCTGGCTCCATAGTGCCACAAGGGCAGAGGTGCTTCCTGGTTCTCAGTTCTCCACTCACCCACATTCCGTCCCATCTCCCCACTGCAGCCACCCCGGCCTTGGGATGGGTTAAGGGTGGGTGGGTCCCGGCTACTCCTGCTGGGGACTAAGAGGTACCTTCTGCCCAACACCAGCCCTGTTCTGTCCTGATTCAGTACGGAGTAGGGACAGTGCTGGGACAAAGGTGGGGAAGCTGTGTGAACTTTTTAAAATAAAATCAAAAACACTGACTTGCCAGTCTGTTGTATTTGATCCATCAGGGCTGAAAGGCGTGACTGAGGTCCTGGGCCTATTCCATGATGGCACCTAGAGGTCACACTGTGGCCCTAGTTCCATCAGGTGAACTTGGGACAAATATCGAGCAAGGGCCGAGTCAGACCATTTCAAGTGGTTTTTGATGGGGTCAACTTGATAGTACTCAGGCCTAGCTAAACAAAGATAGGAGGCGCTCTCTCACAAAGTGAATTTTATTTACAATTAAAGAGGTCAAGAGGCCTTTATCCACCATTAGCCTACTCCCTTCCTGAGCAGAGGCCAGCATGGATGTGGCTCTCCACTCCTTTGCAAGGATTTGGTTAGTACACCATATGCCCAGCACCCAGGGCTTCCTTAAGGACCTTGGAAAAACACTCCCCAGAAACATGTTAAGAAGAGACGCTGAGCTGGCCACCAGCCAACTATGCGAGCATGGGTTGGGGAGGCCTAGACACTGATCATGGGTCCTGGACAGGCTTGGGGGGTGTTTCATTCCCTGAACCTCTTTCCTTGGGGAAGGAGGCCTGAGGCTGGCCAGGGCTCTGCCCTCTTCCTATTGAAGGAGGGGCCTGCCAGGCATCCGATGGCTGGGGTAGGCCTGGGAGCAGCTAGAAGGAGTGTCATCCATCTATGTCCCAGCTGAAAAGGTGATGCTTCACCAGCATGTCCTGAACACCCTCCTTCAGTGGCTGCTTCTCCTCCTGTGCACAGAACAGCCCCAGTCATGGACAGGGACCACCCTGGAACCACACAGGTCACTTCTTCAGCCCAGACTGTACCACAGCCCTCCTGGCAAAGGCAATGCCAGGGACCAACCAAGCCACATACATACCTCTCTCTTAGCAGGAAGCTCCCAGTCCTGGGAGAGGCTGAAGGCAAAGCAGCAGAGGACACTAGGGACCAAGGAACAATCTCTGGTCATTCTGGGCTATTCTGCCAACCCACCAGTCTCCAATCCCACCAAGTTCCAGGCCCTTCAGAGCTGCCCACTTACTCACCGGAGCTCACACTTGATCTGGACCCAGCCAGGGCTGCGCAGGAAGGACCAGGGCTGGTACCACTTCTCCACAGTGGGCAGGCTGGAACAAAGTACCTCCAGCCATAGGTGTAGCACCTGTTCACTAGGAATAAGGCAAAAAGAGGATGGGTTTGGGGCCAGAGGACCCTACCCTGCACCCTCCACAGGAAAGTGAGGCCTCCAATGGGTTCAGAACTCCTGAGGACCTCCCCCACACCCCAGCCCTGCCCTGTGGGGGTACTCTTTGAAGGCCTCTCCTTCCCTACACTTACTTGAGCCCCACACAGATAAGTGAGCGGAGCTTGACGTCCATCTGGGCATGTGCCGCATCATGGGTCACATTCACAGACTGCACAGCCTGAGAAGGGCACAATGTCACTCAAGTGCCCAGTGGCTGGCCAGAGAGGTCTCAAGAATCATAACAAGTGTCCTAACTTACCCGGTAGAGCAACTCTTCAGGGGTCAGGACTTTGCCATCTTCATCCAACCTGCAAGAACAAGAGTGCCATCACTGGCTGCCGTGCTGGGCATTGGCAGGTGGCACAGGCACTATGTATGTACCTGTATGTCTTACAGAGCACCAGGCGGGAGTACACAGAATCAAAGTCTCTCTCGACCTCCCGGCCTGCTGCCTGTGGTGGACAAGACACAGTGTGAGTGTGAGGGCAGTGATGGTGAATACATGCCACCACCACCCTGCAAGCTCCTTCCACCCAGGGAAGGACTGAGGTGAGCACCAGGCCCAGGTGCCAACAGTAATTACCTCCTCAATAAACAGCCAGGGATGGCAGGCTCCTCCGAGCAAGGACGGCTTCTTCAGTCCATGTTCAAATAGGGCCTTGAGGGCTGGGCAGAGGGTCCCTCGCACAAGGTCTGTGACTCCTTCTGTCACAGAGTCATCCCCCGCAATGGAATACTGATGGAGAGAATGTTTGAGAAGCTCTAGCCGACACCTGCAGCCACCCTCTCCTGTCCTCCTGGCAGCTGCCACAAGCCAGGGCTCACTTGGGACATGGACCCTGTAGGAGGATGCTCCCACATCACGAGCTACAACAAGGAGCAGCTCCACACTCTTACCTCTTTACTCCGTTCATCCAGGACCTCGACAAACTTAGCTGGAAACCAGCCTGTGGGGGGAAGCAGTCATGTGAAGAGCAGCAGCGGCCATCCCAACCCTTCTCCCCAAGGTCCAAGAAAAGGGCTCCCTAGACCATTCAGAACCTTCAAATAGGCCAGGCATGCCAAGAAGACCAAAAGGAAAGAAAGCCTAGCTCCCTCAGAGGACAGAGGTCTGAGGCTGGGCAGGCCACGGAAGAGGAAGGACTGGGTAGAGCAAAGGCTCATCTCCCTTGCCAGCCCTGCAGCAGACAGAAGCCCTCACCTCTCAGGCCATTCAGCTCACCCACCCAGCAGTGTTCATCCTTCTGAGAAATGATCTGCAGGAGGAAACAGGACTGGGCTCAGGGCCTGCACAAACCACCTGATGTCCTCAGCACCCGCCAGACTGAGACCAAGCATGCTCAGCAACATCAGCTCTCAGCAGGGAAGGTGGGGAGCAGGCAGCAGGAAGCATGTGTGCCAGGCCCCCACACACCGTGATGATGTCATTTTTTCGGAAGCCTAACTCATCATCATCATGCCGCTCAAAGTCCAGCAGGGCCTTGGCCCGGCGCCGGTGGCTGCGTAAGCATGCCACGTAGTTCTCATGGTCCCGCTGGTGGCTCTCCATGCTGTAGTCTGGGGTCAGCTCCTGCCAGAAACAAAAGGCCCACCATGGAGGAGGGAGCCTCAGTACCAAGAACGGGCTGGGGAAAGGGAGCCCCAAGTTGAGTCCGGGGAACCTGCCACTCACCACACTACAGTTCTTGGGGTCTGTGCACTGGAAGTGGCGTGCCACACGCAAAATGGCTTCACGGAGGTCAGCTACCAGCTCTGTTTGCTTGATATTCTTGGCTTTGAGAGCCTCCAGGTCATCCTCTCCTAGGAGGCACATGGGCTCAGAAACCAGTCCTGCCCAGCCTCTAGAAGAGCCTGCACAAACCCACACTGGTGCTCACCAAAGAGCAGGGAGGTGATGCCCGACTTCCTCCGCTGAGTCCTGCGGCGTACAACCTGAGGAGAAGAAAGATGTCAGCAGTGGCCAAAAGTAGCCACTCAGAAAGGAAGACACTAACTTGTGTCTCACTAGTACCTGGACATTTCTAATGGCCTGAAGTGGACACTGATATCAAACCATATCTTCAGTTCAAGCTAGGAACAATGTCCAGGAATGCCTGTTACTAAGGAAGCCGAGGTCACCCCCTAGTGGCCGTCTGACTGTCTAACTGGGCCACTGCAGGCATGTGCAGAGCTGGGTGGGATGGAGGTAGCTCAGCAGGTAAGGGCCAGTCTGCTTCCCAAAGCCCCTCACTCTGGGCTCCCTTGAGAACTCCATGATATGGCCAAGATAAAACCTCCCTACTCAGCCCACCTGAGAGAGGTTGGTGGTGGCACTAGTCCCTAGGGTCTGGCCTTGGTCTGCAATGAGGTAGGCCAGATGCTTGCGACGTTGGGTCTCCACAGCCACATCAGTGAGGGAGCCAGCCAGCCGCATAGCCTCCCCCAGCAGCAGCTCCGCGTCTTCCATCTGTGCAGGGATGTCTGACAGCGTGTTGAAGATGGAGGCTGAGTTCTCTGACTGTATCAACTCTTCCTCCTGGGGAGTGGGAGAGTTAGAGAGCATGGCACTAGTACCATGCCCTTTGGCAGGCCCAGGAAGATCCCGAGCACACCCACATTTAGGGCTTCTCTCAGGCAACACTATGCTGTAAGCTGGAGTAGCATGGTGTCTCCCTAGAGGAGGGTACAGCTGCTGTACTTGATCCATGCTCTCCTTTCCCAGTCTGGAAGCTAGGTGGCCCAGACGGTGGGTAGGAAACTCTGTAAGCACCTTAAGGCGCAGCATGCCCAGCGTAGTCTGGAACAACACCAGGGAGCCCTCGTAGAAGAACAGGTCCCAGATGCGCAGCAGCAGTCTGATGTGCACCACGCTGGCGAAGGCCGTGAGGAACCAATGCAGTGTGATCAGGGAGAGTTCTGCCAACAGACAGACACCAAAGCCACAGGGGCTGGGACCAGGCTGTGGCTACAGGGACAGCCTGGGCAAGAGTCAGCCAGCTCCAAAAGAGCAGCAGAAGGGAAAGGAAGGGAAAGGACCAGAATACAGAAGAACAGAATAAACCGTGAGTCTGCCAACAGCCCAGCCACCAGCCCTCTGCTGCCTTGAAAACTCAGAGCTCAGAGTTGGTACTACCATCTTGGGATCCCTGGACCCTGGGGGAGGGAGGCAGCCAGGTCTTACCAATGTCATGCTCCTGCAACAGTTTGTCCAAGCGAGGCAGGTACTGAACGATCAGGTGGCGCAGGACCCGCTGGTCAGTCTGGACACCCAGCAGGGTGGTGCTGAAGTAGGAAGCAGGTAGCAGATCCTCAACAATGGCACACATCATCCAGAAGGCGTCCTCCTCCTCCAGGAACAGCAGGAGGCAGGCGGCCACCTAGCCAGAGGAGGACACGGGCTTCTACCCAAGTATTCATGTGAGCCATTCTAGAATGGCTACTTAGGAAAGGCTCTTGGGGACACCTCCTGAAGGCACACTTTTTTAGGCTGACTGAGAGGGTCCCTAGGAAAAGACACATGTTCCCAAGCCCTCCCTGGGGACTCCCAGATCAATCCCCACCTCCCATCCTCAAGGGAGAATATGGCCCATAAGTGGCCTGAAAAAGACCCTGGTTGCCTCCCAGGCTGCTTACCATGCCTGTGCCCTGGCAGTAGCCAATCTCTGGGTAAAGCCAGGCCAGTGCTCGGAGGACTCTGCGCAGGCGGGGCACCCCGATGCTGTTCACATTGGCAAAGCAGGCGTTGCTGGGCATGGTGCGGAGCAGGTCCTTTTCAATCTGTCAGATCCCCACACCACCCCCACAAGACCTTGATTGATGCAACTGTAGACTGCTACCCACTCAGTAAGGGAGAGAAGCTGAAGGTGGGTGGGCTTCTGTCCCATCAATGGAGATTCCTTAAGGTCCAGGCCAAGGCTAACCCTCCCTTCTCCAGGATTAGAACCCATCAGGTGTGGACCTGAGCCCACATCAGACACCTGGGAACCTCCTGCCTGACTGTATTTAAAATTTCCCACTCTTCCTAACGTGGAACCATCTCCTCCATGTCCTTCCTCACTCCTTCAATAACTTTCCCTGAAGCACTGAAGGGCCTGGAAAGGAGCAAGTTTACTCCAGGCCCCATTCATGAGTAAAAGGTCTGCCCACCCTGCCAAGGAAACAAACAAGGGGCAGTCCCAGAGGTGATGCCTCCCTCCTGCCAGGGTGCATGGGCTCTGCCAAGCAGCTCCTCCTGACCAGCTTAGCTGGCTGTTCCGTGTTAACCTGTTTGGCAGCAATGGTCTCATCATTGGAGCTGTTCTTTACAATCTCACGGTAGGACAACTCAGAGTTCTTCTTCTTCTGTAGTGCCCCAGACAGTCGCATCCATAACTGGAGGGAGAAGCCACACAGCAGTTTCTTTTGTGACAGGCCAGAGCACTCTGAACTCTCTGTGGGGTCCTTGTCTTTGTGGCCATCTCACCTGTGGCCTCATGCTATGTGGGATGCCAGCCAGCACTAGGGAGCGGAGTTTCTCAGAGCGGGGGAGGGAGACTGCAATCTTGTCCCACGTGAGATCCCCCACATCATGGTTGTGGGTAAACTCCAGGTGGGCCTGCCACCGTAGCCTGTGTGGGGGATCCTCCACCAGAGGTGCACCTGCCATCTGGCTGCATCCAGGCTCAGAACCTTCCATCAAGAGAGAATAGAGGGGATGGGAAACGTGTTCCTTATTCCACGCTCCCCATCTTAGTCTGGTCTGTCTGGATGGGGTTTACTGCTATCTCCGGGCCAGGTGGCTCCGATGCCCACAGCCTCCCAAGAGCTCTAGCCACACAGTCTTCTTAGTGGTAAGGAGGCCCAAGCAGCACCTTCAAAGTAGCCCCACACCCAGAAGCCAGGTCTCCATCCTCAGGAGGCTTGGGAGGCTCCTTGTACCCTAAACACCAAATTCAATGCATTGAAAATACAATGGGCTTTGTGTATGTATATGTGTGAGCACACGTATGTGATAGTGCAGGTGCAGAGGTCTGGGACAACTTCTGGGAGTCAGTTCTCACCTTCTACCATATGGGTCCCAAGGATCAAAATCAGCTCGCCAGGCTTGGTGGCAATCACCTCCACCCACTGGGCCATCTCACCAGCTCTGCATTTCTTTGCATCTTACCAAACCCCTGATGAATGTAGGCCCATCTCACTGGCCTCCAGAGCAGTCACATAGACCTTCTAGGACATGTCACTGCTCAGGCCCAAGACTAAAGGCTTTCAGGCTCCATCACCTGCTACTCTGTCCTTACCTCTTACCCCTTTCTCTTCCACTCATTCTTCTCCACCAAATCCATTCACTCCTTGGGACCTGTGCACCTGTCCCTGCCCATCCCCAGTTACACTCCCTTCCCTTCTAGTCTCTATTCAAAGTCTTCCCTTCTGAAAGCCCTACTTAACTGCCTTATATGTAAATATTTCGCCTCCCTCTTTGCTAGCCATGGGATGCTCTTCATAGGTCTTCTTGCCCCCAGTATACTCTATTTTGGTTTGATTACAGCCTGTCTCCTCCATTACCAGAATGGGAACTCCGTGTGGCCAAGACAATCTTTAGGAACAGAAATGGGAAGAGAGCACAGGCACAACAGCTTCATGAACCCCTTGCACACAAGAAGACAAAGTCTGTGGCCAGCAAACAGTCTGTGTGGTGAGTCCTGCCTGAAGAATCTCCTTGGCACTCACCCTAAATCAAGCTCTTACATTAGTTATTTAAAAACCTCAACCACAGCTGGGCAGTGTTGGCGCATGCCTATAATCCCAGCACCAGGAGGCAGAGGCAGGCAGATCTCTGTGAGTTCGAGGCCAGCTTGGTCTACAAGAGCTAGTTCCAGGACAGGCTCCAAAGCTACAGAGAAACTCTGTCTCAAAAACAAAACAAAACAAAAAAACAAAAAACAAACAAACAAAAAACCCACCAAAACAAAAACAAACAAAAAAACAGAAAAAACAAAAATCAAAAAATCTGGACTCTACATCTGGTGATCTATCAAAACACAAATGATTTCCATCATTTTAGAAAGTTCTCTGTGACCCTCTCAACCTGAGCTTTTAACTTCCATCTTCTTGCAAATTAGAATACCAAGGAAAATCACTGCCTGAGTTAGAAATGTGAGTGACCCTGCCATTATAAATCTGGCAGATGGCCTTCCCAACAAGTCGGAGCATCTAGTTAGATACCCTCTTATAGAAAAATAGCTATGTCAGGCGTGGTGGCACACACCTTTAATCCCAGCACCCAGAAAAGAGGCAGGTGGATCTCTAAGCGTTCGAGGCCAGCCTTGTCTACATAGTTCCAAAACAGCCAGAGATCTGTAGAGAGACCCTGTCTTAAAAAAGAAAAGAAAAAAGGCTACAAAAATTTCACAATCAATGTTGTAATATGATATTATGCAGCCATTAAAAATGTGTAAAGTATGTTTAAAAGCCTTAAGTAACACAGGAAATGCTCCTGGTGTAATGTGTGACATTTCACAGTATCAGGAAAAGAACACCTCACGCAGCAGCAGTTTCCTCAAATTGTGGGACTATGGGCTTTTTAAAAAATCCTACCCCTCCTGCCAGGTGGTAGTAGCACACGCCTCTAATCCTAGCACTCAGGAGGCAGAGGCAGGAAAATCTCTGTGAATTCAAGACCACAAAGTGAATTCCAGGACAGCCAGGGCTACATAGAGAAACCCTGTCTCGAAAGACCAAACCCCACCACAACACACAGGGTTTCACTGTAGCACTGGCTGTCCCATAACTCGCTTTGTAGACCAGGCTGGTCTCAAACTCAGAGAGATCCGCCTGCCTCTGCCTCCTGAGTGCTGGGATTAAAGGTGTGTGTCACGATGCCCAGCCTTCATTTTGCTTTAATCTTCTTCCCTTTCTGCACTGTCCAATTTTTCTACAACATAACTGCTATATTATGTAAAAATCAATAAAATTTATCTTTAAAAAATCAAAAGTTCCCATAAACTTATATCACCCTTAGATATACTCTGTCCTTAACTCCTTAAATGACACCCCCAAACCTCAGAGGTCACATGCTGTAGAATGGAAAACACAGGGCCAGACTCCTCCCGAGGAGATCACACAGAAGGGGCAGCATCTCACCTTCCTTGTCCACGCGGAAACCAAACTCATCATAGCAGAACTCTGGTTGCTCTGCAGACTCTTCCTTCTAGAACCAGGATTAGGAAGCAGTGTAAAGCGGTTCCAAAAGATGCCACCCGTATGGCTGACTGCTAAAACCCACCCTGATGATGGGTACCCTTCTATGATGCCTTCTCTTGTCATCTGGTACAAAGGGTCACAACATTAATGAATTCTCTGTGTCTCCATAATAATCTTTCTCCTAGCTAATGACTGGGTCCTACAGGCCCAAGAAACTAAAATGTCACCTCTAGGAGTGAGCCTATGACCTTGTGTGAATGTGGAGTGGGTCATCTATTTCCAGAATACTTGCAAAAGTAAATCTCTTCATGAAGAGCATGGGAGGGAGCTTGGCAGGCTGCTGCCTGGCTATGCTAACTGCTATACCTGTGCGTACTTTGCCAGGATCTCCTGGGGCCATATGCTTGGAGTCAGGGCTGAGAAAGGGCCACTGGCAGAAGGCATGTGGTTTCCTACAAAGACCAGAGAGAACAGTTAAGAAAAGCAGAAACACCAGGCACGGTGTGGTGGCACACACCTTTAATCCCAGCAGAGGCCAGCCTAGTTAGCCTACATAGTGAGTTCTCATTCCAGGCTAACCAGGAATACATCATTAGATCCTGTCTCAATCAGTCAATCAATCATTAATAGAAATCACATAGAAATGACTGGCTGTATGGAGTGGGCTGATGAGCACTGTGGAAAAGCAGCAGTAAGTCCAACATAAAAACTCAGACTCTTTTTTCCCCTCAGTTTTGAGACGGAGTTTCTCTGTGTAACAGCTCAGACCAGGAACTCGCTTTGTAGACCAGGCTGGCCTCAAATACAGAGATCCATCTGCCTCTGCCTCCTGAGTGCTGAGATTAAAGGTGTGTGCTACCACCACCCTATTAAACTCAGACAATGGGAAAATTCTCAGGCCAGAGGAGCATAGAGCAGAGCAGTTTCAGTCACTGACCCAAGAGCCCAAAGCCTTCTCTTCCCCCTGTCCACCTCTCTCATCTAGATTATTTTTCAGTTGTTTGGGTTGTTTTTGAGAAAAGGCTTCATAGCTCAGGCTGCCTTTAAACCTGTTATGTGCTGTGGCAGGCCTTCAACTGTTCATCTTCCTCTGCCTCAGTGGAAGGCTAATTATGAAGCTGGAAGTCGGTTCCAGCACCAGCTCCTGGTGAGTGCAGGCCTTGTCCCACCTGACATCGTGTGCAGGAGACAGTAGATCTTCCCAGATCCAGGCTTAGATGGGCATCACAGGCATCTGACTGCCATCAGGCTCCTCGGGCTTCATCTGCTCTGTCAAGAGAGCAAAGGGGAGGTTGTTCCACACCACTTCTTCATCCCAGAAATAGAGTCCTCTGCCCAAGCCGACATTCAGCTAGGAAATGTTTACTACCATTTTTCTCTTTCTTTTTGTTTTTGTTTTGCTTTATTGTTTTGTTTTGTTTGAGACAGAATTTCTCTTTGTAGCCCTGGCTGTCCTGAAATTTGCTTTGTAGACCAGACTGCATGAATTGCATAATTCAGAGCTCATCGACTATACCACAATAAAATGGCGGTGCACGCCTTTAATCCCAGCACTCAGGAGGCAGAGGCAGGCAGATCTCTGTGAGTTTGAGGCCAGTTTGGTCTACAGAGCTAGTTCCAGGAAAGCCAGAGCTGTTATACAGAGAAATCCTGTCTCGAAAAAAACCAGAGAGAGAGAGCTGGGTAAGGGGAAGATGGGATGTCTTCTGGGGATCTGGATTCTGGCAATAGTTCTGCTAATCTCCACTTGTTCAGGTCCTAGGCAAGTATATTTCACTTTGAAACTCAGTTTTCTCCTAATAAAATAAATACCACCACTTATGCATTATAAAATCATCAAGATTAAGTATGATAATGTAAGTAAGGCCCTCAAGCACACCATCTGACTTACCATCAGGGCCCTAGAGATCCTAGTAATGTCTAGAAAATGACTGTCAGGGAAAAAATGGCTGTTGATATTTGAGACTTGGGTCCAGACTGTAGTACACTAAAAACTATTAAACCATATGAAATTGCTGATATTTGTGTGATAAACTACAAAACCAATGCCAAATGGTTCGATGCAACATATCCCCAGATGAGATCATAAGACTCAGCACAAAGCAGAGGATCGGGCATGGTGGCAAATCCCAGTACTCAGGGGGCAACCAGACCTCTATGAGTCTGAAGCTAGTCTGTTCTATATAGTGAGGCCCAGGTCAGCCATAGTAAGACCTTATCTGAAAAGTAAGAAGAGGAAGAGGAGAAAACATGGCAGAGCAAAAGCACAGAGGAAAACAGGTTGTTCCAGTGGAGGAACTGACATCTGCTATGGAGGCAGAGGGGCTGGAAGACAATTCTCCATCAGCAGTTCCCTTCTCATTGGTCACTCAGCAAACAATGACTGGGCACTGAGCAAGGCCACCCAACAGTGAACAAGGTCAAGCTGCTGCAGGAGAGTTGAAAATCAGTCATGAGACAAAACCAGATGGGATTGCATGAGAAGAGAGGAACTATCTGTATCATATCAGAAGGAGCCTTTTAGAGTTGAGGTCTGAGTAAGGATCCAAGGGAAGCAAGGAATCAAGGCCTTCACTGAGAGCCAGGTACAGAGAGCAGCCAATAAGTTCAGAACCTGGGGTGCACTGAGGGAAACAACAGCAGGGGCCAAGGGCACCTCATCCTGCATACAGGCCTTTGACCTTATTCTTAGAGACTGGAGCAATCAGGAGGTTCTGAACAGCCATGAAGCAAAATCTGATGGGACTGGATAAGCTCTCCAGATGCCCAGAAGTCTATGGAGACTTCAGGCCAGAGCAGATGGCCCAGGGTAGGAGGTGATGTGGGCTTTGCCTGGGTGAAAGCATGGAGAAATGGCCAAATTGTGGATACATTTGAACAGGCTGTGAGCTTCAGCTCTGAATTCTGTATGCATATGTGCATCTGTTCTATTTCCGTGTATGTTGTTTGTATGGCTATATATACTTCAGACTGTCCTTACGCCTCCCAGATGTGATACTGCCAGGCTGGGCGGGCAGGTTTTTCAGCTTCTAGTTGCTATGGAAAATTCCCTGAAAGCACTCATCTGAGAATTGATAGAAGTGGCCTAAGGAGTTAGTCACCTCTTGGTTACCTGGTTCCTGTAGCTGCCCTTCTGTTGCCAAGGGGTGCTAAGAAGCAGAAACTTTAGAAAACCCATAACTGATGCAGCCACCTCTCAGACGCCCTGAAGAAACTGTAACAATTAAGTGTGCATGCTTAAAGGAGCCATTCCTGATGGTGTGTATCCTCCCTAGCTCACCAATCCCACAATTTCCTGTTGGGCAAATGTTGTGCCACTGTATGCAGGCACAAAGGTAATGCTCATTTCCTGTGGTCTCCTGACATAAACTGAAGGGACCTACACCCCTACGAGGCACCAGGACTGCTGCCACATGGGGCTTTCTGCAGACAACTGCCAGGGAACACACAGGCTGAACCAACAGACAGAAATACCTAAGATCCTGAAGATCACTTTTTCTCTGTAAAGAGATGAAGTAACACTGAAAGCTACAGAAAACCTGGTAAGAATAGCTCAGAGCTGGGAAAGTCTGAGAAAGGCTAAAGGAAGGAAAGGCCATACTGGTATAGCCACTATAGATGCTCCCAGCATCTACACAGTGGCTCACAGCCGTCTATAACTCCAGTTTCAGGAGATCCAATGACTTTGTCTGACTTCTCTGGGTACCAGGCTTACATACATGCATACAAAAACACTCATATTCATAAAATAATATAAAAAGAAAGTTTAAATAAAGATAAATTGTAATAAAAGTTTTCATAAAATGTCACTATGACAATAAAAGGGTTTAACCTTTAATCCCAGCACTTGGAAGCAGAAGCAGGAGGATCTTTGAGTTTGAGGTAGCCTGGCCTACAGAGTGAGGGAGGAAAGGCAGGAGGATGGCAAGTTTAAGATCAAGCCATGTATATAATGGGATCCTGGCTCAAAATAAACAAAAGGTGATTGGCCACAAAAGCCAAGTAGGAATGTAGAGTCTACCAATCTTGGATTTTTATTATTGTTATATGTTTTATAATCCTGCCTATCTTGTCCAGGCTGGTCTTGAACTTTTGGATGCAAATGATCCTTCCACCTCAACTTCAAATGCTGGGAATACAGGCATATGCTGCTATGCCCAGCTTGGTCTTGAATTTTTTTTTTTTTTTTGGTTTTTCAAGACAGGGTTTCTCTGTAGCTTTGGAGCCTGTCCGTCCTGGAACTAGCTCTTGTAGTCTTGTAGACCAGGCTGGCCTCGAACTCACAGAGATCCGCCTGCCTCTGCCTCCCGAGTACTGGGATTAAAGGCATGCACCACCACTGCCTTGCTGGTCTTGATTTTTTTTTAATGTTATTTTCTTTGGAAGTACTCGAGACTCAACTGTTTGAGGTTTCAGACTTTTTCAGAATTTGAAAAATCTAAACACATTTTATTAGAGAAGTATCTCTAATTGGAAAATCTGAAACTTTATTTATTTGAGATAGTGTCTCTATATATATCCCTGGCTGTCCTGGAACATGCTATGTAGGCTAGGCTGGCCTCAACTTTACAGAGATTTGCCTGTCTCTACCTACACTGGGAATAAATAGATGCATTACCATATCTGGCCTGAAACTTTTTTTTTTTTTGAGACAGGGTTTCTCTGTAGCTTTGGAGCCTGTCCTAGAATTAGCTCTTGTAGACGAGGCTGGCCTTGAACTCACAGAGATCCACCTGCCTCAACCTCCTGAGTGCTGGGATTAAAGGCGTGCACCACCACCACCCGGCCTGAAACTTTCTGTTTGTTTTTATGAAGTTATACCATTTTTCTCCACTCGCCTCCCATTTTACCCTCTGCCGTGACCCCCCACACACACACTCCCAATTTACTAGGAAATCTTGTCGTTTTCTCCTTCCTATGTAGATCCATGTATGTCTTTCTTGGGGTCCTGTTTGTTACCTAGGTTCTCTGGGGTTGTGAACTGGCCTGAAACTTTTTAAGCATCAGAAACACTCAAAAACTCTAAGAGTACTTGCTGCCCTTCCAGAGGATCCAGGTTCAATTCCCAGCACTCATATGGTGGCTTAGAGCTGTCTCTAACTCCAGTTCCAGGGGATCCTATACCCTCTTCTGGCCTCTGAGGGCACTTCATGTTATTGTACATAGATGTATATTTAGCATAAACACCTATATACATAAAACAATAAAGTATGACTTAAATTTTTAAAAAGTTTAAGATCTACCTTTTTATGTGTATTAGTGTTTGCCTGCATGTATGTATGTACATCATGATGTGTCTCTGGTGCCCAAGGAAATCAGAAGAGTTCAGATTCTCTAGTACTGTAGTTTCAGATCACATAGGGTGCTGGGAATTGAATCTGAGTCCTCTACAAGAGCAACAACTGCTCTTAACTACTGAGGCATCTCTGCAGTCCAACATAATAACTAAAATTTAATGTTCAGTGTGTGGGTACAAGTCTTTAATCCCAGCACTCAGGAAGCAGAAGCAGGTAGCTCTCCACAGGTTTGAGGTCAGCCTGGTCTACACAGTGAGTTCCACGTCAGCCAGGTGTAACTGGAGGTTTCTCTCCCACCCGCCAGTTCCCAAATAACCACTCTGAGGCTTAACATTAATGATAAACTGTTTGGCCTATTAGCTCAGGCTTATTATTAACTAGTTCTTACAACTTAAATTAACCCATTTTTATTAGTCTATATTTTACCATGAGGTTCATGGCCTGTTACCTCACATCTTGCTTCTCCAGCAGCTACTGGTATCTCCCAGACTCTACCATCTTTTCCCCAGTATCTCTGTTTAGATTTCCCACCTGGCTCTATTCTGCCTGGCTATTGGCCAAATCAGCTTCTTTATTGACCAGTGGTAATAAAACATATTCATTCACAGCATAGAGAAGAGCATCCCACATCAGCCAGGACTACATAGTAAGACTTTATCTCCAAATTAATGGACTAATTAGCTAATTATGAGTAATGTTATAGTATACATATTATAATTAGAAATAATTACAACTTAGTAATTGCACTGAATAAGAGGTGCAGGTCTCTAAGCCTTTCTTCCTTTGACAAGGTACTACTCGCCACCTCAAATTTCGTTCTTTGGGGATTTAATGTTTATGTAAAACCAAGTGGAGAAAAAGTGGAGGGAAGGAAATGCAAATAGGTTCTCTGAAGCTGTGAAAAGGACTCCTTTCCCTCTCATTTGTAGGTAACACTTTACCAACACAGCACAGCTTGAATCTGACATCTCAGCAACCCAGGAAAGCAGGAGCTTCTTAAACTGCTAAATGGTAAGGTTGTCACTTTTCAAGTTATTGTAGGAAGCCCACCCCTCAACAGCCTAAATAATCACCTGAAAATGACAGCAGTGCCTTGAAAAAAGCTGGCAAGCCCCAGTTTTTTTTTCTGTAAAGGCTGGACAAGGTGCCCCAGGTAACCAAGCTCTCACATGGGGCTGCAGATTCCAAGCACGCTGACATGAAACATCTTTTCAAAAGCAAAAGACATAAAAAGCAGCCTCCAGGAAAAGAGATGCTTACCAAGGATGTGAGCAAAGTACAGCCATCTGCAAAACACACTCCTAGGGAACAGATGCCATTCCCAAACCTATTTTTCACAACACTTCCAAGTCTCCTGAGTTCTGTGCAATGCCCACAGGACCATCTTATCCACTGGCAACACAGTAAAATGTAAACACAAATGAAAGACTGAAGTTGCAGCAACTAGACAAATAAGCTCTCCAGCCAGATGTGGGAAACAAGGTAACTGGCTATGTAGCTACAAGACCTGGTCATAAAAACAAACAAAAGTCTCCAGATTATAAACAGCCACTAGATTTATTACGTATAACAAAGGAAATTCTGAACTCTCTTTTGGATTTTTATTTGTTTGTTTTTTGAAACAGGGTCTCACATGTGGCACTGGCTGGCCTGGAGCAGATTACTATGTAGACTAGGCTGGTCTTAAACACACAGAGATCCACCTGCCTCTGCCTCCTGAATACTGGGGAAAAGGTGTGTGCCACCATGCCTAGATCCTTTGACTTTTTTATAGCACTCTGAACAACACAAAATAAAAATTCTGAGGCTGGGGGCTGAAGAGATGGCTCAGCAGCTAAGACCACTGTCTGCTCTTCAAGAGGAACCAAGTTCAGTTCCCAGCACACACAAGGCAGCTCACAACTGTCTGGAACTCCAGTCCCAGGAGATCAAATACCCCCTCTGGCCTCCACAGGTACTACATGTACGAGGTACACAGAATACACATATACATGCACAACATCCATACACATAAAATAAAAGGGAAAATAATTTTTTTATTATTATTTTTATTAAACCAATCAATTGCACTCTAAGGAGTGCAATAAAAATCGATAAATATATATAAACATTCACCAACATAAAAATGAATAAAGAAAATGTGATACAGATAAAAATATTTGTAAGTATTATATATCATATACTAAAATATACACATATATAAGTCTGATGAAAAGTATGTTTTGAGTTATGAACAGAGTATCCCATCATTCAGGGACAAATTGTGTGGGTAAAGTGAAATCCATCAAAATCTCAAAGTTTCATCACAGATAACCACTGTTGGCGTCTATCCTT
>JAQHUG010000323.1:1405300-1457185 GCA_028555095.1 Dicrostonyx torquatus | reverse complement strand
GTCTATCTGTATGCTTGCTGGCCAAAAGAGGGCACCAGATCTCATTACAGATGGCTGTGAGCCACCATGTGGTTGCTGGGAATTGAACTCAGGACCTCTGGAAGAGCAGTCAGTGCTCTTAACATCTGAGCCATCTCTCCAGTCCCCCACAGGCTTTTTCTTATCTTTGTGAGACAAGGTTTCACCAAAGTTCCAGGTTTTGAATTTTCATTCCTACTTGAGATTAAGGTGTGAGGCATAATATCTGGCCAATATTTACAATCTTCATGAAGAACAAACTGGACAGTATGTAAGGGGATTCCAGGTGTTCTCGGCACAGGTAGTTCAGAGTAGCTTTCATGGTAGTTGGTTTTGAACTCTGCCTTGCGCATGCCAAGCATGTATGTTACCACTGAGTGGATCCCACCCAAGTGTTTACGTGACCTGACCACCACCTGAGTTGCTAGTATGATTTTATCAGCGGAAGAGGTGAGTGTTCCTGAAGTGGGTGCATGTATGTAGGTAGCATGCTCAGAACAGTACACAACTTCTCTGAGCTTCATGCAATGCCACCACCCACTGTCAGGTAACTGGACTATGTCAAGAATGGTTTTGCTGAAGAGTTGTCTGCTGTCTGTGAAAGAGCTCAGTCTCCTTTTGAGCAGCTAAGAGCAGCAGAGGGACATCTGTCCTCTTCTACCCCAGTGTTTAGGCAAACATAAACAAGACACCAGGCAATAGCAAAAGATGACCCACAGTGCACCATGGCAGGGGACACCAGTTCTGGAACAGGCAGCAAGCAGCAGAAACAGACTGATCAGCCTAGTTTAGAAGAAGGCTCAATTCAAATAGTGAATTTCTGACATGCGTTTGTGTGGACCCAGGAGGGGATGGGAAGGAAAAGATGGGGGAGAAAAGGAGGAATATTGAAGAAGTCAGCGAATAAAGCAAACTATCAGAATAAAGTCAGAAACCACAATAGTAAATGCTTAGCAGCCAAACACATTTATTAGTCTTTTTTCTTTTTTCCAGGAACTCAAAAATATTTTGTAGTTATAATGTAAGCAACTGAGTTGCACATAATACAATCATATCTTTCCAAAATAAAATAAAATAAAAACTAAACAAAAACAAAATAAGCTGTTTAAAAGCCCAAAAAACCCTTCAGAAAACTTTTATATATGCGTTACATCATCTCTCAGTTTTAATGAAATGACTACGACTTTATTCCTTATTATTCAACCTGTCATAATCCGATAAAACACCACCCTTCAGTTTTGTTTGTTTTTGACATATATATATATATATATTTGCTTTTGATATATATATATATATCTATTGAAATCCAGCATGAAAAATACAGTACCTGCTATGGCAAAAAATACACATAAAATGCAACTTTTCAGCTTATTTGTACATTAGTAGAGTTTAACATTTTGTTTTTGTTTTTTTTTTTTAAGTGAACCAGTGATTTTAAGTACCACTATACTAAGAAAGTAAAATAAAATATAGAAAGGGGGCCGGCCTGCCGTGCAAGTGAACCACCAAAGTGCCTAGTTTCTGTGTCCACGTTAAACCAGTAAAATAAGCAACTTTACCATATGGGAGTCTGACTGAACCTCTATGTTAAAAAGACAATGCCATCCTTTTCTCCCCTCAAATATCCTTAAAACTTATCACCTGCATTTTCTATTGCCCATCAGAAGAGAGAAAAGAAAGTCACCAAAATAATATTGTAAAAGCGATTTCAAGTATAAGAAAACAAAACACTTATAGGTAACTTGCAGAGAGCATCAACGTGTGCAACGATTTAGTCCTTTTGACAGGTTGTTCTGCTGAGTGTTTCAAATGAGAGGATTTTCACGGTACCTTCGTTCATATGCAAAGATGGAAAGCTGCCTCTTAAAACTTCAGCCTCCTTCTGGTGCCGTTCTCTGAACCTTTTGATTAAAAGGGCAAAGAGGGCCACTGAGAGCAGAGAGGAAGAAGTGAACCAGGTATCATAATGAGTTAAATAGGATTTCTCTCCTCCTCTGCCACAGCCCCAGGTCCTCTCACTTCTGGTTCAGCCTCAGTGACCAATTACTGAAGGGTCTCCCACTCACTGTTTCCTGATTTGGTAGAATGAATTTCACTATGTAAACATAGCCCCCTATGATTATGGAACCCAAAGCAGCATTTGTATCTCCATTGAAAGGGAGAATGATAAAACAGTCCAGAAACCTCTCCTCAGGTTGCTTTTTGTTGGTGGTTTTGGTTGTGCAGAACAGGGCTGGGTTGGATGCAGAATGAGTTGTAAGCAGATGGTTGGGAGTTAGGGAGTGGCCATGGTTGAGCAGTTGGATCTGCTTTATTTTCCCTCCCAGTTTTTTTATTATTTTTTTTAAACCTGTTAAAAATGTTCCTGCACCTTAAGTCGTGCTGAAATTAAGGCCAAGGGTGCAGAATCTTGTGCACATGTCTGTGAGCACACTAGAGGTGCGTGCACCATTTTGATGTCTTGTGTTGAGACCACTGCATACACTTTGGTCACTGGTGTGTGCAAAGGGTGTAGTACGGGGACGCCCAGGAAAGAGATGCAGACATCAGCGAAGCCCTTTGGGAACATCAGAGAGAAAAACAAGGGCAGGCAGAACCCCAGCGACAAGAGGAAGCACACTGATAGGCAAGGGCCTCCAGACAAATTACAGAAATCCAAGGGGACGGTGCCAGTCAGAAGATGGACAGGGGATGGCCATGGACTTTCATCAAGATTCTTCCCTCAAAGGAAGTCGTCACTGAACAAGATCAGGGAGAACACTTAAAGAGCTTGACAGATAGGGGTTTGAGTTAAAGTGGGATAAAAGAGGGAGTCTTCTAACCTTGTCTCGTGGGAGCCCATGTCTAGGAGGGTAGTAGCAGTCAAGGCCCTTATAAGCAGCATGTATCAATATGTTTCCTCTAAGCATGCCCACTGTAAGCAGCATGGAGGAAGATCTGAGTATGCACAGGGCTTTCAGGGTTGTGTGCACATATCCTTAGCTGAGTTTCCTTCTAAGTAAGAAACACATTTCCAGAGCATTGCTGAAAAAGCCACAGACAGACTGCAGTACCAGGGACTAACTCTACTTGGAACTAAAGAACCACACTAAAGGGAAAGAAGTGTGTGCACATGAACAAGAAGGGGAGAACTCAAGGTCCTGGGTATAAAACCTTCTCAAGTCCCTGGAGGGGATGGAACATGTGAAAGAGCCTTGGTGCTGGACTAGATGGCACCTGGTTAGGGCACACATAGCCAGTGGTCTGCTGTCCTGTGCTGTGGGGAGGAGCAACACTGCGAGAAAACAGCCATCCCACAGACCCAAAGCTACCCCACTGACCTGTTTTGCTTTTTCTTCTTCAACAAGAAAAGAATTCAGATCTGAAACTTCTGATGGCTTAAAATGCAAATATCATATTTTAGGGTTATTTTCACAGCAAAGAAAATGTTTTACATTTATATTTTATAAAGAATAGCTCACTGATGTCAAGAAAGGAGAAAGGAGTGAAGGGGTTACATTGCAGGGGAAATATACCTTGAGGTATCATTTTGTGTCAGACACTTGAAACATCAGGATTTTCTTCTTGTTGTTTTGCTTTTGTTTAAAGGCAATCGAGCAGTTTTGGAACCCTGATAAGATCATGCCTGTGCAGCCTAGCACAGACACAAAGAGACTGTGATCAAGTCTGTCACTCATTACAGTACTGTGAACATAACAGAGATTGCTGTGTGGAAAACACTGGATACAGGCTGAATGGCTCTTGCTTCTGATACTGTGTGTTGTAATAATGCCTAGACCAGGGCAATGCAGGTGCCATGATTTATCACAGTTCAACTCCACAAAAGAATTGTTAGAACAAAGAAGAGCAAGCACAAAGGCCTTCCGGTGCCCCACACCTCACTGCACCACCAGTTCAGTACATGAAGCAGGTATCAGGGATAGAGAACAGGGAAGGGAAGTCTTTTTCTGCCTGTCAGTCAACAGCAGGCAACAGCCCTCTTTCTCAGCTCATAATTAGGAATGGTTCCATTCACAATGATTGACAAAAAAGAAATGTAAAAGAGGAGAAGTTTTCAGAATGATGTAGAGATGAACTCTCAGGTCAGCAGAGTGCGGCATAGTTTCCTGAGCTTGAAAGGGTTCTGAGTTCTGAGAATACTGGAGCCTGTAAGCTTCCACGACTGCCCTGGGTTAACACTGCATGGCCAGTATCGAGTCCTGCACCATAATGGTGGACAGGCATGGCAGACCCCCCAGCATTTGCTTCACAATTAGACCTGCCAAAGGGCAGGATCTGGGAGGCCCCTCTTGCCCTCACTATGCTGACCTGGCGAGCCTCTCCTCTGCTTCCCTCTCAGATGTGGGGATACCACGGACACAGAAACTGGAAAAACATAAAGATGCAAACCGACTTCTTTCCCCTCTTCCTGCCTTTCTCCTTTTCAGAAAATGCATAGTTACAAATTCCGGTTACAAAATGGAGCAAGGGTAACCACATATGGATCTTTTGTTGTTTTTGTTGACAAAACAAACAAACAAACAAACCCCCACAAGAACCCAACAACCTCTAGTGAAATTCACGTTTGCATAACAATACCTCCCAAGGCAACTAGGAGTGCGCATAGCTTCCTGAATGAAGCTGAAGGAACCTAGGAGAGTGCTTTCCTCTGTGGAGGAACTCTGAGGATGGTGGACAGGGCCCTTAGCATCCACTGGATAGGGAGTGGGAGAGGTGGGGTCGTTGAAAACCAACACATGAAGAGACTACACATCTCTAGACTTAACTACAACAGATCTCAAGTACTACAATATGATTTCAGAGTTTTTCCTTTTTTAAACACTGGTCTCAATTCTTTCAAAACCTTTTTTCTTGCATGCAATAAATACCCTGTTCACATAAATAACAACATTGCTGTGACTTGCATTTGAGAAAACCGTGGCCTCCTAAGGCAGAGGGTGAAAAATGCACCTTTTGCAGCGTAAAGCCAGAAATGCCTTCTTTACATGCATGAACTGGTCACCAAATTCAACCTCATTCTAATTGCTCCAGTGCTTACAGAAACATTCTCTCTCTCTCTCTCTCTCTCTCTCTCTCTCTCTCACACACACACACACACACACACACACACACGAAACTAGGGAATGCAGATGTAGACAGCTGACCTGCACTGGACTAACCTGAGCCTTGCTCATAACCTCCAGGCCCAAGACCCAGAATCCCACTGAATCCACTCATGAAAATCCAACAGCTGTCCCTGGGGCTGCCAGGAGACTGACAGACCACGGTTGGTCTCTGGACTGACAAAGGCACATTCAGAAGTACTACACTTAAAGAGATTCCTTGGAAAGAATTAAAGGGGGTAGTGTTTTAAACACAATTATTGTAACATAACCCCAAACTTCTGGCAAAAAGAAGCTTCAGGCTAAAATCTATCACTTGGTGAGTGCCCATCCTACCTTTACAAGGTATGTGACCTCTCCTGAAGGATTCCCAAGGGTTTGTTTAGTTTTGCATAAAGATCCCCCCTTTTGTTTTTTGGCATACACACTCAGCATCTACCACCTTTTCCTGTCTTAAGGCCAGTCAAGAAAGTAAGGCTGTTCCATCTGCCTCCAGTCCCTTTACAACCCCCAGGAGTGGTGGCCCAAGAAGAACTGAATAACCCACCAGAAGGTCCAGGAATTCAGGAAGGGAAAGAAATGTAGGAAGGGTTTCCCTTTTGGAAGAAGTTATCCTAATTTATTGATACTGGCTGAAATGGGTCAACTGTAACTGGGAGTTTATTTCCGAAGCACTGATTACTCATAGTGTGAAAACTAAGCTGAGCCATACAGCGCTCTTGGGGAACACTTATTTTTTGTTTAAAATAGAACACTTGTTTATGAAAGTGTACCTGGCCTATCCCCTCCCGTAGAAAGGTAAATCTGTCACCACGAGGAGCAATGCTCAGCTCTGCAGAGCCACTCACTGGTCCTTTTCCTGCCATGGGCCCACCTTACCAGAAAGAGCTATTTAAATGCCAACAGGCAAACATCAGCAGTTTCTGTCACTTTGCTACTATCTTAAAAACCATTCAGAAGGGCGGTGGTGGCTCATGTTTTTAAATCCCAGCATGCCGGAGGCAGAGGCAGGTGAATATCTGTGAGTTCGAGGCCAGTCTGGTCTATAGAGTGATTTTCAGGATGGGCTCCAAAGCTTCAGAGAAACCCTGTCTCAAAAACAAAAACAAAACAACAATGACAAAAAGTCCCAAGTCATTCAATTGATGTAAAATACTTCCCGACTGCTCAGGACCCAGTCAGAATGGCCATACACACGGGGCAGAGTAGATGCTGACCTGGCAGGAGCTAGCTCTCCACCTTCTCTCTTTCACCTTTTATTCTTGTTCATGTTCTCCTCTGGCAATATGGACTGGGGAAGGTGTTGTAGGTAGTTTAGTGAGGATTGATATTCAATTTTTGCTTTATGAGACAGAGTCTCTTTGAGACTTGTTATGTAGACCAGGCTGCCCTTGAACTCACAGAGATCCACTTGCCTCTGCCTCTCAAGTGCTGGGATTAAAGTGTGTGTCATCAAACTTGGACCACTATTCAGCTTTTATTATTACTGTATTTTTAGATTCTTGGAGTTGATAATTTCAAATCTAAAGAATGGTATGGTATCCCCTGTGTCAAATTTAAGATTGAGAATAAAAATACTATTGTTGACGATAATCATCTCTGACGACAGTGTAACTTTGGCACTGGCAATAAGCCTATAGGGCATTGTTACAGGGAGTACACAAATTCTGGGAACATTCTTGTTTTCTTATAGAGGTGATGATGTCTTCAGTAGCCCTGTCCTTGTAGATAAAGGTTCTCTGCATGGCCATCAGAATCTAAAGGTGGACAGTCACTTGCACACTGGCTAGAATAACCCTAACTGCAGACAGACACAACCATGGAACAAGGTTTCTCTTTGCAGTGACATCGGAAGTGTAGCTAATGCACTGACACAGGCTGTGACTTGGCAAAAACACTGGAGAATAAAGTTTCTTAAACAAACAAACAAACAAACAAACAAACAACCACAGCTAAGACCATGTCTCTGCTCCTAGTTGAAGACCTTATATGTAGAATAAAAAACTCTAATCCAAAGCAACAAATGGCAGGGCTGAATTTTAACTCAAAAGAGGGCAGGAAAGAATGGGACCTTCTTTATACAAAGACTCACTTATGCCTCGTCTTAGAGATGGCTATCGTAGCCAGGCCTGCTAAAAATGCCCTATGAAACTGGACAGGAAAGCAGGCTTGGTGTACATGTTTTGCTCAGCATAGAGACACTAAGAGTCAAAATGGCAGAATATGAGAAAATAATTTAGAAAGTACACAGCATCTGAGGTCGAAGTAGAATCTGGCTATTAACCCTACACAAACCACATCCCTTCTAAGAAGAGGGTAACAGTGATAGTAGGGCTGGAGGAACCATGTGGCTCAGGCATAGAGCATGCTTGCCTAGTGTAGGCAAAGTCCTGGGTTCTCTCCCCAGCACCACAAACTCCGAGAAGGGAGGTGTGTTTGCAGGAAGTTGATGTTCAGTTTCTGGTAGGTACACAGGGAAAGCCCTTCCTAGTTCTTAGCAGGAATTCTTCTCCCTTCCTCTCTCCCCATCACGTTTTATCTTCTAGATCACATTCAATTTTGAACATGCTACATTCACAACGGAAGTGGGAAAATTCTTAGAAGAAATCATTGTGATACAAACCCTGTTGGCTGTAAGTAACTAACTGAATGCCAACACATAGGTGATTTTTACCAGGGACACTGAGGGAGAATACAGTTTGGAATCTGTTGTTTTATGAACCAGCACCGCTGTACTGCTAAGTTCATTCCTATGAATGTTGGAAATGGAAAATAAAGGTTCAAGGATTAAGGGCTGAGAGAAGAGATAGACTATTCTTTTATCCTTTTTTTTTTCCAAACAAGGGTATCAGAGACCTGTTTCTCAATCCTTACATGGGGTCACTGCACTGGGTCTCATCGGCAGCAGAGGTTCTCCCGAGTGATGGAAGACAACTCTTTCCCCTACTTGTGCTTTTCTTTTGGCTACTCATATGGTAGAGAGAAACAAGTCTGTGATGCTCATGAGACATATATATGTCTACCTACCACTAACCAATAATTTAAAAGAAAGCCAGCCGGTGGATCTCTGTGAGTTTGAGGCCAGCCTGATCTACAGAGTGAGATCCAGAACAACCAGGCCTACACAAAGAAACCGTTGGGTGTGGGGAGTCATTTAAAACAAGACCAAAACAAAACAAAAGCCCAACAAAACAAAAAACACCTAGTATAAAAGAGAAAGCTCACACTTACATGCTTATAATGTGCACAAAACAAATCTAAATACTGGGGCTAGCGAGTCTCTATATATGCCAGAATGTGCTGGAAGGGTATGTTCACTGAATTTTTCCATGTATAACGAAGTCACCTAAAGTCTTGGTAGACAAGGTTTTTGCTAAAGAATACCATGGGAAGGGAAGGGCTTTCTACCTTCCAGACACCCTCACCACATCCTCTTCTTAGCTCACTGCCAATCATTAACAAAAGCTTCCAGAAAGGTCACAAATGGAAGAAGGGAGGGGCAGGAAGAAGACAGGAAAACAGAAGCTGAGAAGCAGGAGCCTTCTTCCAATGGCCCGGCACAAAAAGATTTTCCCCATCACTGAAACTGTCACCCTTCTACACACGGAAAAGTCAGCACCTATGGAGGGCACACAACATAGGAAAGAACTTGGCATCCTATATTACCAGACAAAAAAATGTATTTAACTTCCTCAATTTTTTTTTTTAAATTTTGATTTAGCCCACTGCCTTTGGGGCCTGTCCAGAAACACTCCAATTCCTTTACAGGCAAGCATCTTACAAACTGTGGAGTGACTGGAGCACGTGCACATACACTCGTCCCCTACTTAGGATGTCTGGGTGTATGTACGAAGGCACTAAAGCGGTTTCAGAGAATGCAGGCAGCAACCCCACCCATTCACTTTACCTGTGGAGCTGGAGTTTCTTTCCCACTGGGAAGCTTAAAGTTTGAAAGAAGCTGTGGCCATGACTTCTGGCCCCAGGAGGGAATACAAAAGGAGAATTCAGTATCACCAATATAGAAAGGAAACACTCCACATCTCCACCACCCAGGATGGGGACAGTAAGCAGCAGATCTTCAAAACAGCATTTAAAACAAGCACAACAGTAGCTGGGAGCTAAAACAAAGTAGAACCACTTGTTCCTTATTAGATTCTTCTGTTTTCTCCTCCTGTAACAGATGGAGGTGAAACAGACATTCTTCATGAACAGAAGAGTCCATAGGTAATTTTCCTTTAGTAATGCTTATATTTAAGATTTGTTTAAAATATTTCCTAACTCTTTACACAGATTCTCAGCAATCTAACAACTGCACTACTTATACAGTTTAGAGCCAATTCTTTTTTCTTAAGCTGTTTTTTTTTTTTCCTTTATTCCTTTCTTTTGTTGATGGGGCTGGAAAGACAGGGAGAAGGGCTGCATTGGAGAATATAAACAGGACTGGGGAGATGTCAGTCCAGCCTTCTAAGAAGTTAACAGTGTGGTGGCAATCCTACTCATGCACACCAAACACCCTCCCATTCAGTTATACACAATCTCAGGTGAGGCCATGACAGCGCTCACAAAACCTGATTCTTCTCCCACAGTTGTTAAGAAAATGAATTTACCTGTTGCTGCTAAATTGGTTAATTTTTAAAAAATATTTCTATGTATCTTAAAATGTGTGATCCACTGTATGATAATAACATTTGGAGACTTTTCTTTTTACGTTTTTGTAAGTAAAAATCATTTAAACTTTTCAAAGTTTCAGGAACTTGTAAAAGTTTACTGACGGGAAAGAAACAGCTGTCTATCTAAGATAAGATACGGTTAAATAAACCATCTTCAAAAAACTGGCTGCCTACCCTAGAATTCCTGAGAATGCTCGCAAATTTTAAAGCAGGAAAATAAATGTTAAAAACAAAACAAAAACACTGTTAAATGCTCCCAGAGTTAGTCTTCATCTAAAATATATATTTATATGTGTGTATATATATATATATATGTGTGTGTCTGTGTATGTATATCTATATATATCTATATACATACACACACACACATATATATGCACACTTTTTGGTCTTTTTTTTAAGTTTTTAGGTTTTTTTCCCTTTAAGCTTATGATGGAAGAACATTTTAGCTTCTCGTGCTTATTTTTTACATATTTCAAATCCCTCATAATGTCTTGTAAACAAGAGGGGCTCTAGCACCCGGCTTTCACCGTAGTATCGTAAGGAACTCAACTAAGCCATAGTGCAGGTCAAGGACCCAACAGGCAGAAAGAGGAGGAGGGGGAGGAAGAGAGGGCAGGCAGAGCCATGATTGAACCAAGGGCGGCAGTGGACAATTCCCATAGGCTCTTGGGAGTCTGGGGATGCTAAGATTTAGCCTCCAGTCTGCAGATATCTGAATATAAGCTGCACTTCACTTGGACATCACCATCCATGACAGAGCTCTGTTCCAACACTAAGAGTCAGTGCGGCTGGAAAGAGACATTTTGTAGGGGCAGAGGTGGGAAGGAGATGGTGGTGATAGAAACCAGAAAGCAGGAGGAAGGCAGAGTCCCTGTGAACAAGGTGTTACAGGAACAAACCAGAATTGCAAACTCGTTTGCCCACCCACCTGCCAAGGGCTCCTAGACTGGCAAGCACAAGTGCCCACAGGAGCAAAGCCTGTCAATCTCTTCTGAAGCCAGGTTTATATTCAACAGGGTAAGCCAAGATGACGACAGAATTTCCCACTCATTGTCTCACAAAGCCACTTACATGCAATTTTGTTTTTTGTTTGTTTTCTGTTGCTTTTCATTTTCTTATCTGTATCACCTACCCACCTACACAAATACACAAGCTGAAAGTCAAATACATTAGGCATTGCTGTATCCTTCACTGAAGATGCTAAAGAAAGAAAAACTCCCGTGTCCTCAATAGCAGCAAGTCACAGAGGACAGCAGAGGTCTGCTCCCACCAGGGGTTGGAATGGGCAGGTAATTGCTGGTACAGAATGTCGGCACTTCATGTTGAACAAACAGTACGATGCAGATTGGGATATCCACACAAGTGCTAGCATGTTACCCGCACACATCTCCCCTACCCACCCCCCGCCCACCATCTATTTTGTATGTAAGGATTCCCCTTCAGGTTTGCTTTCACTCTTTTCACAATAAGGAGTTTGATATATTTTGATTCCAACATAGTACATACATGTTGTTGATAACTGTGGATTAAACATTGCCTCCTGTTCGGCCCAGAGAACTACTACATTGATGCTTTTTTAAAAAAGTCTTTAAATACCAAAATTAAAAAAAAAAAAAACATTACAAGAAAGAAAAAAAAAAAAGAGGTCAAAACCAAAACAAGGTGCAATACTTAAGTCTTTGCTAAGTTATTTCTGCCTAAGCAAAACCACATACACAGGAAACACAACACAGAGAAACAAGGGGAGAAGCCTGAAGTACACACTGGTTTAAGAACATTCGTTAAGTAAACGTTTCTGTCAGTGATGGCCTGGTGCTGTAACACGCCACGGCCTGGCACAGGTAATGCTCAGCGAGAGAGGAGCAGAGAGGGAGGAGCTGCTATGCTTCCAGGAGGCTGCTCACAATTTGCTGTTTTCCTCAAATGATAACGAGAACCAGTAAGAATATTTAATTTGCATTACCTGATTTCTTATAAAAAATATCACACTTGATCACTTGTAAAGTGGGAACACAGCTTTTCTGCTTTTGAAATATCACATGATTTAAAAATTACTGAATCTTCTGTTCTCATTCAAAGTAGCAAAAATGCCTGATTGGGACTTAAAACTCCCATGTGCTCAGCGACCGCTTATTTCACAGCACAGAAGTGAGCAACAGGTGCTCTAAGAGGTACCTCCCGCCGACTGCTGGACTTGGCAGTGCTTCGCTCTGCTGCTAGGTCAAGGGAAGGCTGGGGAACCTCACACTCTGGCTACTGCTCTCATTGAAAAGCACCCTTCGTCTCAGTACAGCCCGAAGAAGTGGCTTGAGTTGCAACAGCCCCCTGTGCTCCTGTGTTCTCATAGTTAAAAAAAATTAAAAGCAGATGGCCGGCCAGCCAGCCTGCAAACTGTCAGCAATGCAGCTTTCTGAGAAATCAGGGTGGGGTGAGATGAGGAGGGCAAGACACAGGCACACACATAGAGACAGAGGAAGATGCACACAAATGCACATGAACACACGTGCACACACATACCAGAACGAGCATGCCTGGGCAGTTACATGTGCCAGAACACACTGGTATTTATCAACCAGCCAATCACAAAATTTTTCCTTTTTTTTTTTTTTAAAGTTTTTTTTTTTTTTGTTTTTAAAGTGAGGCTCCGTCAAGTCTTCCCTCCCCCCTCCCCCAACAGTTCTTTTGAATTTCCCTCCCACCCAAACATGGTAGACCTAAGGACGGAAACACACCCAGTGCAAACAAAGTTAAAAAGCTATTTTTTTCAGTATATATGTTTCTTAGCAACAACTTCCATATAACATGAAAAAAGTGAAAAACTAGAAACTAATTTTTTTAATTTTTTTGTGTTTAAATTTAAATGGTATGTGTACTTGCTTCACATTGTCTTTCTAGGTTGGCGTTCATGATTCAAGTATTTCAAGAGTGATATGTTCTCTTTTTGGATTCATATTCCAAACGAAAAAACTGAAGTTTTAAGGGAGGCAACTATGTGCTCAGACAGTCTGTCAATGACCCACCTTTCTTCTCTCTCCGTTTTCTTTTTTCCTTTTAAAAATGTATTTATTGCAAGTTGAAAAAAAAAACGAAAAGGTCAAGTTAGTGCTGCTGCTGTTCCAAAAAAAGGTCACGAGGTCAGAGTTGAAGTTCTAAGTTCAGATTGAATCCGACCCTCCTCCTAGAAGGTCACCAGGTAGTAAAGGAGCAGGGCTGCCCATCCTATGGGGATCTTCCACTGTCGGAACTCCCCACAAGCTAGAAGAATAGTTTGGGGGACCCCACAAGGAAGTGCCAGCAAGATCGGCCCCACTGCTGCCACCAGCGCTGCTGCTCCACTGCCCAAGCCCGGTGGACCCACCGAAAAGGTTCAGTGCAGGTCCAACGGGGTCTGCCTGGTTCTGGCTGGTCTCCAGTGACTGCCATCCTGTGGCAGGCGCGCTTGGGGTTGCTGCAGGTGTAGGCGGCTGAGCTTGAGCCAGGAAGCGGCTAACTTCATCTTCAGTGGCAAACTCGGCCAAGATGGTAGTGTTTCCCAACACACACCTGGAGGAAGGAGGAAGAGAACAATGTGATCTCAGAGACCAGATGAATACAAGGTTATCACTGCTGCCAGCCCTCTGCCACTGCATGGGCTACCTGCTTGCTTGCTTACTGACTGATTGAGATGGGAGTCTCACATAGTCCAGGCTGGCCTTCTGTCTCTACCACCTAAATGCTGAGATTACAGGTGTGCACCATCATGTTTGGTTTATGTAGTACTGGAGACTGAACCTAGGGATTTATGCATGCTAAGCAAGAACAACTGAGCTACATCTCCAGTCCACCTGTATGGGGTGAGAGAGAGAGAGAGAGAGAGAGCGAGAGCGAGAGCGAGAGAGCGAGAGAGCGAGAGAGCGAGAGAGAGAGAGAGAGAGAGAGAGAGAGAGAGAGAGAGCGCATCTAGACCACAGAAGATATTTTGGGCACTACTCTGTGATGTTGGATATATCACCATGTATTTGTTCATACTAACCACCATCAGTGACTCAGAAAGTAAACTTAACCCTAATGTAAACTGTGGACTCTGGTGGGTTAGGTACCAATGAATGTTCATAAACTGTAACAAATGGGCCGTTCTAATAAGTGGTGCTCATAATGGGGAAAGGCATCATTGAGTGAGTGGTCAGGATTATTATGGGAAGTTGCTGTCCCATCTTCTCAATTTTGTTGTGAATCTAAAGTATTTTAAAAAAATTTCAAGCCTTACAAAAGCAAAAAGAATGACAGGTTTTTGTTGTTGGTTTTTCGAGACAGGGTTTCTCTGTGGCTTTGGAGCCTGTCCTGGAACTAGCTCTTGTAGACCAGGCTGGTCTCAAACTCACAAAGATCCGCCTGCCTCTGCCTCCCGAGTGCTGGGATTTAAAGGCGTGTGCCACCACCGCCAAGCATTTTTTTTTTTTTAAACTCCACGTGAGGTAAAGAATGACACCCACTAATATCAGGCAAGCCAGTGCCAGCACCTAGAACATCATTCCATCTTAGGGGATGGACTGGATGCTGGGGCCTCACTATCACTTATTTGTGTTCTCTGGGGATTTTTGTCACAGTGTCTGTTGCCCAAGGGAGTCAACAGTTTTCTATCCACCAGGATAAGAGAATGGTCAGACCCTGATCCACTTCATGCAAAAGTCCTGCTACAAATAATTTCTTCTTTGGGCTGGGTGTGGTGGTGCACACCTTTAATCACAGCACTTGGGAGCCAGAGGCAGGTAGATCTCTATGAGTCCAAGACTAGCCTGGTTTCTACAATAAGCTTCAGGACAGCCAGGGCTATACAGAGAAACCCTGTCTCAAGAAGTCAAACAAAGCCAGGTAGTCCAGGTAGTGGTGGCACAGGCCTCTAATCTCAGCACTTGGGAGGCAGAGGCAGGTGGATCTCTAAGTTCAAGGCAACCTGGTCTACATAGCTAGTTCCAGGAGATTCATGGCTACACAGAGAAACCCTGTCTCAAAAAGCCAAAACCAAAACAAAATAAACAAAAAGCCAAATAAACAAAATTTCTTATCTACATTGTATAACAGTAAACAGCTAGATTCTAGCATGAAAAATAATAGCATTTGGAATATTTCGAATTTTCATAAACATTGGCTTTGTTTGCAGTACAATTTACTTACTATTCAAATTATTTACATTTGAAGTTCAGAGTATGAGCTTATGAAACACACTAGACAATGCAAACACAGTTAGGAAGGACTGCCACCTCAACATCTGCAGATGTATACATGACTGGAGTTCTTGTGTGCATGCTTTTGTCATTGTTTTGTTAAGCAGAGTCAGAGCACTCCTGTGTGCATCATGTGTGCTGTCTGTATGCACGCAGGGTGCAGTACTCACATATGCAGTGCAGTCTGGGCCTTGGCTGCCTCTTGTTTGGTGCTGTACCGGATCAGGGCAGTGCCCTGGGTTAGATTCAGATGGAATGTCAGCAGTGGACCATGCTGCATGCAGATCGTTCTCAAGGTTGACCCATCAATCTAGGAGATAACAACACGCGTGAGCTAAGATGTGGAACAGGCATGGAAAAGGCAAATTCTGAGACATTTAAAGAAAGAGATTGAGATTCACTATTCCTATTTTATAAATAAGATGTTTCTTTATAAAAATAACTAAAAATAAAAACATAAAGAGCCATAAAACAAGCCTGTTTTTTTTAAAAGAGAGCAACAAACAAGTGTATGCTTATTTGTAGAGCTCAAAAGGCAGAAATAAGAATTAAAGTCACCATGCAAAGTTATCAACATCATTACTAATATTTTATTTTTTTCTGCCTCCTCATTTAATAACCCTGCAGAGACAGACAAGGTAAGAAAAGCACTAAAGTTAAAACTGGCTGAGTCCAAGAACAAATCAGGGGACTACTTCCACCTTCTTCTTTTTCTTTCTTTTTTCCACCTTCTTTTTGACTAAGTTCATTTGGACCAAATGTTGTAGGGATTATAGATAACTTCCCTAACCCAGGAGTTATATGAGCAAACCTATTTACTCTATGGATTAATTTTGCAACACTATCTTTAATATATTAATAGATTTATTTAAGCCTTAATTCCAATACTTCAGTTCACTTCATTGGAAAAGGAATGCTACAACTGGGAATGCCTTAAAAAGCTGTGTAATGTGGTAAACAATGGCCTAACATACATAAGAACCCAGGTGCCATTTTCAGCACCAGTGGGAAGCCTGAAGAGTAAAACTCAACAAACCATGTTAGCTCTTCACAGAAAACAATCATGAATATGTCAGTATATGGCACAAATTGCTTTTCAGGAGACAAATGTCCTTTAAAGACATTTTTGGTGATGGAAAGTCAACTGGCCCATGCATCAGCTTTGCTCTACCAACAACTTAAACTAGGAATGACATTACTCTGCTTACTGGGCAGCTCTAATGTTTAAAAAAATCAATTATTTCTGATACAAACATAGCTAATACCACATTCATTTATATACATACATAATGATGCACACTTACTATTTTTTAGTGGCTACAAGGAGTGAAGGATTAGTAAGCATGTCCAAATTCTTTTTAAAACTAGATACCTCTTATTGCCTCTCTCATCCTATCCACATTATAACCACTACAAAGTGTGACAACTTTTTTTTTAAAGATTTATTTATTTATTATGTATACAGTGCTCTGTCTATTTATTTATTAAGTATACAGTGCTCTGTCTGTCTGCTCAGATGCTTGCTGACTGGCCAGAAGAGGGCACCAGTTCTCATTACAGATGGTTGTGAGCCACCATGTGGTAGCTGGGAATTGAACTCAGGACCTCTGGAAGAGCAGTCAGTGCTCTTAACCTCTGAGCCATCTCTCCAGCCCCCAAGTGTGACAACTTTTATAAGCCCGTTATTTTTTCAAGACAGGGTTTTTCTGTGTAACTACTCTGGCTGTCCTGGAACTCATCCTGAAGACTAGGTTGGCCTCAGACTCACCTGCCTCTGTCTCCCAAGTGCTGCGATTAAAGGCATGTGCCAGTTCTGCTTGGCGTAAACTCTTAAAAAATAATGCATACATAGTTTTGAATATCACCATGCTTGATTTTTTTATATTGGGGCTGTAGTTACAGGTAGAACACCTGCTTATTGTGTGTGAGCCCCCAGGTTTGACCTGCAGTCTCTACCCCTTATAGTTGAGTCAGCAATTAGATGAGTGAATAAACTGAGACTGTGATTTATTTTTGAGAGACTAGGGAACCTTAGTTGACCTAGAATTCCCTATGCAGATCATGGGGGACTCAAACTCAAGAGATCTGCTTTTCTCTGCCTCCCAGATGGCATGTACCACCACATCTGGCCTTAAATTGGGACTTCTGAGTTGATTAGACATCGTGGTAAAGAATGCCTCTCTCAAATATGTCTACAAATAGGAGTCTTGTGATTTACTTTTCACAAACAGGTTCACTGGGCAAATAAGTTTACAATGAAATGTATTTTCCCACATAGAATCCTAACAGACACTACAGCATATTAAAGAGTCTAAGAAATTTCACAGTGGAACTTTACCAACTGAGCTTTTCCCAAACCACTTCTGTAATATTTTTTTTTTGTATGTGGTTAAAACACATCATCTCATTTGGTTCCAGATTCTAGCTGGCATATCTATACAACATATTTCCTTACAGTAGGTCAGACGACCTTACTCTCAGAATCTGCTCATCTCTAGCACTACTAAGGGTGAGGGTGAGCCTAGGAGACAGCACCCTAACCTGTCAATAGGACTCTGGTAGTGTGCTTTCTTTATAGGCTAGAAGAGGGCAACAGACCTCCTACATTTGGAGTTACAGGCATCTGATGTGGGTGCTGGGAACCAAAACTTGGGTGCTTTGAATAAGCAGCAAGCTTTCGTAACTGCTGAGCCATCTCTCCAGTACCATAAATGAGCTTTCATACCTGCCAACCTCTTCAACTGTTTCTCCCCCCTTTTTTTGAAATAAGAGTCCCAAGTATCCCTAGAACTTGCTATGCAGATTAGGCTGGCCTTGAACTCACAGACATCTAGTGCTGGGGACTAAAGGTATGTGCCACCAGGTCTGGCTCCTCTCTCTTTAAATAAAATAAAATATGGTTTTCTATCCAAAAAACCATAAGAAAATAAGGTTACCTGTGGAGTGAGATTGTGAAGAACCAGCCAGTAACTAGGACGGACAGAGCCACCATCACTCCAGGTAGAGGCTGCAAACAGAAAAATGATGAGGAAGACCAATAAAAACAACAAAAAGCACCCAATGAAAGGGAGACATTTTAATGCAGATCTCCCCTCCTTCCCTCCCCCTCCCAACCCTGAACTTCAAGGTCTCTTCTAGTCCTTGAACCCAGTGAATTCATTTGCTTTTGTATGAGCCAGTCTTCCCTAGCACTGGCGGCCCTCTACAGTTGCTCATTTTTATCATGTGCCCTAGAAAGGTTCTGGATCTCTTTATCTGTACTGAGCACATCTTTTCAATCAAAAGATGCTTTTTCTTCTACCAGACAGCTATGCTCTCCTCCATGTTCAGCCCTCCCCATAGCTAAATAGCCATTTCTGCTTGGCTGGTCCTCCTCACCCGAGGCAATCCGAGAGTCCTGTGTCCCCCACCCCCTGACTGATCTGGGTGCTGTGCTGCTCCAAGGAGATGCCTGTTTGGGGTTGGTCAGGCCAGGAGGTGGGCGGGGCAACGGTGTAGTGTTCCTGGAGGAGATGTGGTTTTTCCACATCTTGTTGGAGAGATGAGTAGGGTTGTGTCCTATGGGATCTGGGGACCACGTGGATTTGTAATCAGGGAACTTTGCTGTGAGAAGAGAAAAGTCAAGAAGCAGCTACATTAGATGGGCATTTGCCCACAAATAGACACAAATTTTATTTGCACATAAACACAAATATATTTATATTCTATAACTCTGTTGAACTCTGTCTCAAAAACATTGAAACATAGCAGAAAGCATACATTTTAAGAAGAGCAGTATGAGCTGGGCAGTGGTGTCGCACGCCTTTAATCCCAGCATTAGGGAGGCAGAGGCAGGCAGATATATATCCCTCCCTGCCACACCTAATAATGAGGAACTCAATAAGTACTACTGGCAAATTAATCAAGGTTCTCTTTTTGACTCTGGCCATACATTTTTCATTATGTCTCTAAGTCAGATTTTGGGGGAAGAGTAGGCTATCGCTGGTTGCCTCAACACTACTCTAGATTAAACTGTCTCTTCCTATGGCCCTTGATTTCTTGGCAGGCTGGCTAACAGAAGCATATGGTCATCAGGTCATGAATTCTGCCCTCTGAATACCCCCAGCTACATGACATTCTATTCCCATTAGCTTTGACCAATGTAGTCCTGTGAGAGACCTACCCAATCTCTATGAGACTAGGAGCTCCCTGAGTGGATAGTGAAGGCAAAGAAAGGTTGCACCCCCATCTGTGCTGACTGGCACTCCTTAGGAAGTAAATGCCAGTGGAAAAGAGGAACCTTACAGTCAACTGCCAGACAAGAGAAAAGCCACCAAGTACCTGAAGTGCTATGAACGTTGGTAAAGGAGTTGTCAGAGGCACTGTAGGGCCAGGCACCAGGTGAAGGCAGCGAGGTGTTGAGGGAAGAATTAGACCCTTGAGGTGACAAATAAAGAAGAAGAAATATTGGAAACAAATGCCAGTATAACCAGGGAACCCTTGTGAGCGTTTTATTTAAATACACAGGAAAACAAAATGCAACCAAACAATAAAGATGTAAAAAGCAGTATTATTCTATTTTCTGTTTAAATTATCAGGTACTAAAAACAGAACTAAAGCCATGGTGGACAAATGTGAAAATGCTGGTGTCTGCAGCACTCACTTACCTGTGGTGTTATCCCGCAGCAGTTGGTGGTCAGTATCTACAATGGGAGATGTAGCTGTACCCCCCAGCACACTTCCTGGAGTCACATAGGGGTCAGATTCAGGGTCAATATTTTGGATACCTTTCCATGGCACTCCTGGTTGGAATTCTGAGAAATGAAGAAATGTTACAGATGGGAGATAGTTAAAAAAAAAAAAAAGAAGTTTAATTTACACAGTTCCTATTTTATTTATTACTATTGTTTTTTGTTTTGACATTACAGTCTTACTATGTAACTTTGGCTGTCCTCAAACTCACTATGTAGACCAGGCTGTCCTGGAACTCACAGAGATCTGCCTGCCTATGCCTTCTGAGTGCTGGGATTAAAGTAAAGGCTACTATGCCTGACTTTTATTTGTTATTATTATGCTAAAATAACTGTTTAGTAGAAAAAAACATGATCCTGTGAAAAGTCTAAATAATAAATCTATTGTACATCATTGTCATCATGAGGTAAAAATACCCTGAGCAAATGCTTTCACCGGTAGCAAGTCTATTAGTATAGTCTCTGTCCATTCAGCTGTCGGGTGGTGAACTGAATCATACTCATAAAGGCCTGGCTCCATATATGATTTTTACAGCTACTAGAGGAATTACAATCTGAAAGGAAAGTAAGAACCGGTGCCTAATGAAGTGAGGCCAAGAACTGGGAGAAAATCTGGACTTGAGGCCAGTGACCTTTCCCATTCTTCTTAATTAGGTACTGGCCAAAATGAACATAATAAAATGAAATATAAGTGATCATTGCTTCACAGATGGTTCAGGAATAGTTGGAAATAATTTAACTGATTGTGAGAAAACCTAGACTATATAAGGAAGCTTATCATGTTTGTATTGATCCACTTAAGCTGTACTTAAAGATATGTGATATCATTAACTAACTGGTATTTCCCTAATTGTGTTGAGGAGAGCAATATGTACTGTATATGTGAACCCGACCCACGGGTGGTCCCTAACATATATGAACAGGAGGCATTATTTCATCTCATTCTAATAAAATGTAATTATATACATTTATGTCTGCATTACATAAGGACAGAAGGACAATTACTAATTTGTACTTCTGCTTTATTAAACTACAATGAAAACAGAATACAGAGACAAAAGGAAGGAGAGAGAGGAAGGAGGGAGGAAGAGAGAGACACAAATCTTACTGAACTCATCACCATGTACCTGGGGCATATTAATGACATATCTGACTAATAAATTTATCAACTGATTCAACACATACTTTAAAATAGCTTATGTTATATGGCATCCTATATACAGAAAAATGCCAAGGCCCAACTTCAAGGCCACTTATTATCACTAACTAACCATTTCTTGAAGATATTTTATTTTCCCATGGCACACATTTCAGGGTGTATGCCTTGCCTTTATCAGACAATGATTACTAATGCAGAAAAGAAAGCATGGAGCTTTCTCAGTAAAGCAAGCTACATAAGCTTGTTCAGAACCTAAATTCAACAGAAATACTATTCTACAAAAAGCATTTTATGAACAATACCTGGAGGCCAACTGGCATTGCTGGATTTACTTCCAATTTTATTAGTCGGTGGAGATTTGGCAGGTAACCAGCTATCACCAGCAGGACCCGTATGGCCACCCAGCGTGTCACCTGGGATTATATCAAACTGGTTGTATGGTGACCCTCCTCGGGTCTTACTAGGGGCCACTATAGCGCCTGAGAAAAGAGAGAAATAACTGTTTAAGAAAGAGCTCTAGGGGGCTGGAGAGATGGCTCAGAGATTAAGAGCACTGGCTGCTCTTCAGAGAGTCCAGCTTTGATTCCCAGAACCTACAGTGCAGCTTCCAACTGTCTGTAACTCCAATTCCAGGGATTCTAACACACTCCTATGAACTCTGTGGGGAATAGGCATGCACATAGTGCACAGACATACAAACAGACCAACCAACCACATACATAAAATAATAAAATGATCTCTAATAAAGAGAACTACTTTCTAGCTCTGCCCCCCCGCAGCTTTTTTTTTTTTAAGGACCTCAAAGTTTTTTTTTTTTTTTTTTGAGACAGGGTTTCTCTGTATAGCCTTGGCTGTCCTGGAAATCACTTTGTAGACCAGGCTGACCTTGAACTCACAGAGATTTGCCAGGCTCTGCCTCCTGACAGCTCGGATTAAAGGTGTGCACCACCATGGCACCAGTATGACCATAATGACTCATCCCACTTCTCTGAGTCTCTCCTTTTTTTCAACTAAATCCACAGGAGTCTTCTCATTCTACAACAGTACTTTCAATCTGGAAACCCCATAGTGTTATATGTCAGAGAATCACACACACTATGAAACACATTATCTACATGGCTGCTACACCAACTGCTCAAAAGTACAGAATGGGAAAAACTGGACAACTTTAGCACCTTGGAGAGTATTAAGATCTTTTTATTGATGCTTTCTACCTCTGCTCTTAAGCTGGTTAAGCTTGGGTTATCTGGAATCTGCAATATTCAGAGTCCACTGAAGAAAAATCCATCTGCAATTGCTTTAAATTCCAAGGCAGTGAGGTGGAATTCCCGCCCAAGGTCTTTGCCAACACAACAGCAGTGAACTCTACATTTCTGAGCCAGGGCTGCCTCACATATATAGAACAGCAAATCCTTTGTCACTGTATTCCCAGAGGTATTCTTGGGGCTTTGTTAGTGTTTCCTTCAAGCATTTTTATGCAGGAAAAGTTGAAAGTTTAAATTCACTAAGTTAACAACAATAACAATAAATTTTTACTTTAAATAAAAATTCATGAGCATATGGGAGATTATTTCTTTATTTCCCAAATATAGTTCATATAGTACATCACTCATCTGACACAGTCTTAGAGTGGTGGTCATGAGCACATAAAATGATTTGCAGGATAATGTATTAAAATGCTTGGGTAAATATTGAATAAAGCAATCTTTTTGGTTTGGAATAAAAGGAGTATGATTAAAATTGTCTCCATTCTCGGCTAAGAGGACATTTACTTTTCTAAGGACAGTGACACTAATCTGGTTCAGAGGCACAGCACAGTGAGGTACTGGAAAATGAAAAGCACAAATATCTTGAGGATTGCTAAGAAATGGGGAAAACATTATCTGTATTAGCTGGTGAGGAGAGAGGATACTGTAACTCTAAGCAATCTTCTCACAAGCCATTTTATATTTATTATCCACACCTGGTAAATCACTGGCCTAACGGAGCTGTGAAAGTGCTCAGAGCTATCGAAGACACAGGACTAAGGTTGCTCAGTCCATAAAACAGATTTTAAAACTTCAGCAAATTATTCTTGATTTTGATCCTACTTAGCAGGGTAGGAGACTGGGATGGCTCCTTCCCCAGTCTCTGGATGGGATTACTAAAGAGGTTTTGTAATAGGCTTATTAAAGAGGATTTATAATGGGAACCTGGAAGGCTGCAGGCTGAATGAGTTGACTGGGTTAAGACAGCCAGGGCTCACTTATTTATATTGACTCTCACAGTGACAACTCTGAGTCCAAGTGAAATACTGACAAATGAAACAAACAATTCAATGAAGGCAGAAAGAAGATCCAGACCTCTTATCTTTCTTCTAGGAAAATAGAGAACCCTTAATGAAAAATTATGGTCAGGCAAGGCTAATCCACAATCAAAATTCCGGGACATTAATTCACAAAGAACAAAAGGGGCTGGGCGGTGGTGGCGCACGCCTTTAATCCCAGCACTCGGGAGGCAGAGGCAGGCGGATCTTTATGAGTTCGAGACCAGCCTGGTCTACAAGAGCTAGTTCCAGCGAAGGCTCCAAAGCCACAGAGAAACCCTGTCTAAAATAAACAAATAAATAAAAACAACAACAACAAAAAAAAAAACAAAGAACAAGAGGCTCTGGAAAAAGTCTAATCCTTATGAATTCTCTTCTGCTAGTTATCTTTTAGAGTTTAGGGACATTTTCTTCTTTTTCTGAGACAGGGTTTCACTATGTGTCCCAGTATAGCCTTGAACTATGTAGATCAAGCTGGTCTTTAATTTACACGCATAACTATACCCAGGTTAGGGCAGGAGTTTGAAAGAGGCATGGTCTACAAATTCTTAGCAAGATCTCGTCTCAGAAAACCAAACCAACCAATCAACCAAAACCTCAACAAGAGGATTCGGTTCTCTCACTCACTTTAATGGGTTTTAATCTTATGGGTGCCCAAGTTCGTAACTATTATCTCAAACCCATGACAAATGGGACATTATGCCATCTTTATCTAGAATCATTTAAATACCATAAAATATGAATTGCAAGTCTAATATCCCTCTGATAGATGATCATAAACTTTGGAAAAATAGCAAGAGATTCATTAACAAAAGCTAAAGAGCTGTACTTCAAAAAATTACAAAAGGAGGGCTAGAGAGATGGCTCAGTAGTTAAGAACACTGGTTGCTCTTCTACAGGACATGGTTTCAATTCCCAGCATTCATATGGTAGCTTACAGCCAGCCTCTCCCCCAAGACAGGGTTTCTCTTTGTAGTCTTGGCTGTCCTGGATCCCATTCTGTAGACCAGGCTGTCCTCAAAAATCACAGAAAACCACCTGCCTCTGCCTCCTGAGTGCTGCTATTGAAGGCAAGTGCCATCACAGCCTGAAGGCTTACAACCATCTTAACTCCAGTTCCCAGCAATCCAACAACCTCTGTTGGTCTCTGAGGTCACTGCATACATGTGGTGCATAGAAATACATGCAGCCAAGATATGCATATACAAGAGCTTAAAAAAGAGCTGGAGAGGGGCTGGAGAGATGGCTCAATGGTTAAGAGCACTGACTGTTATTCCAGAGGACCTGAGTTCAATTCCCAGCACCTACATGGTGGCTCACAACCACCTGTAATGAGATCTGGCACCCTCTTCTGGCCAGCAGGCATAAATGGCGGCAGAATGTTGTATACATAATAAATAAAATCTTAAAAAAAAAAAAAAAGAGCTGGAGAGATGGCTCAGTGATTAAGAGCCCTGGTTGTTCTTCCAGAAGACCTGGATTTAATTCCCAGTACCAATATGGCAGCTCACAACTGTCTATAATTCCAGTGCTGGGGAATCCAACATCCATGGCAAAACACCAATGTGCGTAAAATAAAAAAATTAAAAAAATTTTTTAAAAAATAAATCACAGCTGGGCGGTGGTGGTACCTCCCAGCACTTAGGAGGCAGAAGCAGGATTACAGCGAATTTGAGGCCAGCATGGTCTACAAAGTGAGTTCCAGGATAGCCAGGACTGTTACACAAAGAAATCCTGTCTTGAAAATACCAAAACCAAAACCAACCTACCAATCTACCAAACAAACAAAAAGGCAGCAGGACTTTTATGAGTTTAAGACCAGCATGGCCTACAAGAAAGACATTGCAATTATTCATTTATTTAACTAAAGAATTCTTTTTGAAACAAGGTCTTATATAATTTTATATAAGTCAGCCTGGTACTTGCTTGACTAGAACTCAGAGATCCACTTGGTTCTGCCTCCTGAGTGATGGGATTACATACTAAGCCCCTTAGATGCTGCCTTAAAAGTGTGGTTGGACATATCTTCAATGTCAGCACTGTGAAGGCTGAGGCAGGCAGGTTTCTGGGAGTTTTAGGTCAGCCTGGGATACAAAGAAAGACCCAGTCTTAAAAAAGAAAACACAGGGGCTGGAGAGATGGCTCAGTGGTTAAGAGCACTGGCTGCTCTTCCAAAGGTCCTGAGTTCAATTCCCAGCAACCACATGGTGGCTCACAACCATCTGTAATGAGATCTGGCGCCGTCCTCTGGTGTGGGGGCAAAATGTTGTATACATAATAAGTAAATAAATAAAAGATGAGCAAACACTGCCCAAGCACGCACGCGCGCACGCACGAGCACACACACACACACAAAAAAGAAAACACAAACACACATACAAAGCCAACAAAACATGCGGATACTGGGTCAAAAACTGAGTAATCATTGAAGATTCTGCTAGCAACATGGGGCTGCTTGCTCTCTCACCGTTTTTGTGCATGGTGGCTTCTTGTGTGGCCACAGAAGGTAGCCCTTCCATCATGGAAGTCCACTGTTTGAAGCGAGATTCAGTCCCAGCCTCCTTGCCACCAACCATGCCATAGTCCATGCCACCAGAGCTGAAGCCTGGAAAGAGGATCACAGTTACGTCTATGTTTCTTGAATCAGAAATCGAGTACCCAAAGCCAGGGGGTGGTGGTGCAAAACTTTAATCCCAGCACTCGGGAGGCAGAAGCAGGTGGATCTCTGAGTTTAAGTCTAGCCTGGTCTACAGAGTGAGTTCTTCAGTCCTGTCTTGTTTTCATGGTATAAAAATGGGTGTCACTGTCATCTAATTAGGTACATGTCAGTGCCTACCTACACCCACATTTTCACTGAGCAAACAAACATTTGTGCTTGACAGCGGGCCAGATTCTGATACCAACATGGAAGAGCAAGTTATCTTAAGGCTGCCAGGGGAGGAGAGGAGCTGCACAATCTAGGGTTTAGGAAACTGGTACAAGGTCTGACTCATGACATTCAGGTATGCTTAGAGAATGGCAAGAAGCCAATGCAGTGTGTTCCTGTCTACCAAGCAGCTAGAGTCTTTTAATTTCTTTCTCTAAAACAGAAAATAATTTTGGGGGAAAGGGAAAAGGAAGAGAAAGAGTAGGAGGGGGGGGAGAGAGAGAGAGAGAGAGAGAGAGGGGGAGGGACGGAGGGAGGGAGGGAGGGAGGGAAAGAGAGAGAATGAGAATGAACCAGAATATAAATAAATAAATATTAAAAAGGGGGGGGCTGGAGAGATGGCTCAGAGGTTAAGAGCATTGCCTGCTCTTCCAAAGGTCCTGAGTTCAATTCCCAGCAACCACATGGTGGCTCACAACCATCTGTAATTGGGTCTGGTGCCCTCTTCTAGCCTGCAGGCATACAGACAGATAGGATATTGTATACAATATAAATATTTAAAAAAAAAAGAGAGAATGCACCAGAAAGAGAGAAACAGAGAGGGAAAGAGAGGAAGTGAGAGAGTATGCACAAGAGCACTGTTTTAGAATAAAGCTGGGCAGATGCAGGCAGATCTCTGTGAGTTCAAGGACAGTCTGATCTATGTAACAAGTTCCAGGACCCAATTTCAAACAAATATTCCACAACCAACAAAATAAAAATAACAAAAATCAGAAAAATAGTATGAAAGATTCCAAGAAACATTATTCTTGTTACCCTTTTATCCTGAAGTATTTTGTATATTATTTGATATATTCAGCCTTAGAAAAATCTGAAACATTTGTTACTATTTTTTGGTTTGTTCTTTATGTAGTCCTGGAACTCCCTATGTAGACCAGGCAGGCATTAAAGGCATGTACCATCATGCTCAGCATTTTTGCTATCTTTACCTTTGGTACTTCTTTTTTTTGGGGGGGGGGGAGTGTGTGTCTAAAAACAGGGCCATCCTGTAACTTGCTTCGTAGACCAGGCTGGCCTCAAGCTCATAGAGATCCACCTGCCTCTGCCTCCTGAATGCTGGAACTAAAGGCATGTGCCACCACTGCCCGGCTGATAATTAATATTTTTGCAAAAACTCAAACCCTATATTATGTTTTAAAGACTTTTTGTTTTTTTGTTTTTTTGTTTTTTTTTTTTAGCAAAATCTTACTGTTGTAGGCTTAGTACATTACTCAGAACAGGTAGGCGCCCAAATACAGAGATAACATGCCAACATTTGTGGCACCGAGGCAGAATTGAGTTCAAGGCCAGTTAGTTATAGAAAAGTTCCAGGTTAAGTAGCAAGGCTTGTCAGAAAACACATTCATTATTTAAAAAACAGAAATAGGTCAGGTGTGGTAGTACAGACTTTTAATCCCACATGTAAGACTGCACTCTACTACTGAGCTATATACTCAACACTATTGTACTTTTTGACAAGAAGGTATGAGAATAAGTTCAGCATCACAGACTACTCTAGCCAGGACTTCACACAAGACACTGCACTTTCCCATTACACAGAGACTGGACAACAAATGACACAGCTAGCTTTCCAAGGACTTGACCATTATCTCGAATTTCTCAGGGTCCCCCTAAAGATGCTGTTGCTCCCAAGACAGCAGGAAGTAACTTTAAGAATATGACACCCACATTCTCAAGAGGTGGGATGGGTAGTTTTTGGTTATTCGGTGGGATATGGATGCTTGTCATCATTTAGGGGGGTTGGTTGCAAATTGTTGCTGGTCATGTTAAGGGAGGAAACTAAGCAAGGGAGGCTGGATTCAAGGATCTCTGTCTGAAAAGAAAAAGGGGGATATAGGGATGATAAGATAAAAGGGTAGATTATTGAACCTACTTTTAAACTAAAAAAAATTCAAATATTTTACATTAGTATGAATTTTTGTATATTGTTACAAATTTAAAGGTTGTTTTTGTTAGAACATACTGTATATATGTTTCTACTCTTATTTAAGGTACTGTACCTATGCAGTGTATTTAAAAATGTAATAAGTAGTTCTAGTCCTTGAAAATTATTATTATAAACTATTTAGGCTAATTAAGAAAAGCAGGTTAGTAGTTAGTCATCTATAACAATCAAACTTGTAGTCATATTAGATATGTTTTCAAGGCTAAAAATATTTTAGATAGGCAGTCTTCAAACACTTCTGAGATCTACAGAATATGGCATTCATTTAAGATGTTTTAATAACAAGGCTTTTCATGATAGTGAGATAGATATGTTCCTGGCAGCAACAATCTACTTCAAAAAATAAATAAATAAAAAAAAAAAGGAGCGAGGGGATGATGGGTAGCAAAGAACCTCCATATGGAATTTGTTTTCAATGTGGCAAAGCTAAGCCACTGGGCAAGAAACTGTCCTTGCTTTGACTGCTGACAGTATGCTGTACAAACTGGACAAGCAGGACACAAAAGAAGGTGACTGCTGAACTTTCTGCAAAGACAAGGTAGGATAGTTCTTTAAAATTGCTTCACAGAGAAGTCTGTCAGATATTCTAGGCTTATATAGGTCAAAGATGGATGCCCCAATGTTGTAGAGGAACCTTGAGTGACTGTCCAGGCAGCCAGATGTTTCTGTCATTTTTATAGTTTTGGAAGTTGCTTGCTCTTCATTTCCTGTTTACTCTGGTAGCATCATATTCTTCTTCAGCCTCTGATGAGGTTGAAGAATAGTTATAGTTTTACAGTTTTCCTTGTTACCAAATTCAGAAAAGGAACTTATGTAAGAGATATAAAGTTAAAACCGTTCCTTTTTATTTAGATAATACCTGAAAATTGTTCTCATTGTAAATAGTTTTACTATGTTTGAGCTAATACCTTTCCTTTTTGTTTAGACAAAAATGGGGGAAATGCTAAAGGATCTTTTTGTACACTGTGACTATGGCATGTGTCTTTGCCAAGAGTTGAATGGTCAACAGCTAGGCAGGAGAGGACAGGTGGAACTTCCAGGGAAAGAGAGGAAGAGGAGAAGAAATGTAGGTATGTGGAGAGCCACTAAGGTACGAGCAAGTCAGACATATGATACAGAGGAAAGGTAATTGAGCCATGTGGCAAAATGTAGATTATTAAAAGCAGGTTAATTAAGTTATAAGAGCTAGTTGGGAAAAAGCCTAAGCTAAAGGCCAAGCTTTCATAATTAATATTAAGTCTCTATGTCATTATTTGTGAGTTGGTGGCCCAAAGAAAAGTCTGACTACAGGAAAGAATTCCTGTTTCGTGTTCATATGCTGTGTTTAAAGTCTAAAGTCAGAAGCACCTCCACATCTAAGTAACCAGCCTCTTCCCTCAAGATCACCCTTTATAGAAAATAAGACTGAGAAGGTAACAAAGTTACCACTATACTTTACTAAGTTATTAAGGGAGGCCCTCTTTACAGGCCACACTGACCTTCCATAGCCAAGAGAAGAAGGCAAATGCAGGTAAGCACAGGAAAGGGTCTGTCATATGTCAAGTAGAAGAAAGGTTATTTTTCCTCCCAGCACAGAGAACAAAAGCCAGGCTTTACACTTATTAAGAAAGGCTATTCTGAGTTTAAGTTAGTTCTCAGATCATACGTAGAAGACAGCTAGGGCTGGGACATGGCGGCACACACCTTTAATCCCAGCACATACGGGAGGCAGAAGCAGGCGATTCTCTTTGAGTTTGAGGCTAGCCTGGTCTACAAAGCGAGTTCCAGGACAGTTAGGATTGTTACACAGTGAAACCCTGTCTCAGAGGTGGAAAAAAAATAATAATAAATAAAAGAAGACAGCAGGCAAAAGCTGGGACTTCCAGGGTCAAAGATACCCTACTACTTCCAAGCTCTAGCTGGAATTCCTAGTAGGTCGGGGCAGAAAGCAGCCATCTGTCTAATCAGGGGTTGGTCCAGGAACAGAGATTTCAGATCTCCTCACTCATTTTTTCTTTTTTTTTAAGATACAGATTGGTATCTTCTTTACCAAAACAAATTCTAAATGCCATTATGTGTACACATCTGCATGAATATATGGATATTCATGTCTGGGGGGGCATGGGTCAACCTATGGTATGTTCCTCAGGACATACTAATTTTTTGTTTGTTTGTTTGTTTGTTTTTTCGAGACAGGGTTTTATTTGTAGCCCTGGCTGCCCAGGAACATTCTGAAACAATCAAACCAACAAAAAACCTAGCAACCTGTCATGTAGCTCAGGCTGGCCTTGAACTTGCAATGCTCATGGCTTCGTTTCCCAAGCGCTGAAGTAACAGGCATGTGTCACTGTATACAGCTATTAATTTTACTTTTTAATCAGTATTGTCTCACTGCCTGAACTCTGCTTACAGCATGTTGCCCATTTCTAAAGAGATAAAAGTCTCAATTAATATCTAAAATTAGCCTATTTTGTGCCATACCCCACCTTTTAAAAAACTGCCTTAATGGGGGCTGGAGAGATGATGGCTCAGTAGTTAAGAGCACTGACTACTCTTCCAGAAATCCTGAGTTCAATTCCCAGAAGCCACATAGTGGCTTACAACTCTAGTCTGACACCTTTACACAGACATACACGCAGGCAAAACACCAATGCACATAAAAATAAAATTTTAATAAAGAAAAAAAACTGCCTCAAAAATCTTAGTTTACATTGAGAAGGTAGCTTTATCAGTGAAGTGAAACACTTAAACTTATACATACTTTCACAGATACAACTTCAGTCATGTGCAGCATTCAGAGGATATATAAATACTTAATTGGCTTTTATGTGTACACATCTACATGAATATATGGATATTCATGTCTGGGGGGCATGGGTCAACCTATGGTATGTTCCTCAGGACATACTAATTTTTTGCTTGTTTGTTTCTATTTGTAGCCCTGGCTGCCCTGGAACTTTCTCTGTAGACCAGGCTGGTCTTGAACTCACAAAGATCTGCCTGCCTCTGTTCCCTGAGTGCTTGGATTAAAGGTTTGCACTGCTACCAATTATCTTCAAAATATTTTTATTTTTAAATAACATTAAAAGAAAAAACCAAAGGAGGGTAATGCAAAGCCAACCCTTACTACAGGATTGGATTAGCAGATTTTATATTAAGCACTTTACACAACACAGAACATACCAGAACCATATCCAGGGATTGGCCCTTTGGTCTGAAGGTCTGGGAGCCCCACATTTAGCGCATTGGGTACCATGTTGTCTAAATGTGGCTTAGGCCCAACAGGATGAGACGGCGAATGCTTCATGCTAGGCTGCCTCTGCTGCTGCTGCTGCTGCTGCTGGAGAGCACTCACCATTCTTGCCAGCTGTAGGTCAGCATCCATTAAGGAAGAACCCAAGAGAAATGGACAGATGATCATAAGCCAGTATCCCAAATCGGCTGTTAAGTCAAAGGTGTTCCATGTCCAGAACACTAGGGGACTCCCCCCACACACACCTGCTGTTCTTGCTGCTGGCGCACTGCTTGAGAAATCTTTCTCTGGTTTTGCAGCAACTGCTGCTGTTGCTGTTGTTGCTGCAGGAGAAGCTGACATGCCTACAAAACAATGAGGAGGGAACCAGAGCTTCCTGAGATTGACATGGAGTGTCTGCATGCAAAGTACCCATAACTAAATTCCTAGTCTATAGATAAGGTCACCTTCATGCAAACTGATATATCAATTTTAATTGTAATCATCTGTATAAAAGTTCGAACACAAAGTGACAAAGAGAAGAAAGTTAATGCAAAGGAAAAAAGAAAAGCAAATAACCTTTTTAGCAACAGGAGCAAAATATGCTTGCTACTTACCAACTGAAACTGGGGAATCTGTGGAAGCTGGCTCAGCATGGCAATTTGTTGAGGAGATAACTGGGGCCCCACATTAAAGAGACCTGGATTCAGGCCACTGTTGGGGAACTGCTTGAGCATTGAGGCAGAAACCTAATCAGAAGACAGAGAGAAAACCCTTAGAATTTATCAAAATAAAAACTTTTGCTTTTGGATTAAAAACAGAATAAGACCTGATACCTCTAAAGCAAGCATTGTCAGCCTCTTAAAATCTATCTGCAAGATACTCCACAGTGTTAACAATTGTTAACTTTTTAGTTTAAGACTTTCTAATTTCCTGAAGTAAAAATGATGAAATTAAGTCAGAAAAAAAGATCTTTAGAAAAAAAAAATGACAATATGGCTGTTCCCTAATTGAGAAATTAGTATTGGAAACATGCTATATAGCAAAACATGATAAACTGCTTAGAGCTAATGTTTACCAGAAGCCAGAAGTGGTAGCACACGCCTTCAATCCCAGCACTTGGGAGACAGAGGCAGGAGGATCTCTGTGAGTTCAAGACCAGCCTGGTAGAACGAGTGCCAGAAGAGCCAAGGCTACACAGAGAAATCTTATCTCAACACCTCCCCCGACCAAAACCAAACCAAACCAAATAAAATATAATATTTATCAGAAAGCACTTTATTATACAAATTAAGAATATATATATTTTTTTCGCCAGGGCTACACAGAGAAATCCCGTCTCGAAAAACAAAAATAAATAAGAAAAAATAAATAAAAAATAAAACTGATTTTAGGGCTTGAGACAGTCTACCTTGGCATGTATTCCAGTCTCTATCATTTCTAAGCCAAGTGACTCAGAACAAGTACCTCATTTAACCTTTTTGAATTTTATTTGACTATCCCCAAAACAGGAATAGAAAGTAATTAACTAACTACACCAGCCAATAAAAACCTCCATGTGTTGAGATATTTGAGTTAACCTATGCCAAAGATTTGGAAATGAGCTTCACAGTATCCATGAAACAAACCAGAATTCCCTAGTTGCTTGCCTTCAAGCTAATACACCTGCTTCTTTCACCTCTATCTGTTTCTCAAAGCAGAACCAAGAACAGAAAGTCATGTTCTAGGTACAGTCTAACACCAAGTAGATGTGGCCACCCCTAAGCACTCTGCTCAAAGTCATACTTTCTTTAACAAAGTCTCAGGTCTCTAATGCTCACATCCCAACTCTGTCTAACTGTCAGCTCACTATCAATTATAACCAACAGTATTTTAAGTGTTTTGCTTCCCTGAGTTCTCTTTACCTTTGCAGTGATGAGGAACAGACCCAAAGCCTAAATCAGTGACAGGCAAGCAAGCACTCTATCAGAGTCACAATCTTAGCTCCACCCCCACAATACTGAACCCATGTGAATGGGTCTCTAATTTTTATTAACTGCATTTATTTTTATGCAGATACTTTATAAATGCTTATCAAATGAACACACTGTCATTATTATTCTAACTTGAGTCATTTACCAAGTTATTTTCAAATAATTTTTGTCTACTTATTACTACTCTGCTGCCCCATGGGACTATGGATGGAAATGCAGAACTAGCTAGGTAGAACTGAGAATAATCTAGGAGGATGCAACTAAAACTTTTGCCAGCCTGAAGCTGATCAGCTTGAGAAGACCCCCTTTCTTACTAAGCCAAACAAATGTCTTAGCATTTAACTTTCTTTTTATAAATTCATTCTCTGCTGTAAGATTTGTTAAAGCTCCCAGTTGTTAGCTGTCCTCCCATCCCGCCTCAGTGCTAAGGATGAAACACTCTACCACTGAATGACATTTCCTCTCACTCCTTCTTCTTTTTTAAAAGCAGGAACTCACTTTATTGACTTGGCTGTCCTTGAATGTTATGCTGACCAGAATGGCCCTTTTTATGTTTTTTTTTTTTTTTAAATAAAGAAGGCTCTTTGGGTTGGTCCTGGTAGTGCATACCTTTAATTCTAACACACGGGAGGCTATTTTATTTGTGTGTGTGTGTGTGTATGTATGCACACCATGAGCATGCAGGAGCTCAAGGAGGTTTGAAGGTGGCAGATTCCATGGAAGCCGACTACAGGCACCTGTGAACCACCGTATGAGTGCAGTGCTGCTGAGCCATCTTTCCAACCCCACCCCTACATCTTACTAAAGACAAAAGAATAGAAGAAGCACTACTTAGTCACCAGTGGGTGCTACACACTAGTGTAAGAACTAAGTCATGGCTGGGTGGTGGTGGTGCATGCCTTTAATCTCAGCACTTGGAAGGCAGAGGTAGGCGGATCTCTGTGAGTTCGAGATCAACCTGGTCTCAAAGGATTTCTAGGACAGCCAGAGTTACACAGAGAAACCCTGTCTAAAAAAACCAAAAATGACAAAACAAAACAAAATATACAAACAGACAAAAAAGGTCACAAACAAGAATGAAAAGAAAAAAGAAAAAAAAGGCCCTTTTAGTATTTTCTTACTTTCCCCCTCCAAAACTCAGTCTTAGTGTCTCTGAATTTCTTCACTACACCTCCCATTCTATACCCCATTCGTTGCTTTTCCATTAAGTGTTTTGATCTTACCTTTCCTTAGCACCTTGATCGAAGTCAAATTGCTCAGTTCCCTATTAATTTTTTGTTTTGTGTTGAGACAGGGTTTCTCCTCACAGTCCTGGCTGTACTGGAACTCACTATGTAGATCAGGCCTGTAGACCACTATGTAGATCTACCGTCTCTGCCTCCCAAGTGCTGGGATTAAAGGTGTGTATTATCATGCCTAGCAGTCCCCTATTAATTTCAAGTCACCACCTCTGAACATCCTCAAGAATGAATTTTTTTTTCTATTTTTTAATGCTCTCTAGTCTAGAAATATCTGATCAAGTTCAGACTTGCTATATATATGGTCATCAACTCATGATCTCAGTCATATCCGGTTACCCAACCAATTCTGTTGTGAGGTTGGTTGCTTCCTCTCCATCTTCTAAGAGACACTGGTGATGTTGAGTATTACAAACCAACTTAAAACACTTATTTGACCTCTTTTTGAAATACCTAATTCACAGCACAGCATGAACATGCCTGTGGGATTTGGCTCCAACCCCAGTCTTATAATAAGCATATGGAACACACCTTCTAAAATTTCCCAATATACTTCATATATACAGGATTTGTGTAGCCCTGGCTGTCCTGGAACTCAATCTGTAGACCAGGCTGGCCTCAGTGCTGTGATTAAAGGCATGTGCCACCACCACCTGGCTTTGTATATTCTTTCATATATACTATATGGTTTCACTGCCCAAAATAAAAAAAAAATTAATAGAACACTATTTAAAGATGTCCAAATATAGAAAAGTACACCAATATAAGGCATTCCTTTTATAAAAAAAAGTTAATTAATTCATTTATTTTTTGGTTTTTTGAGGCAGGGTTTCTCTGTAGCTTTGGAGTCTGTCCTGGAACTCACTCTGTAGACCAGGCTGGCCTTGAACTCACAGAGATCTATCTACCTCTGCCCCCCAAGAGCTGGGATAAAGGTGTGCACCACTACCCAGTCATAAGACATTCTTATATTTACATTGCACCAATGCACATGCTCCTTAAATTGAAAGTCTTAGACTTTAAGAGTTATACTCAGGTTGGGTGGTGTGGCACACGCTTTATTCCCAGTACTCGGAAGGAAGAGACAGGTGGATTCCTGTGAGTTGGAGGTCAGCTTGGTCTATAGAGTGAGTTTCATGACAGTGAAGGTTACACTGAGAAACTCTGCCTCGAAAATTTGAAAAAAAAAAAAAAAAGTTATACTCAGGAGAGGGTCGTTCTATTTACCCTTGCCTTTGCAGGTTGTAGATACAGTGCCTCCTTCCAAGAATTACAAAAGGACCTGAAAACATCACTACTATGCTCTTAGCAAATGGCTGTTTAAACCTAGGATGCAAAGTAATTAAAGTGCAGGTTTGCATATTCCCACTGTGGGGAGTTAATTATGCTTGCTTAAAAGCCCTCGGTCTCCAGCTGGGCTGGAGAAAGTGAAAATCTTGCTGCAATCAATATGGCTTTTAACAAAGCACTGCAGGTGCAAAATGGCAGAAATGTAAAGGCACACAAAAGCTACCAGAATGTTACTTTCTGAATATCCCAGTGAGAAGGAAAAGGCAACTGTAGTAACAAAGGCTATAACAATTCTTTCCTTTCTTTTCCTGGCTGTGCTGGGAAAAGAACCTAGGGCCTCATGCATGACACGTGATCTTTCTACCAGTGAATGACATTTGCACCTTTGTAGTAAATATTAAAAGTTAGGTTTCTATGTCTATGCTTAATAAAACAAAACAAAACAAACAAAAAACTCAAAAACTGCATTCTGGACAGCTAAGTTTAGAAATAATGTAGGCCCATACCTATGATCCTAGCAATAGAGAGGATAAGGCAGAAGGATCATGAGTTCAAGGCTAGAATGAACTACATAGAAATAAACTAATATGGATGAAGGTTTTTGTATAAGAATTTCTCTGCAGATTACTTACAATAGTAAAAAATTAGAAACAACTTAATATCCAATAAAAGGGGAAAGAGAGTGATAAGTAAATTAAGGTAAATGTATCTAATAAAACATTCATTAATAGTGATTAAGATTGCCAAAGTGTGGTGACCCATGCTTTTAATTCCAGCACTGGAGGAACTCTTATGATTTTAAAGCCAGTCAGGGGTATAGTGAGACCCTGTCTCAAAAAAACAAAAGAACAAAACAAAACCAAAAAACCAAACTAAAACAAACCAACAACAAAAAAGCCCAAAGAATGATCAACATCAGCAGAATGGGCTAGACAGGCAAGAAGACTCTAGACTATGATGGCATCCTGCTGGGGACTGCATAGTAGAGGTGGTAAGCAGTCAGAGCCTGGATCAAGGTGGTTATTTCTTTGTGAATGTTTATTTATGTGTGTCTGTGAATGTGCAATGTAAATGTGTGCCTACATGTTTTCGTGAAGTCTAAAGAGGGCACCGGGGTTCTTGTAGCTAGAGTTGTAGGACATCAACTCATTATTATCATAGCATCTGAACCTTGGTCCTCACTGCTATGCAAGATGCCATGTCTAGATCAAAGTTTTTTGTTTGTTTTACTTGAAACAGGGTTTCTCTGTGTAGCCCTGGCTTGTCCTGAACCTCTCTCTGTAGACCAGGTTGGCCTCAAATTCAGAGATCCACTTGTCTCTGCCTCCCTAGTGCTGAGTTTAAAGGTGTGTGCCACTACTACCAGCCTTGGATCAAGTTTTGAAGGGAAAATTTACTGAACAGAATGTGGGCTGTGATGTGGGAAAGGATCATAATTCACTTGTGGATCTTTGGTGTAAGCAACTGTAGAATAGGAACACATCTAGCTAGAAGGGGGGGATTTTTTTTTAATTTGGATATATCTAACAGTTTGTGGAACTGAAAAAAAAATGTTCACAGCAGGCACAATTTTGGCACTAAGTATCAAGGTCACTGAAATAGATGAAGTCACCTAGTGTTGGCTGTATGATGTAGTATGCCTCTCTGCATGCTGTGAATATGTTTTATTATCATTGGTTAATAAAGAAGCTGCCTTGGTCTATGGCAGAACAGAATATAGCTAGGCAGGAAATCCAAACAGAAACAGGGATAAAGAAGGGTGGAGTCTGGGAGATACTAGCAGCTGCCGGAGAAGCAAGATGTGAGGTAACAAGCCACAAATTTTGTAGTAAAATATAGAATAATAGAAATGGGTTAATTTATATGTAAGAGTTAGACAGTCAGTAAGAAGCCTGTGCTAATGCGCCAAACGGTTTGTAATTAATATTTAGCCTCTGAGTGCAGGACCAGATGGAAAGAGAAACCTTCAGTTATAATGAGAAGTTTGAGAATCAAGCATCAAGACAGTATGATGATGCAGTACTGGGAGGTGAAGGAGAGGCAGAGACCCATCATTAAGGTGCTTGAGAGACAAGTGATCTCAATGTTTCAGGAGGAGGAAGGGATAGGCCACACAAAGATAGGTGGTCTGGCTTCTACTGTGACTACTTTGCTTGTGCCCTTGTGCCAGCCTGCTCCCTGCAGTTCCGGTAACTCTATATGTAAACACACCCTGTCGTACTGCCAGTGTCATCCCCCAGACCATGAACTTTCCTGTTATCTCTGGAAAACCATGTTTAATGTTCCATTGTCTGCAACACCACCACACAAACCCAACCCAGCCAAATGGGGGAGGGGAGACAGGACAGGACAGAGATGGACTCATATACCTGGGGTTTGGTTCCCAGAACATAAGTCGTGGTTAACTGTCTTGTTACTCAAATTCCAGAGGATTTAATGCCCTTTTCTGGCCTCCATAAACACTGCACACACGCACGCTCACACACACACACACACACACACACACACACACACACACACAGGCAAAAATCTGTATTTATTTTGTTATTATATTTAAATACAGTGTATATAAAAGATAAACAAGACAAAACAAAAAAACTACCTAGGGTTGAGCAGGCCCCAAATCCCAAGAATTCTGTCTTAATAGAGTGAGTGAGGGAGACCTTTAGTAGTAGCCCAGATCCTGGTTATGAACAAGCTGACAAAGACTGGCCTACAGAACAAGATCCAAACTCCTGAGTAGTGCAAACATAGCTTTGCCACATTCTGTCCCCGATTCCTTGTCTAGTTTCCCCCCATCCCACTGAGGAATGCAAGCATCTCTATTAACTGTTCACCAAACCAACTCCCTTTCCTTAACATACCAACTGCCAGCTATTAATGCACTGCCACGAGACTTCTGTGGCTTGGAAAATCTTTTTTTTGTGACTAAACCTAGGATTTTGAACTTATACTTCAAGGCTCAGTTTGAATTTCACTGCCAGTGATGCTAGTAACATTCAATCAAGTGAAGCATCACCCTCGTCCCCAAACTTTGCTGACCATCTATGACATGTATCACACTAACTGCTGCCTCTGCACAGTTCAGTCAGACTGACCTCTTCACAAGCTCAGGGTTCTCTGAGTAGAAAATCAGTATTTTAGCATACAGCTCCTTAGAGTTAAATAGAAAAATGAAGAATCTCATAATTCTGTTTATCTCCAAGCAAACTGTTTCTGAACACTGTTACCTTAGAATTTATAAATTGTTTTTTAATTAGGAACAAAAACCACAAACCAAACCAAACTAATACAGTATTAGACAGTTAGCAGTTGCAAAGCACCTACTTTGTATGTGTGATGTAATTTATTAAGGGGGGGCTGATACTATTTTCTAACAACCTTGCACTTGGCATCTGGATTTGCTAAATGGCCAACTGTAACCGCTCCCCCAGGAAGTAACAATGGGCCACCACCTGAATGCTCTCTAACTCCAAAAGGTGGGAACACAAAACTTACCTGGGGGGAGATAAACTGGGGAGGCACTTGCGCCCGGAGACCAGGAGAAGAACTCAGTGGCTGCACTGGAGTGTGCAGGCCTCTTGATTGTGCTGTGCTGTTTCCAAACAAACCGTGACTGCCGCCCTGCAGAGGGAACAGTACCAGTCAGGATGTTTCTGTCGATTCAAGAAAACAGTCAAGCAGCAGTTCTAGTTCTACTTTCTATTCCTAAGAAGAAACAAGATCTCTAGTCCATGGAATGATAGCATCTGCTTTAGAACTGAGGGCTCTTCATGTTAGGATGTTGGGGGAAAGTTACTCAAACTGGGTCACGGGACATCATTCACTACAGGTGGTCAGATAAGTTCTATAAACTGAAAGGATTAAATTTAGTCACATTTAGAAGTAGTACTACATTATCTGTGGCTGAAAGGAACAGGCTGTGTAAAACTTCAAGACTGCTTTTTCGAGACAGGTTCTCACTCTGTAGTCAGCCTGGGCTCAAAGTCAAGGTGAGCCTCCTAAGTGTTGGGATTACAGGTGTGTGCCATCACAAAAATCTGGGTTTATCAAACTTAATTCTCAAACTCCATAATCTGAGATCCATCTTAAAAGGCACCTGGGTAGCCGGGCGGTGGTGGCGCACGCCTTTAATCCCAGCACTCGGGAGGCAGAGGCAGGTGGATCTCTGTGAGTTCGAGACCAGCCTGGTCTACAAGAGCTAGTTCCAGGACAGGCTCTAAAGCTACAGAGAAACTCTGTCTCGAAAAACCAAAAAAAAAAAAAAAAAAAGGCACCTGGGTAAAAATATACACTATAACCAAACTACCAGTTGTAAAGTAACACTCTGGTATTACTTCCCTCAGTCATTTGGGTAGGCAATCATAGCCATCCACAAGGACCCCACTCTAGCTCTGAGCACACGTCCCTGTCCTGAATCTGTTGGCTTTCTTTGCTACATGCTAAATGCTCATCAATTTTACATCAACATAAGAAGAATAAGATATATGAAATATCATTCTAGGTCATGGGAATAAACATTACTCACCTGTAACTTATTAAAAAACAAAAATATCACCTAGTCTAAAGAAAAAAAAAAAGCTCAGTTCCATGATTCCCAATGAAACACTTCACTAAGCTCATCTCTAATCTTCCAACAAGAGCAAGAGAAAGTTAGGCTCCCAGGGTCCTGCCTTCTTATTTGTGTCTAGCTAAGGAAAAATTTTCAGGGAAGGAACTGCATTTGATGACTTGCTGTTGTTTCCTCTGCCTGAGGACTGCTCCCCCATCCCAACAGTGTTTCACTAAGCAGTTCAGGCTGATCTTGAACTGTTTTTGTCTCCAAAGTACTGGGATTGAGGATGATGGTACCATCCATCACATCTGGCCTCCTGACAGTCTCTACATTATGTATTCTTGGCCTGTTTAAGGCCCGAGTTAAAGGGCCCATTAAGGGTATTGTCTGCAAAGCCTCCTTTCTTGTTCCGTGAACAAAGTAACTGAATTTCCTTCCACACTAACAAAACACTGAAACTCTCTAATGATGTTCACTGAAACCATAATAAAGTCACTGTCAATTTTTTCTGTTTTGTTTTTTTTCTGTACCAGTTTAATCCTTCCTTTTGGCATTCTCAGAATTTCATAAAGCCTTAGTCTATAGGATGCACATCATTTGCAAATATCCATGGTCCACCAATCATTCATTTGAGAACACCCCACTGAGCATCTTCAGAAAAGACAGCTAATAATGCATTTGTAAACTGAGGTTGCTACTTTCAGTCTAACACAGGAATAAGATAATCTTAAAGAATTTAAATAGCATCATTAAGTTCCAGAAACACTAAAGAGACTATGATTTAATGATTCAAAATTAGATTAAGAGACTGCTACAGGCAAATAAATGAACTTAAAAAGCACTAAAACGAAAAATGATTACAAACATAAAGTAGAAATGGCATTTAAAATCTGTATATATCATAAAAAGATCAAAGATCTACCACAAATTTTATTTTCCCAAGGGGTTTTTAACTCACATCATTGCACCTAGTTGAGAGTCATTTAGTTTTAGTTTTATTTTGTTTTGGCTTTTTAAGACAGGGTTTCTCTGTGTTGCCCTGGCTGTCCTGGAACTCACTCTGTAGACCAGGCTGGTCTGGAACTCAGAGATCCCCCTGCCTCTTGTCTCCTCAATGCTGGGATTAAAGGTGAGAGTCATTGCGCCCAGCTAGAGTCATCTTAAATTTCAGTCTTTCCTTTTATGAGAAGATTCTCAGCTTCCTGAGAAGCTTCAATACTGAAGGGTGTCTGAAGCCACACACAGCATTCTAATGTTTTTGAAGTGGGTACAAGCAAGCCAATAGCAGTCTATAAAAATGCTGCTATCTTAGTATGGCACTTAAACTCATTTTCTTGGCTCAGTTTTGCTGATTTTCAGGGATTTGCTGAAGACAAACAAATATATGTGAACTTAAAAAACATTAAATCTAGGAATTAAGAAGACAGTAATTCAAAGGCTGGATACATGCAATGGTGGTTTATGTGACTATTGTTCAAGCTTTTCAGGTATATGTGGAAATAAGATGACCTATTTCTATATAGGTCTTCCTAATTGGAGTTATTTGTCTCAACCCAAGGCTTATTTCAGAAAGGTATATAAATTAAAAATAAAACCAGCAAACTGAGTGTAATGTTCTGTGATTCAGGAAAATATTATTACTAATTATTATTATTAGAGACAGAATCTTACACTGTAGCCCAAGCTGGCTTCAAACTCCTGCCTCCTGATCCTTCCACCTTGGCCTCCCAAGTACTGGGATTAAAAGTGTGTTACCATGACTGGCTTAAATTTTATCTTTTAATTATGAAGTAAATGTAATGGACTCCACATGACAGCAGTTTGAAACAGAACTGTATTTGGGTAGTATATATGCACCAATGCAATAGTAATCCACCCAAGACAAGGAATTCCCTTTTTTAAAAGTCCAATGCCACGCCTATGGCTGGTCTATTAAACTTGAGTAATGCTACCTACTACTAGCATTAGGTATTTATGTGAGCTTGAAACCACATTTTGTATTTTATATTTTCTATATCTCAATATAAAATAAAAATTCTCAAAACATTGTTGTTCTCTGTTCGTGTAAAACAAACAAACAGGTAAAACACTGAAATTAAAGGAAGAAAACAGAAAAACAGTTTGAGTCCCCCAATCCAGAAATAACTAATCTGAATACATGGGCACAGTATAATCTCCTTTAAGTCTGCATGACAGGTTGTGTACAACTTGACTATGGTGAGTGATCCTGCTTTACTGCCCATGTAAAAGTCATCACATGAAGCAGAATGAACGGAACCACACATTGTATAATTCATATTCTTGGGCTCATCCTGAGGTGAAAGGCACAGCGACAAGTGTAGAGGCACAGAACTATAGCTGGGGAAACACTACTGTTGGGAGTTGTTGCTGTAACAGCAGTGGTAGCCCTAGATTCCTGTTTTTTTTTCCATAAATCTCCAAGAGCCCATGGCAGCCTTGCTGCGTGCCCTGCAGGCCTTTGAGAGTGAGAATGAGTCATCTCAGATGGCCCTGCTAGCTCAGAAGCTACTGTGTGGACCTTGCTGGGAGGACTAGTTTTGGTGACTGCCAAGGCTTGAGCAGAGCCACTCTTCAAAGTTTCACTCCTAAGGCTCTCCTTCTCTATGTGGTGAGCACTGTGATTTAAATCCTAAAGACAACAGATGGCCAAATTCCCAGCCCCAAGAACCTAGATTTTCTTAAGATGCTGTAACACTCAAATATTTACTTTTTTTTTTTTTTTTTTTTGAGACAGGGTTTCTCTGTAGCTTTGGAGCCTGTCCTGGAACTAGCTCTTGTAGATCAGGCTGGTCTCAAACTCACAAAGATCTGCCTGCCTCTGCCTCCTGAGTGCTGGGATTAAAGGCGTGCGCCACTACCACCCAGCTTACTCTTAATCTTACTAATTTTGCTACTAATTTTTGGTTAGTAGATATACTAAATTAGAGACCCCAGGAATACTACTTATATATTCTAATGGCTTTTAAAACATTTATTTTTTATTGTATGTATGAGTATTCTGCCTGCATGAATGTCTGTGCATCATGTGCATGCCTGGTAACTGCAGAAGCTAGAAGAGGGTGTCTGATCACCTGAACAGAAATTATAGGAGGCTGTGAGCTGCCATATGGGTGCTGGGAACAAAACCCAGATCCTCTAAAAGAACAGCAAGTGCTCTTAACTGCTGTGCCACCTCTCCGGCCAAATATATAATCTAATATTAAAAAGTGGTAAATGTATCACTAGATTATATAACATCCTTATAGAATCTCATTCATATTTTCCTAAATCAGTAATAACCAAAACTAAAAAGATAAAAGAAACAGATTTAAAGTAAAATCCATGTTGAGAAACATGAAGAGAGATGGTTTCTATGGGCTAGAAGATGTAAAACCTACACTTAGCATCATTCTGTGCATTCAATAATCAACAAGTTTCCCAAGACAGACAAATGATGAAATAAACTGAAGACCAGGGCCAAGGTGAGGCCACAGCCAAGCAATTACAAATCTGAGAGGCCTCCTTACTTGTCTAGCAGCGAAGTTTTGGGGGTTGAGCCCTGTGCCGATTGCTCCAAGGCTGACGTTGGGTAGTGTGGAACCAGAGGGAGACAGCTTGTAGCTGGGAGAAGGGGAGAAGGGAGAGCAGGGAGCCTCATCCCCAAGGCACCCATCTTGATTGGAGAAAGGCAAAGTCAGCTGAAAGGTAGTAGGAGTTAGCCAATCACAATGAGTGTTGGTTAGTGAAGCAACAGAATGCAAGAAGGGAAAGAGAGACACACTAGGAATAAACAAAGTAGAGTGGATTAGCAATAACCCAGGATGAAATTTGGATCTGTAATAACCATCACACTTTGCCCAGTAGACATCACTTGCCATCCTCTTCCACAGAGACTTCCTCTTCCTCTAAGTTAGTAACCCAGTCGGCCCATTGCACTAGGACAAGGGTTGCCACTTTGTTTTTATGAGTCTAATACTGATTACTCTGGTGGTAGAGCTCCTGAAGCAGAAGTGAGGCAATCTTCCTGTGAATATGATGTCACCTAGACTGGCAACAATATGGGCCTAGATCTCCATGTTTTGGTTTTAAATGTCTTAAGGGGACCAGGAACACTATAAAACAGTATTTTGAACCAAGGAATAATTTCATTTGAAATATTAAAAATCAGAACAAGTGAGTAAAACTTACTTGTTTCAATCAGGAGTGAGAATTTGAAGAATATATCATTTACCTAAATACAAGCCAGTAGGGAAGTGGGAAAGATGGAGAGCTTTTCCAGACCTGACTCCAAGCTCATAGGGGATACATGTGTTTGCATAAAGGCCAGATTTCATCTGTCGCTGGCACAGCAGGAGGAACAAGAGTGCAGAGTAAGCTTATCTCTAAGTACCCATAACCTCCCTCGGAACTCCATGAATATCTCAAAACTTAGAGCTTCATCACAAAAACAGTACGGACAGATGGCTCTAGTTCCTGCCCAATCACCTGTTGACATTAGTTATTTTCATGTCACCATATTAATGCAGGTGATATTCATGCTCTACCTGCTGAGTTCAGTAAGTTTATGCTTATGCTTTGTCTAGAATTAGCTGTCAGAAGACAATAAGAGCACAGCAATTCTCATAAGCTTAAACAAAGCACGTAGCTCACCTTCTCAAAGTAAGGCCCACTGTCTGCAGTTCCCAAGTCTTTGGAATTAGGTGGACGGAAGCCAGGTCGATCCTTCCTCATGATATCATTGAAATCCCCGAGATTCATTGTTCGTTTGTCCACATCAAATTTCTTATCTGAAAGGACATAAACAATAGCTTAAATAAAAAGAATCAATGTCTCCTGCGAGAGCCACATGTGACCTGGCCACTTGCTCTCTGGGGTTCTGGGGACAAATCCTCTCTATTCTTTGGAATGAGACCAGAATTCTCACTGGTTTAAGGCTTGTTCTGCCCCTGGAGCACACACAGGCCCGCTTTTAGAAATTAAATATAAACCTGCTACACTTGTCTGCCATGGAAGATGGGAGAAGAGCCTTGAGGCAAAACTGACTAAACAATACTCAGATCACGACTGATGTGTTCTTATGAAGTCAGGTGTTCTCAGTGAGAGAAGCTGCCTGTTTTGCTTGCTAGCACCTGCTAGATACACGGCTGGAGTTTTAAAGTAGTTATAGGAAATAGGAAGATCACAGAGGCACACCTGTTCCCCCAAAATTCAAAGTTTAAGAATTTAACACAGTCGATCATGTCAACAGTGTCTGCTCAGCCAGGTCTGCACGTGCAATGACTGTTTTCTCCTCTCTTTCTCAGCTCTAGAAATCTGTTCTACGACAACATCATCGGGTCACAGCTCAAACACTATCACTGCTATCCATGATTGTTTTCTTACTCTTAGTTTGACTCTTTTTTATGTTCCCTGGGGTTGAACAAAAGCATTACTGAGAAAATTTCCACAGATGAAGGGCTGTCCCTCCATTTGCTCCAGTCACAATGGAGAAATATGTCAATGATGAAAACCTGGGGTACAGAGAGTCAACATAAGAGTCTAGACTAGCAATACTACAGACATATTAAAATAATCTGAATTTAGTTTTCAGTACTTAAAAAAAAAATCTGAGTTATGTGGTGGAAGCACATACCTTTAATCCCAGCAGTCAAGAGGCAGAGGCAGGTGGATTTCTTAAATTCAAGGTCAGCCTGGTCTATATTGGGAGTTCCAGGACAGCCAAAGCTACACAGAGAAACCCTGTCTCAGAAAAAGAACATAACAAACAAACAAAACCAAAAACAGTGAAAAACAATCTGGGTAAGGCATAGTTCAGTCAAGCTTCTATTTTTCATGCAACAATTGCTTCAGGTAGAGCAAGGTTGGTTTTTAAGACATACAGGCCTTCTTCACAGTTAACCAGTTTACCTAGAACACAACGTTCCTTTATATTCTTTCCTGGCTGTCCAGTTATCTGAATTTTCAACCTTCATATTGTGTCTGGCATGAAATCTTATATAGAGTTAAGCGTTCTGTAAATATCTATCCATCTCATCGCCTCAACTCAAGCAGGGCAGGAGAGCCTAAGGGCCTATCATAGCCATAAGTACAAACCAAATTCTATTTGTGGTCTGATACACACCTACAGACAAATCCATTTTGCTGCTTGGATTATCTTCAGTTTGACTCTGAATAAAACAAAGCACACAAAGTGAGAAACAATTATCAATAAGAAAAGAGGAGCCGTTTTTCATGTGAAAGCCACATTTACCACAAGCATTTGACAAGACTTTCTGCAGTAAACATTAAAACTGGAGCAAAAAACTGTAACATTTCTGCTATCACAATTTAATGGCCATCCGTGCTTAATTAAATGTATAGCATTTAATTCCACATGCAATCAGTCTCAGTGCAGATATGGACAGAGGACTAGTTCACCAACTGACTGGAGAAATAAACCCTTTAAGTACACAGGACCAAATTCTACAATTGCTAGCCAAATGATGACAACTTCTTGTGACTTGTCAAGTCATCAATCTTGAACTGTGTAGCCATGCTAAATCATTTGTTTTTGGCAACCAGGACAGGATGTCCCCAGAGTGTTCCCAAGATACAAGAAAATTTAGAGATTCTGCAAGAATTATTCTTTAGATAGTGAATCCTAGCAGAGTTTCTCTGGTTGCTTTCTTTTTGAAAATAATGATGCAAAGATTGGTACAAATGTCATTTAAGTGTCTCTTTTGTCCCCACCTTTCCAAGGAAAAGGACAATTCACTTTTAATGTTGTCATATATCACTTAATAAAATAGAAAATAATAATAATAATGATGCACTTAGCTTTAAGGGCCAAGAACATTGCTTACCCCGTATTTAAATCTGTAATTTTGTAGTGGTCCTTAAACTAATATGAAGCCTGAAGTTTGAAATATGTTTACACATGAGAAAAACAAAACTTACCAGCAATCCCATATTTGAAAACTGTTTGGCAAGAGGATTCATCCAGGAATCATTGTTTCCTCCTTTTAGCGAGCACTACAGGAATAAAACGTAATCTCAGTCACAGAGCTCATCACAGCCTCCCAAGATACACCTGCACTGAAAATGCAGAGCCAAAAGCCAACCTTTCTGAACCTAATGCTTGTCATTTTGATATCTTACCTGTTACTGTAATGGTTAATAAGCCCTAGGTTCAGCCATTTTACTTTTCAGTTCAGCTTGTACTCCTACTCATCAATGAACTGGAAAATGAAGTTTTACTCTTTACATGGAAAGAGTCAGTATCAAACTGTGTACAATGTTAACCCCTGCATCCACCATGACCACTTCCAGGAAGATGTTCTATTGGGGAAAAAAATTGCTACTGGTGAATGCTGTTTGGAAAGTCTGTTTCAGATGGACATCACTCTCCATGTGGAAGTTCTAGGGAGTTCTTTATCTGGTTCACAGCATAAGGGTCACAGATTCTCAGTGGGAAACAATGTCCTTGAGCTCCAGGGACAATGGAAGGCATGGTAAGTCTGTATAAGTCTTAGGATGCTCTGGTTTCTCCATCTGCTCCATTCCCACTCCTGTGAAGGTGGGATGGGGTTTGGGCTTTGTGTAGCTGTGCATTCTACAGGCAAAACATGTGCTATGTATATTATCATAACTGGTATTATTGTTGCTGTTATTTGAAACAGGATGTCCTTAAACTCACTATGTAACCTAGGATAACCTTGAACTACATCCTCTGTCTTCAGGGGCTCTGATTACAGATATGTGCCACCACATCGGGTTCAAGCTATATATTTTTAAAGTATTGAGATACTTATATTTAGCCGAGATATTTTTTTTAAATGTCCCTTTGAAGGAAGAAGACAGTGAGTTTACTAGTGCAGAGATTTCAGCTTTAAGTGAACAATTCTGTGAGAACAGACTTAATGTCACTGAACTGCATACTTAAAAATGGTTAAGATGACAATTTTACATTATGTTTTATTTTATCACATTTAAATCACTGGCATCAGAGCTGAAACATTCAATTCCCAAGTAAATCTTGGTTGCCACCCGAGTGGAAGGATTTAATCAGGATCTTTCACTCAGTCTGGATCCATTGTTAGTTTGTAAATAGACTGACAAGGCAGACCAGACAACATGAGAGTACCAAAATGCTGAGCAGCTTAGTGCAATTTCTTTAGTGAGTAGAGTAAGGAAAGTCAAGTCCTTAGGGACGGGAAACCCAGGAAGAACTGCTTCAATCAATGTCTCCAACAGAAAACAACTGTTCCATGCTACAGAAGAAAGTTAGGGTACTGAAATCCCCAGCTTCAGGCCAAGGGGTGAAGGCTACCTGAAGGACTCCTGAGGGAGTATGAGGATCTGAAACCCAAGAGGATATTGACTAGGAAGCATAGTCACAGGGTAGCAGGGGATTTCAGGGTGAAATTAAGCGTATGGGTGTGTGTTCCTGATTTCTACTGTGTGTGTGTGTAAAATAGAAAGTTACAGTGAAAAGAGGCATCTATCAAGAGTGGTTCAGGTGCAAAGATCATGGCTGCAGATACAATACCAGTGTTCTATATAAAAGCAACAGCAGAGTGCTTGCCTAGCACTAGCAGGTCTCTGGGCTCCATTCCCAGGACTGTAAGATAATAATAAAATCATGATAATACAAGAGGAAAACTGGCTGTTATATGGAAAGTGAGGTGTTTGGAAGGTACCGAATATGAGGAAAGCCTTTAGTTATGGCAGTGCTAAAAACTGGGCTGGCTTACATTTTACTGAAATAAGGGCTCTGGGCCTTGGGATGAATTAGGTAAAATCAAGACCCACTGATCACCTTGGGAAAGCCATTATTATATCTTCCTTTGCTGTCTTTTCTACATTTTCATGGAGATTTACCCATAGGACTTCTTTGTCGTTAATTGCAAAAGCACAAAGCATTTTTTTTTTTTTCTGAGACAGGGCTTCTCTGTGGCTTTGGAGCCTGCGCTGGAACTAGCTCTCGTAGACCAGGCTGGTCTCGAACTCACAAAGATCCGCCTGCCTCTGCCTTCCGAGTGCTGGGATTAAAGGCGTGTACCACCACCACCCGGCAGCACAAAGCATTTTTAAAGCAGGCCTCAGGAACTTAAAATAAATGATTATAACATGGAAACCAAAACTCAATTACCTCTACCTTACTCTATAGTTCAAGATTTCAAGGCCATGGGATAGGAAGATGAGGAATATCAGGAAAGTAGTTATTAATTTATAAAGAAATAGTTTCCCCTTTATTTAGGATCTCAGGGACTCCAACTGCCTTGTACCCTCCATCAACAATTCTAGGAATGAATAAGCAAGCTGAAGCATTTCTGAAGCACTACCTTCATTTGTTTCTTTCCTCCTTGTCCCCAGCTTGCTGAGTTGTGGGAGGAAGTGCTTCCCTGAGAGCCGGCGGTGTTCCAGACTCCTCCATCCTCCTCCTCTTCCCAGCTAGGATGGCGAGTTCCTGTGACCGGACCATCACTCTCACCCCAGCCGTCTTGCATAGATTTGGAATCTTAAGGAAAGAGTGATTCAATTCTTTGAAGTAAGTACATGTGACAAAACTAGAGCTATTCCTTGCAACGCTGCACTTAATATCCTTGCAGTTCTGTCTGCGCTATCTACATGGTAAGACAAATGCATTATACTTAAAGAAAGCAGACAACAAACCTTACAATCAATATCTTTTGACTACTTCTATGGATCTTCCTGAAACTAGGGAGACAAGAAATTTCAGAACTGGGTGGTGATGCATACTTGCAATCCCACCACTTGGGAAGCTGAGGCAGGAGGATTACCAGGAGTTTGAGGTCATCATGAACTACTTCAGACACTATCCTAAAACAAATCATCAGAAGGCGTGTATAGAGTGAACATGAATATGAATTTCACATCTCACTGAGAAGAAACTGGTCTCTCTTAATGAGCATGGCTGCAGATATTAAGTATTTCTTTGTTTTACACTACCAAATGTAGGCATTTCAAATAGGCATGGCCAAATAAACAGCTGTCTACCTTGTTTGGGATGAGGCCAAAATGAGAATGGGAATAAAAAACACAAGGCCATGAAAGCTTGAAGCTTATTAGGTCCACAACCGTAACTGAAATGCATTAGCTGAGGAGGATCCTAGATGTGGCTTCATTAAGAAATGAGAAAATGTAGAAGACGGAACGGGAGAAGAAAAAAAAAAGATGGGATAGCCACAGAGGAGGGCACTGGACACCAGTCTCCAGTCTGTTCTACTACCATACCCTTTAAACAAATATAGTTAATATGAAGCTTATAAGAAAACAATCATTTCCCTCCAAAACTACTGTATAGAACTGGATTTGCTTTTTTCAAGTGAAGTAGGGAGTTGGGAAATGGCTCTTTTTTGTACTTTTTCCAGGGACAGCTGCTATCCTTGAGACCAGGCCTATAAGAGTCAAGTAAGTTCCTACTTGCAAAGCACATGGCGCTGGCTCTTATAACTGTGGCATGCAATGCTACAGCAGGTCCAAGTGAATGTTATAACTCTCTCATGGAGTTCATCCTAGCCACACAAAGTGACCTTCTGGTAGAAGAACAATTACTAGGACTGTTACTCAAAGTATTGACAGTCAGATGGTATAAAGGGTTACAATTTTATATAAAACACACACATATATATATAAAATAAGCTTAGGATTTATATCACCTACTGATAAGCAATAGGAATTTAAAACCAAATATGTATAGCATACTGATGTTCTCTTTAAAAAATGGGTTGTGAGATGACACTGACTGCTATTTCAGCAGACCCAGGTTCAATTCCTAGTTCACAACTGTCTATAACTCCAGTCCCAGGGAATACAATGCCTCTGAGGGCACTGCATGCTGTGTAACACATACATACATGTAGGCAAAACACTCATACACATAAAATAAATAATAAAAGTTAAGAAAATGGGAAGCCAAGTGATCAATTCTTTCAAATAGCTGAACTTTTTTTTTTTTAAAAAAAATTTATTTATTTATTTAGTATACAATATTCTGTCTGTGTGTATGCCTACAGGCCAGAAGAGGGCACCAGACCTCATTACAGATGGTTGTGAGCCACCATGTGGTTGCTGGGAAATGAACTCAGGACCTTTGGAAGAACAGGCAATGCTCTTAACCTCTGAGCCATCTCTCCAGCCCAAAGAGCTGAACTTTTAACAAATGTTTTGCATAAAAAAGGGACTGGGGCCAGACAGTGGTGGCACACAGCACTCGGGAGGCAGAGGTACGCAGATCTCTATGATTTTGAGGCCAGCCTGGTCTACAAGAGCTAGTTCCAGGACTGGCTCCAAAGCAACAACCCTGTCTTGAAAAACAAAACAAAACAAAAAAGGGGGACTGGGAGGCAAGGTGGACGTAAACACCTTTAATTCCAGCACTTGGGAGCTGAGTTCCAGGCTAGACTGAACTACACAGTGAGACCTTGTACCAAAAAAAAAAAAAAGAAAAGAAAAGAAAAAAAAGCATGGTCAGTAAGATGGCTCAGTGGTAAACATGCTTGCTTGCCACCAATCTGATTTTGTTTCCTGGAATCTCAATGATTTTTAATCGTT
>JAQHUG010000323.1:1373368-1404885 GCA_028555095.1 Dicrostonyx torquatus | reverse complement strand
CACACACACACACACACACACACACACACACACACACACTCTTTTGTAAGAGTGAGTCTCAGGCTATAGCTAAGTGGTAGGGCACTTGCCTAGTAGGTCAGGGTTTCTCTGTAGCCTTGGTTGTCCTGGAACTCTGTAGAGCAGTCCGGACTCAGATTCTCAGAGACCCACTTGCTTCTGCCTCCCGAGTGCTGGGGTTAAAGGCGTTTGCCATTACCATCTGGCTAAGCATCTGATTCTTAATCATAGGACTCAGTACCAAATGTAAGGCATTTTTGGCTGTGGAAAATCACACCTTGCCAGTATCAGTTGAATGATTTACTCCTTCCTCTGAGCATTAGACATTTAAGTCATCCAGAAAAAGGATATGAGCTACAAATGACCCTGACCAACAGAACATATTACAGAACACAGGCGGGAAAATGACAGATTTGTGGTAGAGGACAGTGATTCTTAAGTTGAGAAAGGCCCATAAAAATCCTTCATTCCTGCTAAGCAATCTGTGTCAGGCCTTGTAAGCAATCTGGATCTATTTCAAGTTAACCAGATTCTATTTCCCATGATAACAAAACTGACTTCACAATGGAAATCTGAGGACAAGGTTTCCAGAAAACTCCAGAAGTCTATGAAGTGGAGTAGATCAAGATTTTCAAAATATAACAAAGTCCCATAGGCATGGTTGTGAATTCTAATATATTCCTCACAGAGTCCTGGGTATCATGGATATATGTATCCTTTTTCTTATCTTGAGCATTCCATAAAATTTCAGTATTTAATCAAAAACCTTAACTTTTAAGCCTGTTATACCGTAGGAAAGAGATGTTGTAACATGTTTATTTGATCAGAACTAATGCTGAACTTTTGTGTTTTATTTTTTTGTTTGAGACAGGGTTTCTCTCTGTAGCCTGACTGTCCTTGAACTCTTGTAGACCAGGCTGGCCCAAACTCACAGAGATCCTCCTGTCTCTATCTCTTGAGGGCTATGATTAATGCATGTGTCACCACTTCCTGGCTGTAATATGTTTGAGAAAGTTACAGTCAAGTAGAATGTGCACCTGATACTAAATTCTCAATTTAATCAAAGAACAGTTTGCAGATTACAGTGACTACAAATTGTCAGTTACATTAAGTGTTACTTATTTTCATTTAAAAACTTGGAAGACATTTTTGTCAGATAAAAAAAAAATTCAACACAACCAATCAAACAAAAATCAACCAACCAATCTCTCCACCTAAAATTCTCTTATGTAAGCAGATGACTGATAAATCATGTCTTAATTATATGAAAAAAAAAGGAGGAGAAACAAAGTAGTTACAATGACCATATGTACATTTATGGGTAAAAATACACAATATTCAAATTATAGTTCTAGATACTAAATCTATTTTGTTTCTTTTTCCTTACATTCATTTACTGTTTGTGGGTCGTGTGCATATAGATGTTGTCAAAGAACAACTTGCTCAAGTTGGTCTCTTCTTCTACAATGTGGGTTTAGGGAACAAACTTAGTAACACATGCAGACAAGTGCTTGAAGAGCCTGATTTGTTTTTATTGTGCTATATTTTATTTTTTGAGACAGGGTCTCACCATGAGCCCTGCTGTCCTGGGACTCACTATGTAGACCAGGCTGGGGTTGAACTCATTTACAGAAACCAACCTGCTTTCTAGGATTAAAGGTGTGTACCACCATGCCTGGCCATTCATTTGCTTTTACGTCAACAATAAAAATGACTTTTAGCTCACTGTAAACATCTGAACACATGCCAGCAATGTTCACTATTTGCTGCTATTTAATAAGGAATTCCTCAAATTACTTACTGGGTTTCATGGCATTGGGAGCGCTGGCAGGTGTGTTTCCCCAGCCTGTGGTCGATGCTCCTGCATCATCCATCTCACCCCACCCAGGACTGCTTTCATTTGGCTCACCCCAGGCTGAAGTCCCATTATCTGGAGCTGGTGGTGTGCTTTTGCTCCAGACTGAAATAAATAAATAAATAAATAAATAAAATTTTTGTCTCTAAGTATCCATTGAATACTTAACATCCAGTGGAGGTGAAGTGGGTAAGACAGTTATATTATCTTGGCAGAGATAAGTTCAAACTTCATGGTGGGCATCTGGCAAAGTCACTTTTTTTCAAAGGTTTAATGTAGATGACTCCTAACCCAGTAACTCCACTGCCAGAAAAATTTACCATAGATATATGTACTAAGTGATGAAATTACATGTACAACAATGTTCACTGTATTAACTCTAGAAAAAAAAATGGAAGAAATTTAAATACTAGAAGGAGATAGGTTATATCAAATGTGGGTAGTGTGTTACTAAAATATCTACCAGAGGGGACAGGTTGGACAAATACTGGGCTCATAAAATGAGCACTACATATAAAACAATTAAGAGAAAGAACTGTATTGCTATATATAGGACATAGCTACAGGAATACTGCCTGCCTACCCAGGATCCAATCTCAGGATTCCTGCCTCTTCCCCTCAAAAAGTCCACATCAAAAAAGCAAGATGAATACAACAGAAATGTAATTCCTTCCCTGTTTAAAAAAAATTAAAGCTTAGGTATATTTATAAGAGTTAAGAGCAAGATTTATGAATGAAACAAACTCTAAGAGATTGCAGTGAGAAACCCAAGAGGCTAAGATTCTCTCATTTATGGTGTCTTTTGCTTTTCTGTACAGCAAGTGTGATTCTAAATAAGAAGTTAAAGAGTAATCTTTTATTTCTGTCCTCATTTTTAATTCTTAAGGCCAGTTAAAATCAGTTACTTTGATAATCAGTGTTACGAATGACATTTAATTAAAAACTAGGTTTACTTTGAATACTGGGAAACTAAACATTATGGTTGATTTTAACTAAAAACAAAAACAAACAAGTTGCAGTTTCTAAATTGGTAAGTTTTTTATAGGGACATTCAGGCCAAACTGGGAACAGAATTAAGAGTTGTTGGAACAGTTTAATATCTGACTATCCTGAGATCATCTTTTAAATATACTACAGCCAACCATTAAGGAATTTCGCTTAGGATAGAGTACTTGCTTAGCATGCACAAATCTCGGGTTCTGAACCCAAGCACCATAAAAATTAATAAATTTGGAGACCTCAACCGTTCAGATACCAGCTGTGATACAGCACTGTGAAGGCTCCTGGAGAGAACACCACAGAGTACTCTCCTTTGCTGGGGAAAGAGAGGCACACAGGGTGGGTTCACAAGTAGAGTCAGGAAGGAAGGAAATAAGGTTACTTTCTTCATTAGTTCTTAAATGGGGACTTAGTCAGGTGGTGGTGGCATAAGCTTTTAATCCCCGCACTTATGAGGCAGAGGCAGGTGGATCTCTGTGAGTTCGATGCCAATCTGGTCTACAGCGCTAGTTCCCGGACAGCCAGGGCTACACAGAAAACCCTATCTGAAAAAAAAAAAAACCAATTAATTGCAATCTTTTTCTTATACCAAGAAAGACCACTGTAATGTACTAGAGCAGATGCCATCTCTAGTGCCCTACAGAAAGAGAGTCTTAGAACAACAAAGCTGGAACTGGAGGAATAATCCTGAGTAAGTTAAATAGATGTACCTTAACAGATACTGGACTTGGATTTCTTTCCTTTACTAAAACCTTTGAGAAAAGAGCCTACCTGATGTTGATTTTCCGGTCATCGGGGTAGGTAAGTTTGGTTCTCGAGGCGGTGGGCCCCCTTGGGAATTCTTATCCCATAGGTTCACATTCTTGTAGTTATAGCTGTTAGGGTCTCCCCAAGCTGAAGTGCCATCATCGATGTCCATTTTTCGACTAATTGACTGTGGGGATGGCTCCTCCCAACCACTGGGTTCATCATCCTTAGGGGTTGCAGGCTGGGGCCCACTGCTCCAGTTGGAATTAGAAGGTCGAACATTGCCTGGAGGTGGTGGGGGTGGGCCTCCCCATGAACCAGAAGCCTCTGGTTGTGGTGGCGGCGGCTGCTGCTGTTGGTGTTGTTTATTCCAGGAATTGGGCTGTCTGCCTGTTTCATTCCATGCAGGAGATCTTTTGCAATCTTCCCACCCACCTTTTGAAGTTAGGTTTGCATTCCCACCATTACCCCAAGTTCCAATTTCATTCTGTCCTCCTTCACCCCATCCAGGCACAGGTTTACTTGTAGAACTTTCCCAATTGTTATTTTTTACTTGATCAACCTCCTCGCCCCAACCATTCTTCCCAGAAGTCCATCCTTGGTTGGGCTGACGCCCACCTCCCCACCCCTGATCCTTGCAAGAACTCTCATTCCAAGAGGAAGGTGTCTTTTCATCTGCTCGTCCTCCTCCCCAGTTAGAAGAGTTGTTGTTCTTATAGTCATTCCAGCCTCCTGTGCTCTTGGGGTCCTTCCACTCGGTCGAGGCTGAGAGCTCCCCCCATCCAGACTTCATTTGATTGCTTTGGCTGGGTGCATCTCCCCAGCCCCCTGAGTTCTTGGTCTGTGTGGCAGCACTCTCCCACCCCTCAGTTCCTTTGTCAGATTTCCCCTCAGGCCTTGGCACCTCTTCAATATCCCACACTGTGTCCTGCTTAATTTGAGTTTGGCCCCAGCCAGTGTTTGAGAGCACCCTAGGGTCCAAATCAGTTCGGCTCAAAAGAGTCTGCAAGACAGCCTGGCAATCAGGATGTGTGGGCCTGTATGACCGACGGCCAGAATTATGACTGTCGCTACTTCCTGCTTTGTGGTTGCTTCCAGTGCTTTGACCTCCAACTTCACTTCCTGCGGAGCTGGAAGACCTTCCCCAACAGGGAGCCTGGGCACTGCCTTGGTTTTCAGGGAGGGGGTGGCCCTTTTGATTGTCCCATGCTCCAGTGCTAGAATTTGGTTGGTTTGGACCACTCCATTCTCCAATTTTCAACTCATCAGACCCAGTCGGCTGTTTCCATTCTCCCTGAGAGACCCCAGATGTCATTTTGTTCCCTTCACCCCATTTGTTGTCATTAGAGTCCTGAGGGCCAAAGTTCCAGGACCCACCCGTAGACCTGTTATTGTCCCAAGAGTCATTTTTTGACCCAGTTGATTTTGGAACAGAAGCTCCTTTCCAGGAGTCCTCTCTGTCTTTTCCATTGTTCCCATTATTTCCAGAATTGCTTTGTCCAGAGACTGTGTCAGTTCCAGAAGGCCCCCTAGCTGCACCCCAAGACCCAACACTCCCAGTCTTTCGATCTCCAGTGCTTTGTGAAGGGGCATCAGTGCTCCTGGAGGTGTTCCCCAAGCCCATCCCAAAGGGCATTCCCTTATTTTCCATGGGGTTTGGTGAACTTAAGTTCAAGGAGTTAGTGTTTCCATTTTTTGGTCCATCAGTGTTATGATTTTGAGCCTGTTCTCTGCCAGAGACAACAAAATTAACACCCGCATTTTCCATCTTTGACTGCTGTTCCCTGGATGCCTGACCTACTGTGCTCACTTGAGCACCGGAATTACTATTTTCTGCTTCCAATGCCCCTTTCCTAGAAGTTCCTTCTTGGACCAACGCTGGCCAGGCAGATGGGTTGCTATTTGGGTTAAAGTTGCTGAAGCCAGAGCCAGGTCCAATTCTATCTTGACCACTCACATTCCTCCAGTTTCCTAGTCCATTGCTGCTGTCTGAAGCAGAGTTGGAAGATTGAACAGATTTAGCCTTAGGGTCAGACTTCCAGACCCCAAGATTACATTCGTTCCCGGAACTTGCAGACTGGCACTGGCTCCCTTTGCCTTTGTTACTAGTGGTGCTCCCTGGCAGAGCACTCTTCTCAGAGCCAGGGTTCGAGGCACTGTTGTTTTCGGTGGTGTTTTCGGAAGAAGATTCAGTGTCTTTGCTGGCAATACAAGGCCACTCTTCCATGTCAGACCCGTCTACAATCACCTTGTCCCAGATGTGAATTGGGTTGGGGGAGGCGCCGTTGTTGGAGGAGGCTCCCGGACCCCAAGTGGAATTTGCATAATTTGAAGCAGCAGCACCTCCAAGGGTTGACTCTGGGAAAGAGATCATCTGTCACCCATAAGTTGTACATATATCACCATCAATACCTGGAGTTCTGAAAGCCTCAAGAGAGCTCACTGCATCTTTCCTAGACTGGCTTGTTCACTTGGTCAGTCTTCCTATATGATTTTAACACAGCATCTAGAGTCACCTTTTTATGTAAGTATGGGTGTGTGCATAATATGTGAGCATGGCATGGTGCCAGTGTATAAGTCAGAGGAAAAATTAGTTGGGATTGTTTTTCTCCTTTTACCATGTGGGTTCTAGGGACTGAACTCAGGTGATCGGGTCTTTATATGTTGAGCTATAAGAATATCCTGGAGTTTCCCCTGTCACTGGCTACTGCTGTGTGTACTAGTCCATACCACCTCTCAAAGTTACTTACTTGCCACTCCTGCTAACACAGAAGGACCTTCTTGTATCCTGAGAAAATGCGACAGACCTTAAGCACGCTGTACTTCTTCAATCTATTTTAACACTTGTGGCTGGAGTGGTTCTCTCAGTGCTCTCTGAGAGCTTTCAACAATTACTTAATGCATAGAAAAGTAAAACTCCTCAGATGGCTTCACCAAGATAGATGTTCTAAGGCCAATCAGTCCTCCCAGTTACATCCTTTACAACGTCCCACAAAGATGCCTACAGTGCATAAACACACCTCTGACCCCAGCACCACTCTAGGCTGGACCTACTGTTTTCTCCTCCCAGATCTCAGGCTACTGAGCTTGGTGGCAACCATCTTTACCTGCTCTGTTCTCTCTAGCTCAAACACTAAATTTTAATATAATCTAAAAAGACACATTAATTTTTTAAAAGGACTAGAAACTCTTTACTATTTATTGACGTAATACTTATTAAAAACTCTTGGTGGTACATGTTCTCATGAAGCTGAGGCAGGAGGATCATGAATCTGACACCAACCTGGGCTATATCAGAGATCCTCAAAATTTCTAATGGAACACTTGAAGGAAAGATCTCTCGTATCTATATTACAGTCTTAACAAAGCTCAAAATCCAGACTCATAAAACTAAACACTGATTTAATAGGAAAAAAAACCCTACTTAAAAACTATGTAATTGTATATCTGGTGTTCTCTCCAGATTCTATACAACAACCTATGTGATCATTCTGGAAGCATAAGATTCTGGAAGATTTAGAAGAAGCCCCAGTAAGTCTCACTTCCTGAACACAGCTGGAGAACTATAGAACCTAGAAGATAAAGCACGATCTTATTCTTTCATGCCAAGACACCACAACCCAATTTCAGAGAACTGCTCGTGCACATTTTATGCTGGGATCCTTCCCCATCTTTTACATAATACAGCCTATATCAACAATGATTTTCATGGAATTGCTATCAGGAAATAAGCACAGAAAATGCTTTCCCTCTCTCTGAAGCTGGCCCCAGTGTCCATCTTACCTGGTGCAGTCCCACTCTCGCTCTGCAGCAGCGTGCCTGTCACTTGTGCGTTGTTTGGGTTTGCTCCAGGTGCTGTGCAGGGAGGAGGCCCTGCTCCACCCCCAAGGAGCATGCAGGACGGTGGAGGGGGCTGCCCACGTTTTAGTAACACTTTGTGGTCCTGCTGGCAACGGAATCGCGGTGGCACCTCCCGAGGCATGTAGCGGGCGGCGCTTGGCGGTTGTCCGTTCGGCACTGCCACCCTTTTGGCATTGTTGCCACCATTGACTGGTGGCGATGGAGAGCTGCCAATTGGGCTGGCGGCCGTTGGTTGGCTTAAACTTGGTTTCGTCACTTCGGGCACTGAAAGACAGGAGTTGGGAAAGTCTTTGAAATTGAATCAATTTTTCTAAAGTCTGTTTTTAAGAAAGTTCACAGAAGACTATTCTAACAAGGCAAATCTACTGCTCTGTTCTGAAGGGAATGCCTTTTCAAATTCCTGACGGCGGGCTGGAGAGAAGTCTCAGTGGTTAAGAACATTGCCTGCTCTTCCAAAAGTCCTGAGTTCAATTCCCAGCAACCACATGGTGGCTCACAACCATCTGTAATGAGGTCTGGTGCCCTCTTCTGGCCTGTAGGCATACACACAGACAGAATATTGTATACATAATAAATATTTAAAAAATTCCTGCCAGGATGTTTACTAAGTAGGAGTGGTGGCAGCAGGTGACAGTAACAAAGAATCAAAAACAGCACATTCTATCAATTAAGTGGGGAATCACTCGCTTCACCAAATCCTGGAAGGTAGAAATGGTTGTGCCTAAGTCCTCAGTAGCCCAAGACCTTCCCTTCCTCCAATTTCTCAAGGAAAGGAAATTTATTATTTACATTTACTTATTCTGTGTGTACACATGCTATGGTAGGCAAGTGGAAGCCAAAGGACAATTAGAGGGAGGTGGATCTTTCTATCATATGGGACTGGAACTTAGGTTGTCAGACTTGGCAGCAACTCCCTGAGCTACCTTGAGGACAATCAACCCACTTCTTTGAAGACCTCTGAAAAGTTCCTGACTAGACAAGTGGAGCATGCTTTACCCATGTTCCTGCAATATAGTGATTACATCTGAAGTCTCTCTCTCTCTCACTGGCTGTTAAGTCCCTCAAGAATAGAAACCATCATTCATTTTCCTCCCTGTAGGACAGGCACCTACAGAGAACTACAGACCTAGAGAATCACAAAATTCCACTTGCCTTTGGTTTCTATAGCCAGCTGGATGCAAAGGCTTATTGGTGGCTGTTTATATAACAGGAACATTAGGAATCTTTTAGCTTTTATTTTAGAAAGTCTGTTTTAGCTTTTTCATATATATAAAATGTTAAACAGCATAGAAATATGCACAGCAACCATGAAATTACTACCCCTGCTGAACCTGCTGCTTCCTACCTCAACCCTGCCTACAGAGGTTCCTAGCTCTATGCCTGTCTTTATACTAGCAAAAGACCACAACTCTGTATTTCTTCCTATTCGTTTTATATACCCAGTGCTTATTCTTGAACAATAGTGTCAAACACCTTCTTGAAAAAAAAAGATCATCCAATTTCTCCAGAGAAAATCTGCCCCCTCACAGAGATTGACAATACTACAGAAATCAATCTGAGGTCCAAACCCCTGCCAACCATCTCTGGTAGCAGTATTGCTTTGACTGCTGAAATGATGCTGGGCCAGCATGCTGCCATTTGGCTGGATCCTTTATAAGAAGAGAGATACATCATCAGAAAACAGGGGCCCTGACTAGCCACCACTGGACATTATTGAATACTGTGAGTGACAGGAGAAAAGAATAGTTGGCTAAAGTAAGTTCCAGGCAACTCATATGTCTATTCTTAGCCAATCACAAGATAGTACTGGCCTCCTGGTAAAAGGGTGTTGGCTGTAATGTGATGAGCAGAATAAAAAACTAAACTAGTCATTGTCTAATATTAACATACTGCTCTCTGCAAAACCTATAGGAGATGTTGGACAAATAACTATTAAATGAAATATTTGCTTCTGGAATATTCCACATGTTGTACTAATCTTTGTTGCTCTTAAGAGAATAAAGCTAGGTAGATTTTCCCAGCTAGTTTGTGAGGCTGCTCTGCTACAATTGGGTTAGGATCTCTACTCTAAGTTAAGCAGGTTGCCCACATGCCTTAACTTGTTCTCTTAAATAAGACAATGACAGAGCAGCCTCAGGTGAGAAGGGTCTGACTAATTTTATAGTATACACAGTTGCTTGAACCCAAAACCCTGGTGCAGTATACTGTACAAAAGTCCTTGTACAACCCCCTTGCGACATTTTCTCCCGATCATACCAAAGACAGGACAGATGTGATGAGAACACAGCTCCATTATTTCTCCTCTGACATGGTGCTGTCTCTGGAGCCCAGCTGCTGAAAATTCCAGGACTTAGCCAGAAAAGCATGGAGGGCATGGCCAGATTTTGTCTTTTTCTTTTCTTTCTTTCTTTCTTTTTTTTTTTTTTGGGGGTTCAGGACATGGTTTCTCTATGTAGCCCTAGCTGTCCTGGAACTCATAGAGATCTGCCTGCCTCTGCTGTTGTAGAATATTATTTTAAGGTGTGTTACTTTTGTTTATGCTATGGAACATTTGTTAAGGACGCAAAGATGTGTTTGATTAAATAAAATTCACCTGCGGTCAGGAGTCTGCATCAGCAACTAGCTGACAACAAGTTGTAGGGAGGAGCCAGGTGGAGAAGGGTTTATAAGGTGAGGAGAAGCATAAGAACTTCTGGGGAGACACAAGGAGGTGAGCTGCTTGTTATTCAGCCTCTCTGGGGAGCAGAATTCTACCTCAACCTTTGAATCTTGAGTTCTTTAGAACAGATTTAGGTAAGTTCCTTTTGTAGCTTTCAAAGAGTCGATACCTGTGGAAACAGAATTTTCTCAGGCTGAGGCTCTTGTGTGGTAGTGAGGGGTTGCAGCTGCTGACTAGGATAGCCTTAGCTTAAAAGGCAGCAATAATTAAAAAAGAAAGCAACACTCTGTATCCTTAGTGCTGGGATTAAAGGCGTGCACCACCACCGCCTAGCTGATTTTTTTCTTTATTACACTTCTTTATGAACTTTAAAGATGGCTTAGTGGGTAGGGGTGTTTGCAACCAAGCCTAAAATACATGGAGCCCACGCGCTGGAATGAGGCGAGTCCTGCAAGCTATCATCTGACTGCCATACACACATGATAAATTAAGTTTGAAAGGCAAGCAAAACCCTTGACATCTACTGGAGGAACTGTTAGGCGGGAGCACAAACATTTTTACAGATTCTTCAAGTACAAAGCTAAGACATCAGAATTAGTGTACCTCTGGAGTGTCAGGTCTCTCTTCTCATTGTCAATGATTTGTAGGCTGAAGCATAAATAGTTCTAAAATAAGCTACTCTAGCCTCTGGTTTATTTAGTGCTGGCGTTCAAAAGCCTCAAGCTCTCAGTTTCTTTGTCAGAGAAAGCCTACATATGCTGTAGGGGCTGATGTGGCTGCCTAGCTCAACTCTGGTTCAATCCCACTAAAACAACAACCAAAGGTCTATGCTTCAAATAAACAGACTCTGCCTCATAGAAAAGAAAACACTGTAGAATACTGTGTCCTATTTTCTAATTTCTATCGTGCACTCTAGAAATTACATACCCTATTGACTGAATTGTCCCCCTTTCTACTTCCTTAACTTACAACATTCTTAGTTTGTAGTTTCAGCTTCTAATTAGCCTCATTTCTGAAAGCATCAGCAAGGTGCCAATTTTTTCCAGGAAAGGAGTTCTTTAAGAAATGTTTGAACTTGACAAGCTTCTGAATTGTATATTTACACAACAGACCCAACAAGCACAGAACCAATACAAGCTACCACTTCTTTCATCTTAACAGGACCAAACACCCACCCACACCTAACCTCACCTAGAAATGTTTGTAAAAGGGCTAGGGATGTAGTTCTGTGGTGAGAAAGAGACTCTAGATGCAATACCCAATAAAACAAAAACAAATTTAAAACTAAACAAAAGCAGTTAAAAGTCATAGAAAATATTCTCCTTTAGGTTAACAATTTGAAATCTCGAAGACTGTCTCATGCACAGGTGACTTAACCCACACCATGTGATTCTCAGTGACCTCCACTTTTATCTCTACTTCTTCACTTTCCACTAACACACAATGGCTTCTGCATCCAACATCTTCCTCTTCCAGTCACCAGGGTCTTCACTGCCAGTCTAGAGGGCACTGGGCACTTGTCATTATGCCTGCAGCTCCTGACTACTGGTTCTTTTCAATTTACTCTGGTAGCTCTTCAATTCTTCCTCATTTTTCTTTGGGGTCCTCCATACTGTGGAGCAATGGTTAAGCAGTAGATATTTAGGTTTCACTGAGCATAAGTTTGTTTTTTTTTTTTTAAATTTATTTATTATGTATACAATATTCTGTCTGCATGTATGCCCACAGGCCAGGAGAGGGCACCAGACCTCATTACAGATGGTTGTGAGCCACCATGTGGTTGCTGGGAATTGAACTCAGGACCTTTGGAAGAACAGGCAATGCTCTTAACCACTGAGCCATCTCTCCAGCCCCCTGAGCATAAGTTTTTAGCTTCAGCAACTCAAGTGTGTACTAGAAGAGTGAAAGCAGCCATAGACTACGGCTGTGCTTTAGTAAGGATTTATTCAAGGAGAGTGAGCCAGGAATTTTACATTCTCACAGGCATTGTTCTTTGAATCAACTGAAGAATTTAAAGAACTCTCTTTGCTCACAGGCAGTATAAAAATAAGGTCAGATTTGGCTTGTAGGACATCAGTAGCAGCCCCTGCTTTTGACCATCCTTTTAATTATAATTCCAAAAGGGCGTTTAGTTTGGCCATTAGCTATGTGTGCATGTATAGACAGACACACTCCCTCACTTGGGAATTTTGAAACAGGGCTTTATTCTACATTTTTATTCAGACTAGCCTCCAGCTCATGACGATCTTCCTGCCTCAGTCTCCAGTCTGGGTGATTATTATATATATGTGTGTGTGCACATTCAGGTCACTGTATGAGTGACCTGAGGACACTTGCAGTAGTCAATTGTCTCCATTTACCCATAACAAACAGGTGGGGCTGCCTACTTCTCACATTGAGCTGTTGAGAAAAAATTCTTCTGCAGAGGCTTTAATTATCTCTGTGTAACTTTGTTTCCTTTATCTCCAACTTAGGTCTCTTTTATCCTCTCTGCTCCCCTCAAACTTGATCCCCAGCCCTAAGTCTCCATTACCTCCTAGCGTTGTGAGTCATCACCAAACTTGCGCTCCAGCCTAGAGGTGTTTAAGACTCAGTCTGTCCCCATCCCAAACACACTCCATTACCTAGGAACCCAATGCTGAACTCTACTTCCTTCCTCTTTTTCACCACTGTTTTACCCAGGTACTGTCCACCCTCATTCCCTCCCACATGAGAATTTGGCGCTCATTTATCTGAGTGCATGTTTTGTAACAGCACATAATCACTCACCTTAGAGACAGCTAATTCCCTCTCCACATCCCTATTTTATTCATTTATTTGTGTGTAATATTTATGCATGAGAGACAATACAGTGTGTACATGCTACAAAATGTGTAGAGATCAGAGGACAATTTATGAGTGTTTTTCTTTTACCACTATGGACCTAGGGATTGAACCCTGATCATCAGGCTTGAATGGCAAACAATTTCACCCAATGATTCATCTTACTGGCCCTAGTTCCATTTCTGAACAAATGCTACCATCTACTAGAACACACAGGTGCCTCTACAAGTCTATGTGAGCCATTGACATGCACTCACTATAATGTTTCCTAGAATAAACTCAGAAGTCAATCTAGTAAATGACTCTCAACCCCAGATATGGTTATGGGAAATGCTTTCCTTCAGCTGTGTGCCAATGGGGTATGGGACAAGGTTGTAATTTAGTACTTTGAACCACAGCATTTAAAAACTGATCCACTTTCTCCCACTTTTTGACTCACCCTTGGTACTTCTGGGGTTAAAAGAAGCCTCACCAGAAAAAAGCAGATATTTACTGTGGACATGTTCAATCTTAGAAGCCAGAGCCCTACCTGAGGGTCCTCAGTTAGGAAGACATGGAAACTAAACAACCCCACATTACTTAAATCTGCCTGAAATGATAAATTTCTGGCCAAACTGACCCAAACTGTGCGTGGTCCATGGAGGCTTCCCCTTCCATACTGATGTCTATAGACCTGCAATTCCCACTCTGGATACTTTCTAGCAGCTAAAGGTCATGCTAGTGTTTAGAAACCAGTCATTTCATTCTATACTGATAGCTCTCATTAAGGCAATCATCATCCTTTAACAAGGCTAAATTGTTACGGCCAAATTCTGCTATTATGTAGTTTGTGTAATTGGGCTTTTAACCCTAGCCTTACCCTTTTCTCTGTTAAATTTCACTTAGTTAAATTTGACCTGGTGCTGATTTTACAAACTGTTTTGTGTTTATCTAATATCCACAAAAGAGTATCTAAATTTTTGCCTAAGTGCTTTTTCTTGTTTTTAGCTGAGTAGGCAAAGCTAGCCCATGTCCTCAGAGGACTAGCTGAAATCCCCGTCCTACCCTCCTTTCCGGAATTCTCACCATACTATTTTTAATGGTGGAAGCTAAAGGAAGAACATACAACCAATACACTGTTTTTCTGAAACACAGAAAAATCTTACTTCAGTCCTTGTACAACCCAGACTTGGCACCAACACAGTCTTTTCTTTTTTCTCTGCTGGGAAAAGAGTAGATTCAGAGTTAAGGGTAGATTGCTTAAGAAGATAACTGTCATTGGGGAGAGGAACAGGAACCAGAAATGTCAGCTCAGGCAAAGGAATGCGGTAGAGAGTGCCCAACAAAGACAAAGACTTGATCATGAAATGGAACAAGCCTAGCAAGGCTAGTGAGTCTGACACACCTAAAAAAAAATAGGAATATACATATTTATATATGTATATGTGTTTTTAAACTTCCTGTCTTCTCTCTGGTTCTAAGAATTAAATCCCTTGGAGACCCAAGCTAGGCCCTCATCTCCCTTTAGGGATTATCTGACTTGATTTTCCGATTGAGGGAAAAGGAAGAGTAAGGAGACAGGGAAGTATGATTCATCTATAGTAGGTATGGAAAAGACTCAAGTAGAAGGGTGCATAGCAAGGAAAGCTTGATTTTTAAGACTTTGGCAGAAGAGAGAACATAGTGTGTGCGAACAGACCTGGTATTGTTGTTACCATTTGGAGAAAGAATGCCTAGTGGACTTTGTTTTTCTATAGAATAGAAGCAGAAGCTGGTTCCTACCATATTCTTTATGTTCTACTAACACAGAGCCTGGCTTGTCAGGAAAACACCAATTTTCTCACCTGATACCCACTGCAAAAGTCCTTTCATAAAGCCAATAGCACATGCCTGTAATCCCAGCACCCAGGAGGCAGAGGCAGGAGGATCATTGCAAGGTCAAGGCCATCTTGGTCAACATCATGAGGTCCAGTTTAGATATCGCTATATAGTGAGACTCCCTGCCCAGCCCCCCAAAGTCTGATAAATGTTTTGTTCCCCAAATCCATTCACAAAGTATACTTCTAAATAGGCTTAGGAAAAATACATATTTGGATTTTTCTAGAAGAAAGCCTACTTGTGGGTTCAGAAATGGCTGAATTGGACAAGGGGAAGAACACTATTCTCCCAACCAATTAACATATTATAACAGCAGTGCCTCACAATTTACTTTCTAAATCACAACAAAGGCCCAGGACATAGTCTTCTTTGATATGCCTTTGATTAAAAATATAATACATTAACATGATTTATTTGAGAATTTACTTTTCATAATTATGTTTCCTAAGAAAGCTATCTTTAGATAAAACATCTATGAAAACTGGAAACTAAATGGCATGATTTTGCCTGTTAGTCATCAAACTGACCAACCAAACCAAACTGAACTCAAACTACCTCATCATTAAAGGGACTCTTGTCAAATCCAAGTCTCCAACCCTTATATGATTTTTTTTTTTTTTTAAATCCAGGTCAATGGTCTTCATGTTCTGAGGCTGCATGGATACTTCAAGGTACATCTCCAAGAGCTCCAGCCTAGATAAGACAAGATCTGGCAGCACTCTGGGTGCATATAATTTGACGATTAGGTCAACTATTTTAATATACACCTAAATGAGAACCACATGTTTAAGTGCTCAAAATAAGCATTATCTCAAGGAATTCTCTCTCCCACTATTAAGGCCTGCTATCCAACAATGACCATTATCAAACAAAACTACATAATTAGAATCAGGAGATCAGAAAGAACCAAGAAAAGAACAGTATCAGACTGAGAATGACCTAAGGGTCACTTGCTTTTGTTTGAAACATATCAGTTTTTTTTTTCAAGCAGAGTTAACTTATTTGGATTTTTCTAGAAAAATCTTAAAAATCACAGTCCAGGCTCCAGTTCAGAAGGCTGTTGAACATTCTACATGTGACATTTCAGTTTCAGATGCAATGCATTCCATGCACCAAGATGGGTAAGTGCTCTCAGCAATTGCCATCTAAAACTAGGAGTTGGCAGTTTGTCATTGTCTACTAAAAGTTCTGAAACAGTTTAATTCAAAATCATGATTCACACACTTTTAAAAAAAGTATTTCCTCTTTTGCTCCCTAAAAATGTAAGGCCAACTAGAAACACAATTCTGAGTGCTTTTTGTTTGTCATTACTGCTCTTCAGTGACTGCAAACAACCCACCTCAATTAGTGTGCCCACTCTCTGCTTAGTGGATTGCAGGCTGAGTCAGCAGCATCGTGAAATCTAAACACAAAAAGAGAATAAAAATCTTACCTTTGGTTTTTTGTTCCGTGACCTGCAAAATAAATAACAAATATAAGTAAATAAAATTTTCTTTTTAAATTCAGTACTGTGTTTTAAGACCATTTTAACTCTTTTAACGCAGGCAATTCAAGTTGTCAGGATACACAGTATCCAAGCTTAGTTGAAATCCAAAACAGCTGTGAGTCAATTTCGACATCTTTCTAGAAGTTATGTCCATATGTCTAGTCATACTGACACAACTCGAATTTAAAGGAAATCTAAATTTAAAACAAATAAATAAAAACCAAAACCAAAAAAACCCAACTTTTAAAAAAAACTTTCTACTTGTTGAATGATGTATTGGAAATAGCCATTCTGATTGCTCTAATTCCAGAAAATCCAACAGATATGGCCAGAAACTAAATTACCACAAAAAGATTCTACCTGAGTATGAACTCAAATAATTTTGAGCTCAAACTTAAAAAGCATGAGAGGCTGGCTCATTCTGAAATCAGGAATCATGGTCGCAAGTAAGATTTGAAACCAAGCCTGTATGATCTCAATTACCCATTTACCTGGTGGAGATAGTCATTTCCCCTAGCAGGGTTTTGGTAAGGGCTACATCAGATAAACATGCCAATGTTCAACTGGTATCTGCTATTATCATCAAAGTTATAAAGCAGAACATAAGACTAAATTATGCAAATTTTGAGCAAAATTTATGAGTGCTTTGTTAAAAGTACTTCAATAAGTAAGAGTCTATGAAAATGCTTAAAATGATGGGTACTTAAATATAGCAATGGACTTGTGGGGTCGTGCTGGAAATCTTTCTAAGACAGAGGGAAATTGCTACAGAGCAGTGTGGAGTGGGGGCACAATGACACAGCGACATTCATCATATATTTCCTGTAATATAAAAGCAAAACCACAAAAAGGCCACAAAAGAAAAACATCCCAAAGCAAGTAAGCCAGAATCCTAGCCACAGATACATTACATTGTTAATACCACATCTGACCTACTTTTCTAAACTGTCAATTTGCTAAAGCATTTTCACATTGACTATCTGACTTTGAAAGAAGTTATTAAAAATGAATGCTATGCTTCAAGGCTCAGGGACTACAGAGAAAGAGGGGCAAGAAGACAGCAGGAGCTAGAAGAAGGTAGGACCAAAAATGGTCTGGACCAGACAGAACCACCACACTCATGAATTCGCAGCAGTTAGAAAACACCTGCACACAATCAATCCAATTAACAATCCTGCATGAAGGGGGAAGGGGTCTTGGAAGTCCCACCTTTAGCTGAGGATCTACTGACAGCTGATGGCTTCTGAGGCAGAAAGAGCTTTCTTTAACGGTTAGGCCCCTAGTCCAGATTTACTGGGCATAGTAGTAGAAAGCCCCATACCCTGGACTACATAAGCAGCACAAATTACAATCAGTGGGCTATTTAAAAAAAAAAAAATGGGGCTGGAGAGATGGCTCAATGGTTAAGAGCACTGACTGCTCTTCCAGAGGACCGGGGTTCAATTCCCAGCACCCACATGGCAGCTCACAACTGTCTGAAGATCCAGTTGCAGGGGATCTGATACCTTCACACCAATGCACATAATATAAGGCTAAATAAACCATAAAATATTTTTAAAAAATGTACAGAGAAACCCTGTCTTGAAAAACAAAACAAAAAAATAAAGACGACAGGATATTGGGAGTTGTCGATGGGGGGGATGGATCTGGGAGGAGTTGGGAGAGGAATGGGAGTGGTAAATATAGTTAAAATATATATATTGTATGTATGTATGAAATTCTCCAAACCAAAAATATATTAAACAAAATTGTGGTGAGAGATAAACTCATATATAAAAGGAAGTATATTTTCATTTAGGCACTGTTTTATATACTTTCAAATATTACCCAAAATATGATTAAACGAATGGTTAATTAATTTAAAAATGAATGTTACAATCGTCTTTAAAAGACATGTGTGGCTGGTAATCATTCCAGTTTACTGCTATTCATGAAAACATGGTCATCTTTGAAGTGCATGTCCAGTAGCTAACCAGCCCGCAAATAGATCCTAGCACACTTAGACTCTGAATCTGACCTAAACAATCTATTCTTAGGACTCCCGAGAGCTCTTCGTACATTTCTGCATTAAAGGACAGGCTAATTGTATTACACTGAAATCTGTGGAAAAGTGTCTTAAAATGAACCTGCTCTCCACTACTAATTGCTCAGGCTCAATTCTAGCGAAAAGCCCTTGTACATTTTTCTATAATCTCCAATTATCCAAGAATGAATGGGTTTGATTCACACACCAATTCCTGATGGCAATTTAGGTTTTATTCCATTGTAACTATTTCTTGGAATGCCACTTTGAAGATCAGTTGAATAAAAGTCAATACTTCCCCCAGTTGTAAGCAACCAATCTAAATCATGTTGAATATGTCTTATAATGTGGGTGCTGTTACAACAGCCAATTCTCAGATGTTGGAAAGCTGGACAGTCAGAGTCCGTGTCCTGCCAACATTACACAATGCCCCTTTCGCAGCATCAGCCTAATGAATGAAAGGAGTCCTTCTTTACACCTCTCGTGAATGGGAATTCAACATAGTTTACTCAGGGATGGTTCTGGAAAGAGCAAACTGCCATTGAACATGGCGGAAAGAGGTTCATGTTTAATTTCTGTGTGGAAGAAACTTAATTTTAGCCCTAAATGAAAGTCAATGTTTTAATAACATTACACTGGCATCATTCATTCTCCTTCTCCCTGCAGTGCTGAGGATGGAACCCAGAACACTCTTCCACCAAGTTATACAGTCAGCCCACTACACCCAATTCTTGAGCATTCCATCACTCAACAAACATTCTGAGCAACTACTGGGTCCCAGACACATGAATGTTGCTGATATAAATATAAATTTTAAGAAATGTATACCCAGTTTAAAGAGGAAGACAGACACAAAGAGGTGGTTACAAAATTATGAGGAAAATGGGAAAGATGTGGAAGTTAACAACCACAGAATAGAATTTCTGGCATATTCTCTTCAATTCTTTCTTCCAGAGCACATTTTATGACTTCTAGCTGTCTTTACAATAATGCTGGGACCACTAAGGCAATCACATGGTAAGCTTTGTGCTCCTTCCTTAAAATTGCTAAATTGGAATTTAATTATAAAATTATACAGCGGTTCAGCATAATAAAATGTTGTCAAAGACAAACTGTCAGCCTAGACTTTGTTAGCTGATCTGAAATGGTTTTGAACAGAAAAATATTTTTTCTTTTTCTTTCTTTATTTTTATTTTTTGGCAGCCCTGGCTGACCTTGAACTTCTTTCTAATATGTTTTGTGTAGACACAAGAATTGGGGTTACAGGCAGGCATCATCATGACCAACAAAAATTTTTATATTAGTCATGATTAATCCCTTCAAATTTAAGGTTATTATTCTTTGTCATTATTTTTTAATTTATGTACATTGGTGTTTTGCCTGTACATATGTCTGTATGAGGGCATTGGAACCCCTGGAACAGGAGTTACAGACAGTTGGGAGTTGCTATATGGGTGTTGAGAATTGAATCCGGCTCCTCTGGAAGAGCAGACAGTGCTCCTAACCACTGAGCCATTTCTCCAGTCCTTGTCAGTATTTCTTAATTGGTCTTCAATGTAGATGCATGCACTTGGGGAAGATTGTCTAGCTGTATAAACTACACACTTTGCATAAATAATCCCAATTCACTTTCCAATGTAACCACATTCTCCTTTATTTCAAATAAATTTTCTATTTGTAGAATACATAATAAGTCTGCAGGTGCATATATGATTTACAAACATGAGATGTTAATATTTTTAATGCAACAAACAAACATCTATGTTAAGAATGAAGATGGAATATATACTTTCTGAAACAATCACTGTCTACTTGTCATCCAGTCAACAACCCCTATTCAGATCCTTGGTGTCCAGCCTATTAACTCCATTCCAAACTGTGAAATTCTGGACCAACTTAGTAGATGAAATCTGTGAAAAAGACAAGATCTCCTGAGTAAATTGTGAGCATAGGGTAGATGGGGAGGGAGCAGAAAAAAATATATAGCTCAATTTAAAAAAAAATGTGTGTACCTGGAGGGAGGAAAGTTCTAAATTCAATCTCATTATTCTACTTGAGTTCTTTTTTTTTTAATTTTGGGTGGTGGTGGGGTGTCAGCAAGGTCCAGGGCAGGAGCTCAAAGGCCACAAAGCAACAGAACCAATATGCTAACACTAGTGCACCTGCATACCTCAGCCTCATTGACAGGGAAGGTGGCTCTATATTCAACGCGCTCGCTCCCTCTTTTGTGAGACAGTTTTACGTAGCCCACTTGGCATAGAACTCATTATGTAGCTGAAACACCTTCAATTTCTAATCATTTTTCCTCTGCCTTCGAAAGAGTGGGATTATAGGTGTACATCACCACACCAAGCTCATTATCTGCTTTTTAAAATTCATACTCTTTATTCTAGAACTGCAGGTAATTCTGATAGACAGCAAGTACTCTGACAGCATGAAGATATGATAAAAGATGTACCACTATCAACATGACAGAAATACCATTAAAAGCAGACAAAAATTTAAATCACACAGCAGTCTGATACAGTACTAAATAATAACTGCCTGTTCCTTTTAATTAAGTCACAAAGAATGAATTACATTCATACAATGGACATACCAAGGTTATCTGCAACCCAATTCAGAAAGTCTTTCCAAGATTTTTCAAATGCTGTTCCTCACAAAAGCTCTATTTAAATATGACTTCAAATAATGAAATTTTAGGGCATGCATCCTCAATGATGCTGGGAAAACCTGCAACGTGGCCCTTCTGCTTCTCATTAGGTCTGATGGCCTTTACTGTTCTTTGTGAACAGTTCCCTCTGAACCTCTAACAGTTTATAATACCTCTACAAACTCAGCTTTAAACCATTCCTAACAGTTTATACCTCTGCAAACTTAGCTTTAAAACCAGTAGGGACCCTCATGCTGACTGACCTCAGTGAGGCTCTGCTTCCCAAATCTCCATGTAACCACACAAGACCTGGCCAGCAAATCTTGTCTCCAGAAAAAGAACCACAGCAACCCTGAAGAGCCAGAGCCCACGATACACGTTTCTACAGGAATAGTTAAGAAGGGAAAAGCCTGGCTAGGCAGGGATAGTCTGTGTGCTGGGGTAGAAGCAATGCTCTGAAGTAAAAGGCTGCGCCTGTTAGGATGTTCTCACCACTCTCAGCTTCTAACAGTCCCAGCAGACAAACGTTTTCAGTGGAGACTTGACAGCTGTCAGCTCTGCCGTTCCTTTAGTGTCTTTTCTCTCCAAGCACATTCCCCTTAGCTATGTAATGCTCTATTCTCCAAGGGACTGTGCAAGATACCATTTTTCCAGCGTTTCTGAGACAGGGTCACATTATGCAGCTCTGACTGGTCTGAAACTTACTAAGTAGCCCAGGATAATCTCAAACTGAGCATCTTCCTGTCTCTCAACATGTGCCCTCAGGGCAGTTCACTGATGGGATTATTATAAAATAAAATTTCCTAAACTATAGTGCCAGAGACAGACAAAAAGAAATTTAAAAAAATTAAAAATAGGGTATACTCAAGCAAGTTTTAAAAAGTTTGTCTAGTTGGATGGTGGTGGATGCCTTTAGTACCAACACTTGGAAAGCAGAGGCAGGTACATTTCTGTGTGTTCAAGGTCAGCTTTGTAGATCAGGCTACACAGAGAAACCCTATCTCCGAGAGAGAGAGAGAGAGAGAGAGAGAGAGAGAGAGAGAGAGAGAGAGAGAAGAAGAGAGAGAGAGAAGATGGATACTAAATTATGATTCAGCTAGTGAAACACAAGTTGGGACTTCAATATTGTTTACTAATATTTTCATACAATAAGCTGAAGCACTATTAAACATTCACTATATAGTAATATGTATAAACCTCAAACATCTTTCTACTTTCAAATAAACTAATATCTTGGGTAGCATTACAGTTATCAGGTATTCAAGTAAGGCAGTCACTAATTAGGGAGGACTGGCAAATGATAGACCTAAATGCCTAACTCACCTTCTGAGTGGCTTCTTTTTTCTTTTTATCCTCTTTCTTCCTTTTCTTGTCTTCCATTAACTGTTCTTCCCTTTCTTGCTCCTTCTCTCTGTAAAAGAAGTAACACACCAGAAAGGTTACACAGTACATCCACATCCCAAAGAGCCATGGGTTTCTTCGTCCATCACTCTGCCCTTTCTTTTTTTTTAAATTTCATTTTACTTTAGGGATGTAGATATTTTGTCTATACTATATGTGTCTATATGTGTGCCTGGTACCTGAGGAGGCCAGAAGAGGGTGTCGGATCTCAAGAACAAGAGTTACAGATGGCTATGAGCCATCACTGAGTGCTAGGAATTGACTTGGGTCCTCTGGAAGAACAGCAAGCACTCTTAAAGACTGAGCCATCCTTGAAGCCCTTCCACCTCAATTTTTTAAGACAGAACCTAGAGCTTGCTGTTTCTAGTAGACTGAGTGGTTGATAAGCCCCAGGGATCCACCTGCCTCTGATCCCTAACACCTTGCCCTAGACCTGAGATTATAGGTGTGTACCACTAACCTAGCTTTTTTTTAAACAAACAAACAAACAAACAAACAAAAAACCATAAGCGAGCCAGATATTGGTTGCAGTGGCACATGCCTTTAATCCCAGCACTTGAGAAGTAGATCCCTGTGAGTTTGAGGCCAGTTTGGTCTACAGAGTGAGTTCCAGGACAGCCAGAGCTATATATACAGACAAATCCTGTCTCACCTCTAACCCCAACAAAAGAAACCACAAGTGCTGGGGATCTGAACTCCCCAGCCATCTCCTCAACCCCACTATTTGTGTTTTTAAGGAAGGTACTAAGAGTCCTAGAAATCAAAGTGGTCTCTGTTGGATGGATTCATAACTGCATCTTTTTCCTACAAACACAAATCAGGTCAATCAATCTGCTCTGCTCAGCAGAAAAAAAACAATACACACTAATAGACCTCCAGGTTGAGGAATTGTGCTAAATCTTAAGATTATACAATTTATACTGCAAATTCAAAGTAACTCTGAAATGTAACATTTATTCTAACTATGGCAGTTAGGATCTTAGTTAATGACACATCAATTCAAGGCTTCACAGACATCATCTAGAAAATGACCAAGACAAAAAAAAGATTAATGAAACAACTAAGGAAGAAGTTTGCAAATGACAAATCCACAAAAAGCGCTCCAGAGGGACTCTGGTCTAGGGAAGAAGGCGGATCTAGTCAAATGCACCCAACTACACAAAGCAAAGGCAATCAGTTTTTTTTGGTTTGGTTTTGTTTTTTCAAGACAGGGTTTCTCTGTAGCTCTGGAGCCTGTCCTGGAACTCGCTCTGTAGACCAGGCTGGGCTCGAACTAACAGAGATCTGCCTGTCTCTGCTGGGATTAAAGGCGTGTGCCACCACCTCCCAGTGACAATATTTTTACCCATAGAAAACAAGACCTTTCTACACCAGACATGGCAGTGGACAATCCCACCATGTGGGATGCTTTAGGAAGTGAAGCGAGGGGGACTGTTGAGTTACAAGCTACAATTGACTACATAGTGACACTTCATCAAGAACAACCCACAAAGCAAAATAATATTTTTAAAAAACTATTTACTTTCCTGTAAACTATCACTGAATCCACATATACAAATATCAGACTTTTTCTCATACACTCCTGGGCATAAATACACAAGTTTTATATGCAAAACTCAAACTCCAAATGTAACTTTCATATGAAAATACAACTAAAGGCAAATTTCTCTTGAGCTCCCTTAGGTCCAATGATGGTTTTTCCCAGCTGGGACTATGTGTACTATGTATGTGAATCTGCAGCAGTACAGTTCGGCCAGTGCTGGAAAGAGGGTTCAGGGCTTAAGAGCACTAGCTGCTTTTTTGAAGAGGACATGAGTTTGATTCCCAGCACCCATATGACAGCTCACAACCAACGCCCTTTTCTGGCCTTCCTGGGCACCAGGTACTACTCATAATAATGCTCAAATATACACACAGACAAGACATCTATATGCATCAAATTATAGTAAATTTTTGAAAAAGACACTGGGACAGATGGGTGTGGCCATCTAAAGGGGTTGCCCAGTCCCTGTTACAGTTGGCTTTAGCAATGCCATTCTTCCTCTCATCAAGCAGAAGGAGAGGATGAGATTCCCTGTCACAACTTAGTTCTCACATTTTATAGTGAAACTGGCTACAGAAGAGGAACAGCCATAGTCTGAACATCTCCTGCATAAATATTTGGTGCTTTGAAAAAGCAAGTTACCATTTATCCTAAGTATAAAATTTCCAAAATTAAATTTATATTAAAAATGCCACACTAAAAAGGTTTTAATGAGATACATTCTCAAAAAACAACTAACCTTTTTGAATTCTTTCCTATAAACAGGTAATTCAGGAAAGAGTGAAATTCATGCTCAAATAGAAGGATACTTCTTTCCAAAGCAAATACTTTCCAAAGCTTTCTAGGAGACAAGCTTTGATTTCTCCCTGTTTTTCTTTTCTTTTTGTTTTTCAACAACATCTTGGTAGAATTTAAGTCTTCTCCTTACTTATCATCTTCTTAGGAAATTTTTACTTTGCCAAATTGTATTTAAAAGTCCACCTGACTTGCTTGAATCAAACAGTGTAGGACTTGCCTCTTAATTCAGGTGTTTCCTATCTAAGCTGCACAGAAATATCATTTGGGGAGCTCTAAAAGATCCCTGTGCTGACTCAGAGCCCAAGCAGAGTGAGGAGGACACCCACTCTAGCGGCACTGGAAAGGCACTTGCATGCAGAAGGGCGACAATAAAGAAGGGCAGTAAGACAACAGCAGCCAGATTTCTCAGTCTCAACAAAAAGGGGCTACAAAAAAACAATGGGGGGGGAACAAACACATGGAGTTGGATCTAAATTGGTTATCAGCAAGTATTCATTGTTTTCAATAAACATAGACATAATATATACATGTACCTATTCTCTCCCTTCTCACACCCTCCCTCTGTGTATCTGTAACTATGAGGCTACAAGTAGTAATGAGCCTACTTAGAACACAGACTTGCAGCTTTTAATTACCATTCTTTATTAAAAGAACCACAGTTATTTGGGGGGAGGAACCAAAGTGCTAATTGGAGGGGTTAGATCCAGGGAAGTTTACTATGAAAATAAACTGCTTGCCACAAAGTAGAAATCCTTAAATTAGAAGACAAACTGAAGGGGATTCTAATATATGGGATGACATAAGATCACCGTTTAAGTATTGCTAAAAGAGGTTATAAATCATTATGTAATTTTGTAAAACACAAAGAAGAAATAAGAAATGAATAAATTATGAGAGGAGAATGGAACATTCAAAGAGTTTAAAAGCACCTACCGACAAAATACTTTTCAGTTTTGAAGGGGAAGAGTAATAGTAGGCTGGGAGATACAACCTTAATCAAATATTCTATCACCTGTTATCATCTATCATCCCGGGGAATTACTGGGGACCTATCAGACAACTGCACCATGAAAGCTAAGAGGCAAACTACAAAATAAAAGGTTAGAAAGCTTCCTAGGTCAAAGTCAAAGAAAACTTGAAAACCTGCTGTGAGTAAAGGGAAACTGAGGAGCTAACACCAAAACCATCAGGCAGTTCTTTTGCTACAAATACTCAAAAAGCTGCAGTTAGGAGGCAATAATGGGAGGGATATGCCTTCAATTGGGGCTGAAGAAGCAATGGCAGCAAGGAACCAATATTGACTTTGCATTTTGTCTTGGTTTATTTTGAAGCAGAGTCTCAGTGTAGCAGACCAGCCTGTCTTGGACTCACTATGTAGTCCAGATTGGCCTCAAATTCAAGGCAATTCTCCTGCCTCCACCTCTGGAGAACTGCAATTACAGGTGTGAAGCAATGTGCAGGATTAGATCTTTGCTTCTGGCAGTTATACTGCAGGAGTACAGGAGAATGTTCTGTTTGCCAAAATACTACAGCACTGGTGAAAGAGCTGCATGTGCCTGGACATCAGGTCAGTGGCTCATTCTCAAAACAACTCAGGGAAAAAAAAAAAGACTTTTCAAAACCATACAGATTTGAACTCTAAATTCAAGACTGTTTCCCTAAACAACAAATACAAAACTACTGCCCAGGCAGCATTCCAGTTCAGTGACATAAGTTCACTAGGGATTTCTTTAAATCACCCCCTCCCAAGTGTTCTAACTCGTAGCCAGGCTTGAAAACTGCTGATACAAATGTACTCATTAAAATCGACAAATTAAAACTTTACCAAACAGTTAAGAGCACTGGTTGCTTTCTCAGAGGACTCAAATTTATGTCTCGGCACCTATACAGCAGTTCACAACTGTCTGTAACTCCGGTTCCAAGGGATCTGACACTCACACAGACACACATGCAGGCAAAATACTTGTGTATTAAAAAAAATAGTTGGGCAGTGGTGGCACATGCCTTTAATCCCAGTACTTGGGAGGCAGAGACAGGTGGATCTCTGTGGGTTCGAGGCCAGCTTGATCTACATAGTAAGTTCCAGAACAGCCAGGAGTATTGCCCAGAGAAACCCTGTCTCGAAAAACCAAAAAAAAAAAAAAAGTAAAAATAAAAACTTTACCAAGCATGCAAACTAATGATGGAAGGAGGAAAGAAGGAAAGAGAAGGAAAGAAAAAAAAAAAAAGAATGGTAGATGCCAGGTGAGGAGGTGAGTTCCCATTAACCAACCACAGTTTCTAAGTATGAAGGGCAGGTGAATGGGTTTCTCTTGTACTTACCCCTTCCCTTTCAAACTGCTACCGAATCAATTCAGCAGACTGTATTTACTGAGTTCCTACGACTTGCTAGGCAAGTGTCCACAGGTGGACCCAGTTTCCAAATATATATGGAATTGAGGGCCCTTCAAATCCCTCACAGCCCCCAGAGACTCTCATCTGTTTACCCCAATGTTCTCTGTACACATCTCTTTCATGTGGGTCTGGACATAAAGGTGAACGGCCATTGTCTAGGAGCTGGGTTTACTACTAGGTACCAGCACTTGCCTCTGTAGGAGGCTAATCTGTGTCATTTCTGCTTTCATTTGTTAGTACTGGAAGAACTGAAATATATGTAGGCAAACAAGAAGATACAACAGGGAATAGACATTACAATCTAGAATAAATCTAGAAAGGTAAAAAGTCAAACTATATTGCCACTGGCCCCTCTTGTCACACTGAGCATAGAATCAAAGGTCTCCTCCATGCCAAGCACAGGTTCTACACTGAGTTATAACTATAGCCCCAAACTACAAGAGATCCCAAAGGGAAAACCAGCATTGTTCATCATTTTTTGTAATAGTTATCAGTTGAAAGAAAACTTTTGAGAATGGTAATTCTGGTCGGTAAGCTGTCTTAGTGTGTAAAAGGCACAGCTGTCAAATGTGACAAGCTGAGGCTGATCCCTGGGAGCACATTGTGAAAGTAGAGACCCCACCCTTGCAAGCTGTCCTCTAACCTAGACACCTTTGCACACAAACACACAAAATAAAATGTATTATTTGTTTAAAAAAAACAAAACAAGGTCGTGCACGGTGGTACACGCCTTTAATCCCAGCAGGTGGGAGGTAGAGGCAGGTGGATCTCTGTGAGTTTGAGGACAGTCTGGTCTACAAAGTGAGTTCCAGGACAGTTAGGGCTACATGGAGAAAACTTATCTCAAGAAGAAAAAAAGAAGAGGAGAAGGAGGAGGAGGGGAGGAGAGGAGGAGGAAAAAGACTAAGTGTGGTGACATGTACTTCAAATCTCCATGGTGTGTTCCTAGGGCTGGATAGAAACAGCCTAGCCTAACTGGCAAGTTCAAAGTTTCAAAGGGAGACCAAAACCAAACTGGATGGCTCCTGGGGAATGACTCCTGAGGCTGACCTCTGGCTCCTAGATACATGCACACTAGCATATACGTCCTCCCCCCACAAACATAAAAGTCAGTCCTTGAATAAAAACGAAAACATCCAATAATGTCTGAGCTGCGGCACAGGAAGAATCCTGCTCTGCATGAAAGTTCACTGAACAGCAATGGAGCAGACATTCCTGAAAACTTGCCCAAAGGCTCCTGTAGCCTGACACCAAGCAGAAGAAAGCTAACAACAGTTGATCTGAACTACAACTCCCCAGTGCTGGCACTCAAGGGGCAAATACAACCTCTATTTCCCTACTCATCCATTCTGCACACTTTACCACCACCAAAAAACAACAAAAACCCTCCCTTTTATTGTTCATTGTCAAATTCTAGCTCTCATACCCACTTGCTTCAATGAAATCTTCCTTACCAACTCAAATTCCAAAGAAATTTGCTCTCTTCCATACACAATACAACTGTTGTCCTGCATGTGTCGGGGCCAATACAATAGCCTTCTGTAGTGTACCTGGTCTTGTTAGGAATGTCACTTAGGAATTCCTCTTTGTGTTTTTTTGTTTTTGTTTTGTTTTTAAACTTTTTTATATAACTTTATTTTATGCACAATGGTATAACGATGTCAGATTCTCTGGAACTGGAGCTACAGACAGCTGCAAACTGCCATGTGGGTGCTGGGAATTGAACCCGGGTCCTCTGGAAGAGCAGTCAGTGCTCTTAACCACTGAGCCATCTCGCCAGCCCCTCCTCTCTGTGTTTTACACATGAGGCCTGGAAATGGATCTTGTTCTTTAACAAACACTAGGTGTCTCTAGCATGAGCCAGGCACCTTCTCAAGCACTGGGACAAGGCAGAAACAAAGCCAAACTTCAGTTTGCTGAGAGAATAGGGAATAAACAGTACCTACAACAAAATAAGAGCTGAAAATAAATGTTTCAGGTGGCGACAGAGCAGAGTGAACTGATAGAGAATGGCATAGATGGGAAAGGCCTCGGATAAGGTGGCCTAGGAATGGAGATCATTGAGGCAAGGCATCTTTTGGTCCCTGTGGATAGCAAAGAGCACTCTACACAGGGAATAACAAGTACCAAGGGGCAAGATAAGAAAGGAGTACTCTCAGAATAAAAGCACTGTAAAAATCAGATGGCATATACATCTTCCTACACTGGACACAGAATCAGGCTCACAAAACCCTGTAGTATCCCCACCTCCAACCAAAAGGCTTCCTCTCCCAGTGAATATCAATACTGAGATCTCCTATAGCAGGCCTTATCCAGAGCATCCTGCACACTTCGGTATATGGATGGATATGGAGGAGATATCAACCTGACTTTTCTTGTCACTTGCCTCATACAGGTACTGAGAACATAGGAGGGGTTCCATGTAAATACCTATCAATGAAAGAATAAACACTAGAGGGGTGTGTGTGTATATAATTCAGTGATAGAACACTTGCTTGGCACATGCAAATGCTGGGTTCAAGCTAAAAAGAAAAAAACAAAAACAAAACCCAAAAACAACAAGGAGTGAATAATGCTTTCTGTCCTTTAGATGGGAGACATGTATAAAGAAAAGTCTCAAAGCCAACAGTGGTGGCACACACCTTTAATTCCAGCACTTAGAGAGGCAGAGGCAGGTGAATCTCTGTGAGTTCGAGGTCAGCCTGGTCTACAGAACAGATTCCGGGACAGCTAGGGCTACAAAGAAACCCTGTCTTGGGGTGGGGCAGGGGGAAAGCGTCAAAAGTACAGGATAAAATCTAATAAGCACACTTTATGACTGTGACGCACAGTTACTGACCCATAACAGTAAGCAAAAGAGTCAGTCCCTGTCTTGAGAGTGTTGACATACTAGACAAAGGACAGGAAACACAATGCCAGGAAGTCATGACAAATGCCATGAATACAGCTGGTGAAGGGACAGGCAATGTGAGACATTTGTTGCTAATGCTGAGACAGTGGCATCTGAACAGAGATCTAAATGGAGACTCCTATGGGAAAGCACAATGGTGTGCTAACAGTCTAGCCGTTTGGGGAGCAGGGGCAGGAGCACATTGGTGTCCCGGAGTTTGAGGAGGGCCTGGGCAACACTGTGAGCTTCGGAGGGAAAAGGAAAGAGAAGGAAGAAAGAAAAGGAGAAGGGAGAAGTGACAAGACTAGTAAAGAGCTTGGTGTTTGTTTATGGGCTTACTTTTTTGGAGGGAGGCATAGAGCCAGAGCCAGCCTCCTGTTGATACTCTCATACTTTCCTGTGCTTACTATGCAACACTTCAAAAGTCTCTCTTCTGCCTCATTATTTATTCTCATAGTACCTGCTCGATGTTGACTACTATGCAGAGACCAAGAGTTAAGCAGCAAAGAGGCTTCTTCTGGCCTTCTTAGAACTATCAGACTTGTTAACCATAGAGGCAACACAGGGGAGGAGCCTACGTCCTTTGTGTTCAGTTGTCCATCTCCATGATACTAATGAATACTCTGAGGAGAGCTTGGCAGTGCCTTTGGTGTTTCAAAGTATGAGCAGAAAGTACAACCACCACCCAGATAAATTGCCAGGGAGTTATGCTGAATGACAAAGCCAATGCCAAAGGCTGTGTACTGTATGATGGTACACATGTAGGCATGCTGTGTTAAACCAGTTAAGAGATCACCTATGAAGGACAGGAGAGGAAGGACTGTCAGTATCTTGGCTAGTACAATACAATGAACTGCCTAAATGAATGGCTAAAGCTCAGTTGGACAGGAAATGGCTGCAGATATTCAAGAGACTCTTCCCTTTCTTAAAGGTTTGGATAATTGCTCACCAGTAGCTTCTAAGACTACCCACACCATGGCTGTCTAAGTGGCAGCTCTTCTAGTCCCAGAATTTATAAGCAACTCCACAGACTAGTGGACAGAACTGAACAGATACAGTCACATACCCAACATGGAAAATGTACCAGAGGCAAACTGCTATTAATGTGTATCCAGGGAGTCCTGCCAAGTGAAGGCCAAATTATGTACTGTCTAAATGGCATTTATGTAACATTTCTGAAAGGACAAGTGGTTGGTGCCATAGGCTGCAGGTGAGGACATGACAGATAGGTTATAAAGGTGCTCTGTCTCCAAAGTGATGGAGATGTGACAGAACTGTGTAGAATTATTTATGCACATATACATAAATACAAGTAAAAAAGAAACCTTGTAAATCCATGGGTTATATTAATGTTACAATCTTGGCTGTGATTCTGTACTACAGTTTTACAAGCAGTTATCTGGTGCGGGAGATGTGTCTGTATCCTGTCAATCATGTTTTAAATAAATGCTGATTGGCCAGGTAGGAAGTATAGGCGGGTCAACCAGACAGGAAGTAGAGGCAGGGCGAG
>JAQHUG010000323.1:1282912-1370233 GCA_028555095.1 Dicrostonyx torquatus | reverse complement strand
GCTTTGTTTGTCATAGCCAGAACCTGGAAACAACCTAAATGCCCTGACCGAAGAATGGATAAAGAAATTGTGGTACATTTACACAATGGAGTACTACACAGCAGAAAAAAATAATGACAGCTTGAATTTTGTAGGAAAATGGATGGAACTAGAAAACATTATTTTGAGCGAGGTAACCCAGACACAGAAAGACATTATCACATGTACTCACTCATAGGTGGTTTTTAAACATAAAGCAAAGAAAGTCAGCCTACAAACCATAATCACAGAGAACTTAGACAACAATATGGACACTAAGAGAGACTTACATACATGGGAAAGTATAAAAAGACAAGATCTCCTTAGTAAATTGGGAGCATAGGGACATTGCGGGAGGGTTTAAGAGGGGAGGGGAGAGGCAGGGAGGGGAGCAGTAAAAAATGTAGAGCTCAATAAATATCAATAAAGGAAAAAAGAAAAAAATTAAATAAATAAATAGAAGCAGTATATTGTGTGTTAATTTTATCTTAAATACAAAAAAAAATCAGAAGTCTCTTTAAAAAGTTCTATGGGCAGTGGTGGCACACACCTTTAATGCTAGCACTTGGGAGGCAGAGACAGGTGAATCTCTGTGAGTTCGAGACCAGCCTGGTCTACAAAGCAATTTCCAGGTCAGGCTACAAAACTACAGAGAAACCTTGTCTTGAAAAACCAAAACACTTCTAGATGAAAATCCTAGATAGCTTCTGCTTTCATGACAGCACGATACTCCTTAGTCCTGTGAACAAGTTCTCATTTTAACAAGTGAGATCCCACCTTCAGTGTGCATGCTATTTGCCAAGATCATGGACTTCTAACATGGAGTTTCTGCACCAGCAGCACCCCTCTGGTGGGTAGGCATTCTCATTTTTCAATGCAAAGTCAATCCTTTCTCAATTTTTACCTTCCTATCTCATTGCTTTAACCCTCTGGATTCTTGTATTCGATCAGCAACGCCTACATGAAGTTATCAAAGTTGTTTATTTTTCATCCTTATGAATTTGACTTAAATTACAAAGGTTCTTCATATTCAAAAGATCCCTTATGACAGGCGCTGTGGCACATATCTTTAATTCCAGCACTCATGGGAGACAGAGGCAGGCAGATTGCTAGGAGTTAAAGGCCAGCCCGATCTACATAGTGACACAGCAAGTTCTGAGCTAGCCAGAAAAAGGGGATTGGGAGGGAGAAAATAAGGACAGGATGGAGGGAAAGACAGACATGAAGTGGGGGTATCTAACCTTAGATTTTAAGGTAAAATTTGATAAATGAAACTTCCTATTATACTCCCCAAAGTTATTTCCCATATATAATGAATATGGCAGGCTCCTAAAGGCAGCCTAATAGTAGCAATGCTACTGATATCCAAGTAGACTAACAAACAGCACTACGATAAGAGCTATACCACATACTCCAATATTTATAATATGGAACCACTAAGAACTATTTAAAACTCAGGGACTAGAAAAACCCACAAACAAAAACTCACAATTCAGAGAAACACTCTACCCTCCATATTTGAGAGCAAGAAGCTGAAAAAAAGAAAGCTTTGGAAAGAACTACTCACTACAAGAGTGATAACTATGCTCCTACCCAGGCAAGAAAATAAACTTGTCATTAAAACCCAAAGCACCAAGGCACACATACCTAGAAGAACCTGAACACATTAACAGTAGATGAAGGATGCTGTCACAAACACTCAGGTGTGACCATTTGGAGCTATTTGTTGCCTCTGGGCATGGCCTGACCACTTTTTAAACAGGGCTGGTGAGGTGACTTAGTAAGTAATTAACTTACATTACATATAGTGAAAGGAAAGGCAGGCTCCCAAAAGCTGTCTTCTGACTTCCAAATCTACTCTGTGGCAACCACATACCCACAAACACAATAATAACAAGATAATTAATTAAAAAAAGACTAAATAGCTGGGTGTAGTGACTCACGTTCATAATCTCAGCACTTTCAGAGGCTGATGAAGGAAGACTGCCCCAAGTTCAAAGCCAGCCTGAGCCACAGAGCAAGATCCCACTTTAAATAACACCAGCAGTAATAACTGACTTTTGAAATACATTAAGACTGTCAGCAATTTCATTCATACCAAAATTAAGTTGAAACTCCCCTCTGTGGTAACTGAAAGCAATTCAAGAGTGTAGTCTGACTAAATTGATGATATCCAACAGCATCAGGGGCCAAGACCTGGAAAAAAAGAGTGCTTTACCATGGCCACACACACAGGGCCTCTTCTCTTTAGGTGCTGATTGGAAGCTAAAAGCTAAGCACACACAAGGCGGAAGGAGGTTCTACGGCACTTCTTGCCAACAGCATCAGGAGCCTTGGCCCTCCTCTACATCTCCCAAGGGCTACACTTGCACCCAGAAGCAAATAGGCTTACTGATGTCATAAGATTCTTTTAAAACAACATGAAAGCTTATGGAATCCATGTGAAGAAAATGATTCAAACAGTACACTGCACTCCTCTCAGAACCATAAGTTCTCAATCCAGCGCTGAGAGGTACCATGGAACAGACACAGGGAGGATCAGAAGAGTCCAGTTATGTTTGGTCTTTAAGTAATTTACACATTCCTCTAGGTTTGTACCTTAAGGAGAAACAAGCAAACAAACATTTTATGCCAGAAATTGAACAGAAGAGATTTGGACTTTATTTATGAAGGTTCATGGCAAGTGAGCTAGGCAGATGCACAACAGAGTATAAACTTCTTTGGTAACTCTGGAAAGTGCTTTGTGAATGATCTACCCTTGTAACTTTCCAAAGACAATCTCAGTCACAGCTCATTTCCTGGTGGTACTGCACTATTCCCATTTAGTTTATATCTGCTATTCTAATTCGGGAAATGCTACGAGAAAGGGTGCTGCTATTTGTGACACTTATCTTGGTATGAAAAAAAAATTAGCACAGAAGAAAAGCAACCCTGAATTCAAGATTCCACAGGTGACAGTTGTACCCTACTTCTCTATAATTTGCACTCTATTTTCAGAATGGTAAAAATGGAAAGTCATGTTCTTGCGCGCCAGTAGTTGTTATGCAAATTTAGAAAGCTGAATAATTGAATTACTCTGAAGGAAATGTATATTTCTGAATGATAAGCATATTTAGTAGTAATAAGTAATGAACTACAGAATAAGGCTGACTTGTGAACTCATATGACCCAGTTATTCAACTAAAATTACATACCAGGAAAATGACTTAAAAATCTAAAATACGAATTATATATATATAACATAGCCTTTTGTAACAGTCATAGCAACACTTAAGCTGTGAGATCAGATAGAGGATGCCTAACCCATTCAAAATGACAACCAAGTCTCCACAAAGACACAGTATAGCACCTAATTTCTACTTAGGTAACTGGACTATGTTTAAAATGAATGAGAGAACCTTGTTAACTGTTCACAATCTCAGTAACAGCTATGTGTAAACTTTGTTTTTCTGAAAGATACTTTTATACTACTAAGAAGGACTTTTCCTTCTTTTGAGGAAAATATTCTATGAGTATTAGTTACATTTTACTGCTATGATAAACATGTGTCCAAAAGCAGGAACTTAAGGCAGGTACCTGGAGGCAGGAGCTGATGCAAAGACCATGGGGAAGTGATTCTTACTGGCTTGCTTCTCATGGCTTGCTCAGCCTGAGTTCTTGCACATCCCAGAATTACCTGCCCCAAGGGTAGTACTGCCCACAGTGGGCTGGGCCATTCCACACCAAGCATCAATCAAAAAAAAAAAAAATACCCCAAAGGCATTTTCTTAATTGAGATCCCTTCTTCTTAGATGACCCTAAGCTGTGTCAAGCTGACATAAAAGCCCACCGACACACTATGCATTACTTGAATCTAAAGATTCTATTAATGAATACATACAGTAGTTCTTTAATTCTGAAGTGTTTCAGGACTCCAAGGGTCTTCTAAAGTCTCTTGAATTTCTGTCTCATAACCCTATACCTAAATATGGCTAATCAAGACAAGCATTTCTTCTCCCAGGTGCCCTCCCCTCTTCAATACCGTAGTCAGGGATGAGGAAGAGAAACTCAGTTTAAGATAACATTATAGGCTCTGGAGAGATGGCTTGGTGGTTTAAGAGCAACTTGTTCTTGCCGAGGACCTGGGTTGATTCCCAGCACTCACATGGCTCACAGCTATCCATAATTCCAATTCCAGCGAATCCAACTCCCTATTCTGATTTCCTAGGGCACCAGGAATGCATGTGGCACACAGACATGCATGCAAACAAAGCATACATATAAATCTTTAAAAAAAAAAATCACAACTTGCCCCAGTGGATAAATGGTGCCTATGCTAAGCCTGATGATCTGCATTTAACCTCCAAGGTCCACACTGACAGAAAGGAGAACCAACTCCTGCAAGTTGTCCTATGACATGTGTGTCATGACATTACACGCATGTGTGCGCGTGCATGCACTCATATACACCACAAATAAATAGATAAATAAAATGTGATATAAAAAGACTACTACATTGTATTTTGGACATTAATGGCAAGAATTCTGGCAAGTTATCCACCTTTTAAATCAGTTTTGTATCTATGAAATACTGACTGAAAATAGCTGTGCTGAGCTGACACGCTACCACCATCCAGCACAGGAGTTACCCCTTAGGCTGCTACCACATCACAAACTCACCGGCAGAAATCAAAGAAAAGCAGCTATCAAAGGCACTCCGCTACCACAAAAAGCACTTGTATCTATAAAATGAGATCTATACATCTCACTCTTTATACCAAAGAACAAATCCCAGATGGGTAAAGAGGGAAGAGAAAAAAAAGAAAAAGGAGGAAGAAAAACACACTAGGAAACAGTGCATAATTTAAAAAAACATAATTTGGAAATAAATAAACTTTCTAACTATCATACAAACTCAGCAACCATCTCTAACTATGATACAAACTCAGCAGCCATAACAAATGAACATATCTGACCACAGGAAACCTTTAACACAATTATCAGCTATAAAATTCTCTGTGAACAAAATCAGTATTTTGAGAAAACACCAGTATTTTATACTGCTAAGAGCTAGATTCCACGTTCCTACACATTAATGAGTAGATAACCCAGCGGGGGGGGGGATGAAGAAGGCACATCCAAAAAAGGAAACATATAGGAGTAGCGACGGTGCTGTCAACAGTGAAAGCAAGTATCCACAGACACCACTCACCACTGTTGGTGAGAATGTAACCTGGTAAAATCTCTATGCAAAACAAGTTGGCAGTTACTTATCAAAATTAAAGTACAGACTTTGACCCAGCTATCTTATTTTTTGGAATTTATCACAGGAAAATAATTACTTGTGATTATACATGTGGGGAAGTGTATATGTAAAGAATATTTATTGCAACATTGTGTGTAATAGAAGATTAGTGGACTAAATAAATTATATCTTATCTACTCAGGGAATACTATGCAATTGTATAAATAAAGAAGCTCTTTCTGCACTAGGCCTCCAAGATATATTGCTCAATTTAAAAGGCAAGATCCAAAACATAGTTCATGCTGTGGTATATATAAGTAAAAGGGAGTTGATAATCTTTAAATAGGGATAGATGCCTTTGGAAGAAAACAAAACTACTTCTACAGCTACTGCCACCACTGTAGACAATTATACAGTCTTAAAAAGTTTGTGTGACTGCTTAGGCATGTGTTTATCATAGCACATGTGGGAGGTCAAAGATCAAGTCCCAGAGTCAGTTCTCTTCTGTCTTCTTGAGAGATCCTGGGGTCCAGCTCAGATTCCTCTACCAGATGAGAAATATTGCCAGTGCCAATCTGTACAACCCTGATATGTTTGACTTTTACTTTTAAATTTTATTCTTAAAAATATTTTTCTCAAAAAAAAGGAAAAAAAAACAGAAAAAGAAAAAATTTTTTTCTCAAAAAGATCAAAATATTTATTTTTATTTTATATGTGCTTTGTCTGCATGTATGCATGTACACCATTTATGTGCCTGGTACCTGTGAGTCACAAGAGAATATTAGATTTCCTTGAACTGCATTTAAAGATGGCTGTAAGCCACTATGTGGGTGCTGGGAGTTGAACCCAGGTCCTCTGCAAGAGCAGCCAGTGTTCTTTTTTTTTTTTCCGAGACAGGGTTTCTCTGTAGCTTTTGAGCCTGTCCTGGAACTAGTTCTTGTAGACCAGGCTGGTCTCGAACTCACAGAGATCCACCTGCCTCTGCCTCCCGAGTGCTGGGATTAAAAGGCGTGCATGCGCCACCACCGCCCAGCCAGCCAGTGTTCTTAACGAACCACTGAGCCGTCGGGCAGTGGTGGCACATGCCAGGACACTTTCACACAGGACACTATTAAGATCCTTCAATTAAACCAGTCCATAAAAGGCTATCCTGCTCACCAGGCAACATCTAATTCTCAAGCACAGTATACCTGGGCTAAGGACAGGCACAGGCAGAATGTCCAGTGGGAATCTCTGAGCAGGGGACAGCAGGAAGGCAGAGAGAGAGAGAGAGAGAGAGAGAGAGAGAGAGAGCAGAGAGAGAGAGAGAGAGAGAGAGAGAGAGAGAGAGAGAGAGAGAGAGAGAGAGCTTACTGTCAAGAAAAAAACTCTAAAGTCTGCATGTACCTGCCTTCTTAGTGCTCTGCTAAGGCACAACATTGTTCCTGAAACACCAGCTGGACCCTCACACTGTACACTTGAGGTTTATTTTAGGATGGAGACTGGGTGTTTACTAGACAAATAAGTAAACAGGGCCTCTGTCAGAAAGGAAAACTCTTATCATGTATCACAGAAAACAGCTAAAGAACTACTGTCTTCCACATGTTAGCCAGGCCTACATTCTGGTAGAATGGGGAGTAGGAAGGTCCCATGGCCTTCCAGAAAGCTTCCCCTGGAGATCCATAAGATGGGTGGAATATCCAGAGCTTTGCATCTTCCCAGCATGCCTGCTTCAGTGCTAACTTTTCTATTCATTCCATTCGTAGCTCTAGGTCCTTACCTAATTAGACTAACAAGTCTTGTCATGAAAACCAACAACTGCTCTCCAAATACACCAATTTCCTTTTGCCTAAAACAAAGGCTTTAAAAGGGAAGGAAAAGTGAAGAAAGAAGGTATGTTTGGCCTACCAATTCTGGCCAACTTAGGGCTTCCACAACATTGCTTTCCACTTCTGGGTGTGCATTTTTTTGCTATTTATAGAAATTTTTAAATTTAGAAAAAAAGGAAACAAGAAATTTGGCACAAAGCAATAAAACCAAGCCATAAAGGGACAGCCAAAAAGGCTAAACAATTTCTAAGAGTGTAGCGCACTTGCTCACACACTGAGCAGCATTAGGACGTCCTCCTCCCAGCCCCACCAGCCTTTCACTAATCTAAAGCTGACAGTGACAAAGGTTTCTCACTGAAGGTGAGATGGAGAGAGCTGGAAGAACATAATGTCCCTCACCCCCAAGTAAAAACTGTTATTTTGGACCATGGTTCAGGCGGCAACCTATGTGTAGCTACCAGCAATGGGGATCCTCCAGTAAGCATCTCTACTAGAAACCCTGGAACGCTCACAATTAGAAAAGTTCAAATTCTTAAAATCCTTTCCATTTGTAGTATCTTTTTGCCTGAGACATATACCAAGAAATCCTGGGCATATAAATAAATAAAATAAGCATACTAATCAAACATTTACCAGTAATAAATCACAGTAAAATGTATTTAAAAGCAATTCTTTGAACGTTTTTCAAACTTTCTTTTTTAAATTGGGATAGGGACACACAAGCCATGGCAAGTATGTGGTGGTCGGAGGACAGCTTGCATGACTCTGTTCTCTTCCCCTACTCTGAGTTCTAGGGTTCCAATTCAAGTTGTCAGACTTGGTGGCATGCACCTTTAACCAAAGAACAATCTTTCTGGCCCTTTGTAATACCTTTTAAAGACAGAAAGCAAAATTGCATAATTATGATATGGATGTGCGTATTTATGTTTACAAAATCAATTAAATCTTGGCTGTATTTGATCTTCAATGTTTTTTAGCCCTGACTGACATCTTGACTTTACAACCAGTAATGCTGAGAATGCTGCTTTGCACAAATATATATTCAGCTCACAGAGATCCACCTGCTCTGCCTCCCGAGAACTGGGGATTAAAGGCGTGCGCCACCACCACCCATCTTGTCCTCAGCATTCTTAAGTATGCTTAAGACTATGCTATGCCCTGCATTTTACACAGACGCTCAAACAAGTCCTCACACTTATACAGGAAGCACTTGTCACTGAGCAGCTTTTGGGGGGGGGGTCTGAGACAGGGTTTCTCTGCGTTATCTCTGACTGTCTGAAATTTACTTTGTAGACCAGACTGGCCTATCACAGAAATCCACCTGTCTTTGCCTCCCTAGTACTGGGATTATAGGCATGTCCTACCACCCACCGCCCAGCTAAAAAGTTCTTATAAAACCCCGGTTAGAGACTCAAACAGTAATTTTGGGAAGGGGAGGGCTTATTCTGTATCCCAGGCTGCCCAGAACTCATGGCAATCTCTTGTTTTAGCCTTCTGAGTGCTGAGATTACAGCTGTACTCTATTCTTTCCAGCTTTCAAACAGCAAATTTTTAAAATCAAAAATATTTTAAAATATTGCAATTCAAATGTATACTAATTTGACAGTTACTGAGAGAAGATGGTAAGGAAAACACTAAAAGTCTTTGTTTTCTGCAATTAAGCCATTATGTTTCTGTAAGAACAGGAGACTGTCTACACAGTAAAAATACTGTAATTCATAGCATAAACAGTCTCAAATAGGAGCTGAGGTGTTTTAGGCAGCATTTGAAGGTCTGATGGCATGCCCAGTACAAAGTGAACATGTTGTGTGTTCAGGACTAAGGCTGCAGTCCGCAGTCAAGTTGTATATATGCAACACTGATGAACACTGCCAGAAACACTTGGAATATGTTACGTGTTTGATTCTGAGCTAATTTTTGGTCACTGCATCTTCAAAAACCTTCCTGTTGCCAAGTTTTTTACAACATCCATATTCTATTACATGAATCCTATATGGGGTCATGACCCACAGTTTAGAAAGGCCCGTCCTCAAGAACATCAGTTGTGAATAAGATCTTAATCTATTGCTCAGAAGGTTCCTGGAGTGCTTAAAACAAAGGTAGAAACTGTTTTGTCACCATCCCCACCCTGACACTCTCAGGCCTCCTGCAGCTCCCAGGCCACAGCTTGGACACAGATAGAGTAGAACATGACAGAAACTGGGCTTGCATTTCAGAAAAACAAAAACAAAAACTAAACAGGCAGAACTAACAGTTTCAGCAGGCACTGATATTGTGGCGAAATACATTAGGGGTTAGCAAGGCAGAATGTAGGCGGGGCAAAAATCTTTTCAGGTAAGCAGCGAAAAGAGCTTCAGTGGAGGCTCATATGAGAAGAGAAAGACAGCCGAGGAAAAAGGAAGAATCAAACCAAGGACACAAAGAGTAAGTCTGTGTGGCTGTTGATGACATCAGCTTTCCCAGATAAGTCTGTGGAGTAGAAGTTGCTGGTTAGAGAAGCTAGTGGTGTGGGAGGTCCCAGTCATGCCTCAATAATACAAATGGGTAGAGTAACCTCCTGTCATCATTTGGAGGATTTTCACTTTCCTGGGAGCAACAGTGGAAGAGGTCTTCATTCCCCGGCCCTCTATGCTGGAGTTCCTCCCATCCAAACCTGCTTCTCTTCAAAAAGTGCACCCGAGGACCACTATGCTTAATTCTCTGGGTCTGGGGATAGAGAAGTGAACCACACACAGCCTGTCTTTGAGAGGCTCAGCCTGGTCTCCCTGAAGGACAGGTGACCAAACACATCTCTACGATAGATGCACTGATTTTTCTGCCTTTGACAACTGAAGCATAATTAATAAAAACTCAGGATCAAAAATTGGGGTTCAACTTGAAGATCTGAAATGCAAAACAGCCAGCCACTGCTCTTACCTCGACCTCAGTCTGAAATGGGGATCCTGCCTCCCGGGGGACTCTTCTACTCTCAGATCTTTAGGCAGTCTTTATTTATTAAAATACAATTGAAATGCCACTACAAACAACAACTTCACTCCAGCATGTCACCTGTCCAGAACAGCCTAAAGACTCAAAAGGCAGGCTAGACTACTTCCCAGAATGCCTTCCAAGATCAGACTTATGACTCCCCCAAAATATCTAGGGGGAGTAACATTGTCTTCCCTATCTAAACCAAGCCTTCACTCCCGAGCCCAACTTCTAAAAGCCCGTCATTCATGTGGCGTCTAACTTACACTGCCATCTCCTCTACTATGTCTCCCTGAAAAAACCTTCAACTATTATTACTAAAACCCAATTATAATTTCATACCCTCTTCCAGTCACAAACTCAAGTCTGGGCCAAGAAAGGTACTTAATACTTTTGCTTCTTAAAGGAAAAGAAAAAAGGGCACTGTCCATCCAGGTGTACTTGGATAGAACTCTTCTCACCTACAATACTCAGCCAGCAATGCTTCCTCTTTACATCACTACCACTTAGAAACCACTCAAAAAATAAGGTGCTGTATTACAAGAGCTAAAAATTATTTCTAGGGTTGGGGTATATTTCAACAGTAAAATACTTGCCTACCATGCACAAGGTCCCAAGTTTGATCTCCAGTGCGGATGGTGTTGAAGGCAGGGGTGGTTCTAGTATGTGAAGTCACTGTCCTGGAATATTACAAACAGCCTCAAAACAGCTAAAGTATACAGAAATAACCCTACTAAGATATGCAACAGGCAACAACTTGGGTAAAACCTGCAGACATAATGCTAAATGAAATAAGCTCAACACAGAAGAACACCTGGCATGATTCCAGCATAGGCAAATCCATGCCAACCACCAAAGTGGGACAGTGGTTGTCAGAAACTGGGGTAGGAACGCAGGGGAGGTAAATTCTAGAGATCTGTTATCTGCACTGCATACTAAACGCTGGCTGAGAATAGACTTCTGTTAAGTGTTCATACCACAGTAATTATAGAAGAATTTATTGTGGTGAGTTTGGTTTCTTTCTATCAGTTGTCTTGCAAACGTATTCCTGTAACATTTTCCTGGCTCAGTCCCTGGCACCCCCTTAGACTACACAGTGCTAGAACACTTTTTTTAGTAATCTGGAAGTGGGGGCAAGTTCTAAAACTTAGATCTAGAAAGAAATTAATTTACACACTCACATATGTCCTCTCTTAGCAATGCCTCACACATGACGGGTTTGTGGTCTTTATAATCATCAACAAACACAAGGGAGATGTTGCCTCTTCTGGCTCTTCTTGGACACCCTCACAGGACCCAGATAAGCCATTCACTGGCTCTCATTCACCAAGTTTTCTCCAAGGTAATTAAGATATATGCTATCTCCTCTTAGAGAAAAGGGACAGAGCTTTTGGCTACAACATGAGAGTCTGAAAGGACTTAGCGTAAAAGAAGGGAAGCAGCAGCTGCTCCAGAAGTAAAAGTTCTGGAGGGTCAAGTAAATACCTGTATACTGTGTTCATGCTGCAGTAAAATGTCACATTTGGGACTAATGGCAACTCCCAAGAAGCAAGCCAGGCAACTTTGTGTTCATTATTTAAAGAAGGTGGTAATACAGCCTCAGAGGGTGTGTAGAATTTTATAGTTCTTTTCAGGTAATTATTACAGAAGGCAGCAAATTGACATACCATGACTTCCTTAATAAGTGCTCTCTTTGTCATGGTGAGATGAGACAGGTCCAGGAGATCTAGTAGATGGGGCTGGACAACTCATGGCTCTGTGGGCCTCATTAAGAATGTTCTTTTGCTGTCAGCACAGGAGCCTACTGATGGTTAACTGGGTGACTCTCACGTTTACATTTCAAAAGGTCACTGGCAGCAGGGAACAGAGTACCTGTGAGAGATGCACAAATGTAGGGAATGTTCAAACTGGTGAGCCCATGGAGCAGCTATCAGTCAAGGTCCACCCAGGTGACAGAAACCACACTCATTATTTTAGCAGAGAAATTTTAACGTAAGGGATAATATAAAGAATTTATAAGCAGGTAAAAAGTTATTAACTAGTCACTGACAGGGATGGGGAGAGGTAAGTCAGAACTTCCCAGGGTGCATGGGAGGTGCACATGAGGAAAGTTCATGTGCCTTTCAGTAGGGGATTTTGGTTCAGTGCCATCACTGCAGAGGGTGCCATGGTACTGATCCTGCAAGCCCAGGAAACTAGAAACTGATTCAGCTGATGCTACAGGAAGGAATGCTGCTGTCGGAGCAAAGAAATATTGCCCAAGTAGACCTCATGGGCTTAGGAAAAAGCGAGGGCCTTTTTCCTTCTCTAGCCATGCCCCTTCTCAGCACTGCACAGCCAAGAGCCAGGTGACAAACTGGCTCACCTGGTAAGAGTAGAGAGGTGGGTCTGGAGCTGAGAAGTCAACTCCTGATAACTGGCAAACCAGAAAGCATTGCTAACACTCTTTTTGCCAGTTACTCTTCTTTTCCAATGGAACCAACAACTCACGAACCAAATGTATCACAGCAAGATCAAGTCTAGGAAATCAAAGATAGTGAGACCTCAGTATTTTATACATCACTGAGGAAAAAAAAAGATACCAATCACACTGACTTGATGCTATGTCCCCATGAACTATAAGGTATATATCCCTATTTCAAAAATGCTAACAGATTACAGGACTAAACAGCCACACATTCTGCAACAAATTTCTAGAGCTGGGGATGGAACTGTCAGTAGAGTGAATGTTTAGCATACACACAGCCTAGATTGGATACCCATTACCCCATTACCACATAAACTTCCAGTTGAAGGACAGAAGACCAGGGGTTCAAGGTCATCCTCAGCTATCTAGTGAGTTCAAAGGACAGCCCATCATATATGAGACCTTCTTAAAGCTCATAAACAAAACCCACCACACTTTCTATGTAAAATTCTATTAAAGAAAGAGGTGGGAGAAAAATACTTGAAATCAGTGTATCACTCAAAAGTATTAACATGTGCTAGTTAATTAGCATGTCTGAAGTCCGACCCCCAGTAGAAAAGGAGCACATGAATGAACGGCTGTCTAGTCTCTCCCAAAGGTTACATCTTAGTTCAGTATCACAGACAAAATACCAGTTGATCAAAATCTAGCAGTGCTCAGATTTCCTATGTACACACACTCATTGGTGTGCTGTTCTGAACTACATTCTGCACAAGTTCTTTTGTTCACACACGCAGTCACCCACAACAGTGTCATCACGTTTATACCAGTCACCTCTTTCAAAGACTTGCCCACCCCACCCCCGCCCCCAGGAAAAGTTTATCTTATTCTGCCATTATTTGTCATTATGATCCCAGCAACCTTTTCTCAATATAAAGAGTGATTAATGACCAAGGTATCTTACTCAGCTTTGGGGATAGCTATTTCTATGTAGCAATGCAACGCAATGGAAAGAATTCTCCAAATGCAAAAACCTCTCGGAGACCCCTATTTCCTAACGACCACAGCTCTGCATGGTAACTGCTGTTGCTATCACTGTGACTTATTAGCCTGTCTGTCTGTCCTGTTCCAGAGAAGTCACCGCCTGACAGATTTTCCAAAGAGTAGTCAGTGACCTTTATAAGATGAAGTAATGTGCTTACTTAAGATCCCTTATGGCCTTTCATGGCTTTCCCAACCAAGCCACCTACATTTGGCCTGCAATAGCAGGTTCTTCATGATCTTTCAGGCCTGCTCTCTCTCAGGGCCCTAAGGCCCACCCAGGAAGCTATAAGCTACCTGTTTTCCTGGGTATTTGCTGGTTACTACCAGACTTAGGATACTGTCTCCTCCGAAAAAGTCTCTCCAATGGCCTTTCACCACAGATTTCATTTCCTCACCATATGTACACACCCCCATTGTGACAAAACAGAAGATAAAAACTTTATCATTTAATTGTTTCAGTGTATACTTCAAAACCATCAAAAATCATTTATTTTAGGCTAAATTTGAACTTTATCTTAGGTATGAAATACAGAGAATCTACTGAAAAAGTAAATACACAATCCAACTTACACTTTAGAAAGTGAAGAAAAGCTATGTGGCAAAAGAAGAAACTCAAAGGCAAGAGAGCAATGGAAACAATTTAAGACTTAGGAGTCAGAATCTACTCTATTCATTCTAATAAAACCTGGGCACAGGGTCCCCCTCCAAGAGCCTTAGTTTCCTTCCATGTTAAATGAAGTATGTGGCCAAACATTTCTTTCTGTTGGTGATGAAAGGCTGTGTTCTGGTGCATCCTCCTGCTGTCCCTTTCTAGGATGGAGGACTCGTGAGGAAAAGCCGGCTTGGAGCTAAACAGATTGAGCACAACCTACAAGTATGGTTTAAGAACTCAGACACCTTCTCTTAAGTAAATTTTACAACAAACCAAAGCTGTTGGTTTGGCCTGAGTTCTTTTCTCAGCCCACCTGACCAATGCACCATCAAGTGAGTTTCACCACAATTCAAAACCCTAATTAGTCTGTTTTGAGACCTGAGAAGCCAGAGAGTAAGAAGTTAGTAGCCAAATCTCCAAATGGGCTAGTACTGGCTGGAAGGGTAAGAAATTTCCTCTACTTTATTTTTTGGAGACAAGGCCTCACTGTTGCCCAGGCTGGCCTCTTAATAATCAGCAATCCTCATGCCTCAGCCTCCTGCCCTTCCAATTTAACCTTTACAGGGAAAGTAACTTTGAAACAACCAATATGACCTTTGCTCTACTTCTGCCTTCAGATTATGAACCAACCTCTGCTCAGCTCATCAGACACATTCTATTTGTTGGAATGAGGTATTGCTTGGTATGGGAGGTCCTTCTGTCTACGTGTTGCTTTTACTGGTTAATGAATAAAAAACTGCTTTGAGCCTATGGCAAGGGCAGAACAGAACTAAGCAGGAAAAGCTAGGTTGTATGCTGGGAGAAAGAGGGCGGAGTCAGAGAGACACCATGGAGCAGCTGCCAGAGTCAGACCTGCCAAAACTTTAGCAGGTAAACCACTGCCACATGACAATACACAGATTAATGGAGATGGGTTAAATTAATATGTAAGAGCCAATAAGAATCTAGAGCTAATGGGCCAAGCAGTGATTTAATTAATACAATTTCTGTGTGATTATTCCAGGTCTAAGCTAGGCGGGAGGCCAGGAACCAACAAGCACCTTCCTCCAACAATTGCTGATTCTAGAATCAGACATGTGCTCAACTATGTTCATAGCAGCATTATTTGTAATAGACAGACAACCTAAATGCCCCTTGATTAAGGAATGGATACAGAAAATAAGGTACATTTATACAATGGAGTACTACATACCAGAAAAAAATAATAACGTCTTGAAATTTGCAGGCAAATGAATGGATCTAGAAAACATATAGAGTGAGGTAAACCACTCCCAGAAAGACAAATATGTAAAGAAAAAACAGCCTACAAATAACAACTCCAGAGAATCTAGAAAACAAAGAGGATCCTAAGAGAGACATACATGGATCTAATCTACATGTGAAGTAGAAAAAGACAAGATCTCCTGAGTAAATTGAGCGCATGGGGGCCATGGGAGAGGGCAGAAGGGGTGGTGGGGAGGAAGGAAGGGGAATGAAGAAAAATATATAGCTCAATAAAAACAAACAAAAAAGTTAACAAAGATCCTTAAATCTGATGCAATTACTCTTTCTCTTTTCTTCTGATTGGGGTCTTGCTGTATAGTGGCCAGGCTAGTCTCAAAATCATTATCCTTCTACTTCCGCCTTCCAAGGGCTGGAATTACAGGTGTACACCACCATTCACATATGACTCACCATGTCACCCAGGCTGGCCTGGACTTGGAGGTCATCCCACATCCTCTCCCTAAGAGCTGGAATTACAGGTGTACACCACCATTCACATATGACTCACCATGTCACCCAGGCTGGCCTGGACTTGGAGGTCATCCCACATCCTCTCCCTAAGAGCTGGAATTACAGGTGTACAGCCACCACCATCATTTCTATTATCAAAGCTTAATCTTTTGATAGTTCTGACGGAGCAATCAGTGCAGATGGGACTCAAGGAAGGTAATATGGAGACTACCTTTGAAAAGGTATTCCTAGGGTTAGCCCTGCAGGGAGCAAGATCTAGTTAGCCTTTCAGAATTCTCAAGAATTTTGATTCTATCTTTGCTGTTTCTTTTTCTTGCCTGTTTAGGTAAGAGAAGTCTTGGATATATGGCTTAGAGAACTGGGATATTACTGGTCAAAGAAATTTCAGAGCGAAAACTACAACTTGAGAAAACGCAGTATGTAACTAGTAGAGCACTCACCACTAAAAATACATACCTGAACACAAGTAATTAAGACTTGGTGTTAGGACAAGCTTGGTAATAAAATGTGCTAGTTTACATAATACCATCCAACAGCCATGAAAAAGTGCCCATGTAAAAACAGGAAAGCATGCCACCACCAGCCCTGTGGCATCTGGTCCTTAGATTCCAATTGGAGAGAGACCCTTTAAATTTCTAAAGAATTATGTTTCATCTTCTGGCTATGTCTGCTTCCCACCTCCTTTCTTAAAATGTGTGAACACGGTAGGCTTACAAATACTTACAAAAGTGACAAAAATCCTACTTCAGATCACTGAATTACAATGATCATTATTATGTATTCTAAATGAACAGCTCTGTAGTGAGTCTCTCATGCAGACTGATACTGTTTCCCTGTTTGTGCTGGGTTTTTGTTTGTTTGGTTGGTTTTTTTGCTCTGAAAACTGTGTCTGCTCAGGGTAGACAGTTTATCAGGCCTTTGTGTGTAGGTTGACTAATCAAAAGACTGGGGACCCAAGAACATGGCTAGGTAGATAGTTGTACTGGTGGTTACTTTTAATCATCTAGAATCATGTGGGTCTGTGAGCATGCTTTTGAGGGATTTTCTTATCTAAGTTAATTGATTGAGGTGGGAACAATCATCCTAATGTGGTACCATTTCTTGGGCTGGTCCCTAGATTTTGATGAAAAGGAGAGAGCAAGCCAAGGCTCAAGCGGGTATGTATTCATTTTCATTCTGCTCTTGACTGTGAATATGACTAGCTGTTTCAAATTTCTGTTGTACTGGCTTCCATCCCCACAATGATGGGCTGTAACCTGGAACTGTGAACTAGAACAGACCCTTTCTCCCTTAAGTTGCTTTGGTCACGGTGTTTTGTCACACCCAACAGATAATGAAACTTAATACCTCATTTGTGGTTAGTGTAATATGTCCAGACAAAATGTACATTGTAAACTTTTTCCTTCTTTCTTTTCTAAGATTTATTTATTTTATGTTTATCAGTGTTTTGATTTCATGAATGTCTGGGTACCTGGTGCCCACAGAAGTCAGAAAAAGGCGTTGAATTATCTGATACCTGAACTACAGACAGTTGTAAGCAGTTATGTGGATACTGGGAGCTGAACCCGGGTCCTGTAAAAGACAGTGTTCTTAACCACTGAAACATCTCTCTGGTCTCTGATAGCACTCCCCCCACCTTTTTAAAAATCATATCAACTCTTTCTTTCTGGGATGGGGAAGACACAGTGTCTCATGTATTTCAGGCTGGCCTCTAACTTTTTACATGGTGGACCCTGAATTTCTGATCCTCTTGCTTCCATTTCTTTCTTTCTTTTTTGGTTTTGCAAACAGGGTTTCTCTGTGTAGTCCTGGCTGTCCTGGAACTCACTCTTTGGACCAGGCTGACCTCAAACTCAGAGAGATCCACCTGTCTCTGCCTCCTGAGTGCTGGGATTAAAGGCGTGCACCACCAGCGTCCGGCTTGTCTCCATTCCTTTCTTTTCTTTGGTTTTTCGAGACAGGGTTTTTCTGTAGCTTTGGAGCCTGTCCTGGAACTAGCTCTTGTAGACCAGGCTGGTCTCGAACTCACAGAGATCCGCCTGCCTCTGCCTCCCGAGTGCTGGGATTAAAGGCGTGCACCACCAGCGTCCGGCTTGTCTCCATTCCTTTCTTTTCTTTGGTTTTTCGAGACAGGGTTTCTCTGTATATCTGCATGCTCTCCTCACAAAGATCCACGTGTCTTTGTCTCTCAAGTGCTGGGACTAAAGGCATGCACTAGCACCACCCAGCTTGCCTCCATTTCTTAATTGCTAGGACTACATACAGGTATCATGTCCAGTTTACTCAGTGAAAGGGACTGAACACAGAGCTTCATGCATATTACACAAGTACTCTATCAACCGAGCTACATTTCAGACCAACATAAACTCCTACCAGTTCTCAAAATGCTTTTCCTCTTAGTTTTCTTTGGAAGTGATTCTGGGTCACTGAAAGACTGGCATGGATTTACTCAAATCACCCTCACTCTTGGCCATTTTGTTTTAACTAGGACTCACAGTGACTTTTCCATGGTGTTTTCTTTGATAAAGGTTTGGGGGTTTTCAACTAGGAACTAGATGAATAACATCCTCAGATAGGCTTGGGTGAAACAGAAACTGGTTTTATTTATTTCAATCTTTTTATTAACTATGTGATTTTAATAGGAATGGGCAAGTATAAGATATTATTAAGAAAAATTTCATGGAAAGTCAATGTTCTAAAGCAAGGCTGCCCTGAGAATGGTCTATAATCAACTTTGACTAGAATAAATTGGAATTTTAGTGAACGACTCACATTCTGAAGTCTTAAATTAAAAGGCTGACATGTTGCAAGAGAATCTAATGTTGGACCATTTTCCATCTGGTTCAAATACTTAAGATGCCAAGGAAACAAAATGAACAAGAGATGGGCATATTGTTGCTCTGATGAAAATGTGAATAAGCTTTGAATTCAGCTAACCCCCTACAACCAGCTTTTGGGATGTTGTCAGGTCTACAGTGGCAGAAACAATTCAACGCCGAAGGATGGGACGAACTGTGATAACCAGACCTTTCTTCTTCCTGTTAGGTTTCTCTCATTATTAAAGAATTCAAACATATTTTAAATTAAGTATTCAGCACTTGAATTACTTTTGGATTGAGAAGGACATTTCTGTTATTCTTCCATTCTTGAAAACAATTTCTAAACATTTTTGTTATTAAGTATTTAATATATACAAAAGAATTTGTGCAACTTCCACTCAGCTTAAGGAACAGAATGATTCCAGTATAGAAGCCCCATAATCTACCTTTTCAGGCTGGAGAGGTGGCTCAATAGTTAAGAACACTGACTGTTCTTCTACATGTCCTGAGTTCAAATCCCAGCAACCACATGGGATGGCTCACAACCATCTATAATGGGATCTGATACCCTCTTCTGGCATGCAGCACTCATACCTTAAAAAATACATAAATAAACTTTTAATCTACGTTTTCATATCCCACTCAAGTTACATACCCTTTGATTTACCATATTCTATATTTTTTTTCTGTGCTATTTCAGTGAACTACTTGCATCACTATAGGAATCAAGTAATTAACAAAATAGAAAAAGCAGCAGCAGCCACAAATGACTGGGTACAATAGTAGGTAGTGTCAGTGTGGCTGAGCTTCTTGATAGCCACATGCAACTTGGCAGTCACCAAAGTCAATTATTCTCACAGTAGAGTATCAAAGAGGCCCTTCATTCCTCATTATGCATTCAGAGAGGTGTTTCTCAACCTGTGGGTTGCAATCCCTTTCACAGAGGTAACCTAAGACCACTGGAAAACAGATATTTACATTACAATTCATAAGAGCAAAATTACAGTTATGAAGTAGCAATGAAAATAATTTTATGGTTGGGAGTCACCACATGAGGAAGTGCACTGAAGGGTTGCAGTATCAGGAAGGTTGAGAACCACTACTCTAGAGAGACACACACTTACAAACACTGTTGCAAACATTAAAACCCAAATTCCACAAACAGCTCTGAGCTGTGGAGTATTAGTTGAAGATGTGTTACACTTGTTTATGCTGTGGAACATTTGTTTAATGATGCAAAGATATGTTGCATGCTTTTTGTGTTACATTTATTTAACTCTGTGAAGATGTTACTGTGCCTGCCTAAACACCAGAATGGTCTTTTTTTAAAAAAAAAAAAAAAAAAAAAAGAGCTGACCAGTCAATAGCTAGGCTGGAGAGGGATGGGGGTGAGGGGAGCTGCCAGGCAGAGAGAATAAATAGGAGAAATCTAGGCTAAGAGAAGAGTGAGGATCAAGAAAAGGAGGTGAGCAGGATGCCAGGGGCCAGTCACCCAGCCAGTCACAGAGTAAGAAGGAAAGAAAGATATACAGAATAAAGAAAGGTTAAAAAGCCGAGAGGCAAAACATAGTAAAAAAGAAACAGGATAATTTAAATTAGAAAAGCTGGCTCGAAACAAACCAAGGCCAGACATTCATAAGTAAGAATAAGATTTAATGTATTTATTTGGGAGCTAGGTGGTGGGCTCCCAAAGAATACAAAAATCAACTACCTCTCGATAGCCACAGAAAAACCCTGTCTCGAAAAACAAAAAACAAAAACAAACAAACAAAAAATCAGCTACAGTTCTATAACACAGAAAATCTACTCTAGTTAGTCACTTCTTAGCACCTTCTGAATACTGGAATCAAAAGATACTGGAATCAAAAGACCAGGTTGTGCCAGGAAAACATACTGCTTGGGCTCTGCCAATCTCTGGTAAGCAATGTGGCTGTGGAATGACTGAATGGCTTGGCTACTGGCCACAACATCCTCATATATGTGTGCATGTGTGTGTAGGGGGGTTTCACCTTGTATGCCTACTGACCCATGAATAAATAAATAGTAGATGGCAACATTTCATAAGATTGACTGGATTTGCAAGTAAAGCTTGCATATAAAAGTTCCTGTCCCTTTATCTACTTCTTATGATTAAAAAACAAAGCCATCACAGTTGATGGCTTATGAACTATGAAAGTATCCAAGAGTTCTGAGATTTTAAAAACGATGTGGCAACACAAAGACAGTTAAGGTACGAGAGAGATAGTTCTACTGGCCAAGTGCTTTCCATGTAAGCATAAAGACCAGCACTACTGCATGCCTGTAATCCAAGTGCTGTGGAGGCAGAGACAGGAACTTGTTGCAAACCATTCTAGCTGCAATCTGAGCTCTGGCTTCAGTGAGAGACCTTGTCTCAAAAAACATGAGGTGGACAGTGAGGAGGACACCTGGATCAATCTCTGGTCTCCACATGAACAGGCAAGTGTTCTCAAAACCCAAAACCAAACAAAACCATCAAAACCAAACAAAAACCAAACCAAACCAAACCACAACAACAACAGTTAGGTTAAACCTGAATCAGGAAGACAGTGAACTCAAGGTCCTGGGGCTGGGCTACATAACACAGCAAGACCTTGTCTTGGGCTGGAGAAACAGAACAGTCACCCAATGATCCAAGTCTAGTAAAATGAGTTGATACTCAGAACCCATATAAAGGTGGGGTGCCCACACACAGATCATACACAAAATTAATTTTCAAAAGCCCTTGTCTCAAACAAAACAAAGTATTTGCTAAAAGCATTATATGATAAAATGTCTCTCCTGCCAAGAATGGCTGTACTCGCCTATTTTATACTAGCACCTAGGAGGATGATGTAGGAGGACCTTGCTTGAGTTTGAGGCCAGCCAGAAATATAAAGCAAGGCCCCATCTCCAAAAGTAAGTAAAGTATATTCTCTCTTCTCTGTTATTTCCTTTCGTTTTTTTCTTTAGAGTCTCCTTTATTTATAGAAAGGCAAATAGAGGTGAGAAGTAGAAGATGTTAGAGAAAGAACTCTCGATAGAAAACTAGAAAGAAGCCTGAGGAAGGAAAAGAGAAAAACGAGACGTACAAAGAGCAGTAAAAGAAAAGCATGGGGGCTGCAGGTGATATAGCACTGTCCTCCCACCCTGTGACTAATTGCCCTTCTGGATTCTAGATCACTGAACTGACACAAAGATAGACGAGGCTGGAATTTTCACAATTTCTAATGGTACTTCTCAGTTGCTCCTGCCATGTGCAAAGAAATCAAAATAAAACAAAACAGCAGCAGAAGACTTCATACCATACACTAATCTATTGACTGAACCTAAGGCTGAAAAGTGAAAAAAACCGAGTCTCAAATTTTCTTAATTTTTCTTTGGAACTGAAGGCCAGGGGTGTGGCTCAATTTGCCTAGCATGTTTCATCCAGGTTCATTCTTAACTCCCAGAACTAAGAAAAACTAAGAAAAACAAAAATGAAAGAGCAAAGGACTGCTAGAGCTATAAGGGGCACCATAAGTGACATTTCTCAAAGTAATCAAAGACTGTTTTCCCAATTCTATTTTACCAAATGACTGTACATGTTTGCATTTCCATGACATACCTGGAATGACAAATGGTAAGACATGGGTGACACAAAGAGGACTCTGGTGGGAATCCATTAAGGAGGCAAGTCAGGCACGGGGCGGGGGGGAGATGAGGAACCTGGCCTGCTGTGTGACATGTGAGGTCTTTGTGATGTGCTAGAGTACCTGGGCACCTAGTTCAAGAGCATCAATAGCCCAGGACGAAAAATGTATTTTGCTTTGAGCTACCTGTCAACCCAGAAAAAAAAAAGTTTTTATGCTCATATATTTTACATTATATTTATTGTGTGAGAAATGTGTGCATGTAGAGATTGGAGAATAATTTATAAAACTCAATCTACCACATGAATACTGGGGATTGAACTAAGACAATCAAGCTTGGTGGCAAATGCTATTACCCAATGAAATATCTCACTGGCTTTTTGTTTGTTTTTGAAATATGGTCTCATTTATCCTAGACTGCCCTTCAACTTGACATACAACCAGAGATGACCTTAAATTTCTCATCTTCCCGCCTCTAACTCCCTGACTGCTACAACAGGTATGAACCAGCATGTCTCATTTATACAGTTCTAGGAATCAAACCCAGGGCTTCATCCATGCTGGGCAAGCACTCTACCTACTACCACCTGAGTTTTGGCCTCAGCCTAGCGGTTGTACATCAGTGACAGCCTCAAAACTGAAGTCCATTCAGCATATAAGTTGGCCTCATCAAAGTTTAAATCCTCACCAAAAGACTAACTCATGGGAGAATGGGGGACGGAAGCTTGTTACAGGCTGTGATAGAAGGACCATGCTAGTGTCTTTAAGGATTAGGGGTCATGTGAATCAAGAATATGAAGAAAACATTTTGCTTTTACATAGCTACAAGAGTTACTATTTTATACTAGGCTAAGATATGTCAGTCACTACTTTTATGAAATACCTCAATCAGACTCAACCAAAAGAAATGGCTTCTTTCTTTGACAGACTTCTTCACCTGGTGATTTTCCGGTACATCTCCTATTGCACCTGAGTGTCTTACATAGTAGCCACAATACAATGGCTTACTTCTAACTCTCCACTGGGTGCAAGCAAAGCAGTCTATCTGCAATTATAATACTCTAAAATAGTTTATTTATTTTTTAATGTAAAAGGTAGTAAGAGACAACATTCTTGCCAAAAGCTCAAAAAAAAAAGTCATTTGCAATTTTGAGATAGGGTCTCATGTAAACATCTCAGGCTAGCGTGCGCTCCTTACGGTTTAACTTTTAGTTACTTTTGGGGATTGGATGTACTGGGTACATACCGCTAGCCTCAGCAATCAGAAGTCAAAGTTCTGGACTAGTCACTGCTACATAATGAGAGTCCCTCTTTCTTTTCTTTCTTTTTTTTGATCAGGTGATGGCTACCTATTTTTTTTCTTTTTTTTTCTTTATTGATATTTACTGAGCTCTACATTTTTCTCTGCTCCCCTCCCTGCTTCTCCCTTCCCCCCTTCAAACTTCCCCCCAAGGTCCCTATGCTCCCAATTTACTAAGGAGATCTTGTCTTTTTATACTTTCCCATGTATATTAGGTCTATGTAAGTCTCTCTTAGTGTCCTCATTGTTGTCTAAGTTCTCTGTGATTATGGTCTGTAGGCTGGCTTCCTTTATGTTTAAAAACCACCTATGAGTGAGTACATGTGACAACTGTCTTTCTGTGTCTGGGCTACTTCACTCAAAATAATGTTTTCCAGTTCCATCCATTTTCCTGCAAAATTCAAGCTGTCGTTAATTTTTTTTTCTGCTGTGTAGTACTCCATTGTGTAAATGTACCACAATTTCTTTATCCATTCTTCGGTCGAGGGACATTTAGGTTGTTTCCAGGTTCTGGCTATGACAAACAAAGCTGCTATGAACATAGTTAAGCACATGTCCTTGTGGCACGATTGAGGATCCTTTGAATATATACCTAAAAGTGGTATTATTGGGTCTTGAGGAAGGTTGTTTCCTAATTTTCTAAGAAAACTCCACACTGACATTCAAAGGGGTTGTACCAGCTTGCATTCCCACCAGCAATGCAGAAGTGTTCCCTTTTCCCCACACCCTCTCCAACATAAGTTGTCATCAGTGTTTTTGATCTTGGCCATTCTTACAGGTGTAAGATGGAATCTCAGAGTCGTTTTGATTTGCATTTCTCTGATGACTGAGGATGTTGAGCATTTCCTTAAGTGTTTTTCAGCCATTTTAGATTCCTCTGTTGAGAGTTCTCTGTTTAGGTCTCTTCTCCATTTTTTTATTGGATTATCTGATCTTTTGGTGTCCAATTTCTTGAGTTCTTTGTATATTTTGGAGATCAGCCCTCTGTCTGATGTGGGGTTAGTGAAGATCTTTTCCCATTCTGTGGGCTGTCATTGTGACTTGTTGATCGTGTCCTTTGCTTTACAGTTTCAGGAGGTCCCATTTATTAATTGTTTCTCTCAGTGTCTGTGCTGCTGGGTTTCTATTTAGGAAGTGGTTCCTTGTGCCAATGTGTTCGAGTGTACTTACCACTTTCTCTTCTATAAGGTTCAGTGTGGCTGGCTTTATGTTGAGGTCTTTGATCCATTTGGATTTGATTTTTGTGCATGGTGATAGATATGGGTCTATTTTTATTTTTCTACATGTTGATATCCAGTTATGCCAGCACCACGTATTAAATATGCTTTCTTTTTTTCCATTTGATATATTTTGCTTCTTTATCAAAAATCAGGTGTTTGAAGATGTGTGGATTGATATCTGGGTCTTCTATTCGGTTCCATTGGTCCTCCTGTCTGTTCTTATGCCAGTACCAGGCTGTTTTCAGTACTGTAGCTCTGTAGTAGAGTTTGAAGTCAGGAATTGTGATGCCTTCAGAAGTTCTTTTATTGCCCAGAATTGTTTTGGCTATCCTCTTTCTTAAAAACAAAAAATGCTACTTTAAAAATTCTTTTAAAGTTCTTTAATAATCACAAATTTATATAAAGGTTGCAAGAAAAGTACAAAAGAAACAAAAACTTTCTCAGACTGCTATGGCAAGTTGTCAGTTTGACGCCTTTCCATTTCAAATATTGTAGTATGTTTTCCACTGTCCTATATGTCTGCAATACATCTGTCAGGCTCAGAAATTAACATACACTTGTACCATTTATTCTTCAAGCTCCATTCAATTTTTGCTACTTTCCCAAGTGTGGCTCTCATTCTAAAGTCCTGGGGTCAGACTCCTGTGCAACATTTCATTATCTCTTTAGCTCAGAACAGTCCGCAGACATGCTATGACATTTGCACTCTAGAAATAGTTTTGAAGATTATACTCAGTTATTGCACAACACCCCTCAAACTAGGGTTTCTTCATGACTTGATTCAGTATCAGACGTAATGCTGCTTGTCTTTGCATCCTAGCAGGTGACACAGTTCCAACCTGTACCCTGTTGGTGATGAGGTACTCAGTGGAAAGGTACTTCCAACTTGAAGTCTATTCCTCAAACTGAGTTTATACATAAAATTTCTTGCAAACGTATATGTGACATTGTATGAGAACTCTTAGTTTTCTCTTATTCAACAGGTTTTAATTCATAACTGTCATTTCTTACATTGAAAATCAAGTTATGTCAAAGTCAACCACTGAGAGCACCTTCAAACTGGATTTCACGTTCTCCTGCCAGGTTTCTATTACTCTTCACAAAGTTTCCTCGCTTTTTAGTATAAGATGTCCCAGATTCACAAACCCATAACCAACCATTTTCCCAAGAAACCAAGTTTTTTTTTTTTTTTTTTTTTTTTTATGTGGAAGTGGTATACAGAAGTCAAGATTCTCACTGCTACTAGGTGACTGCTGCTTTTAGGAAGCATTCCTACCCTCTGATGACAGGGACAGGGAACAGACATAGGTGTGTATGTGTGTACACACACAGATACCCATCACAGAGAGGCATGTTCACACCAATATTATTTTTTCTTTAGTGATGCTTATTAAAATCCATGAACCCACCTGTTCTTTTTTTCTCATTACTAAGAATCTAACTCAGGGCCATGTTTATGAAAGGCAAATGCTCTACCTCCAAGTAACATTCCCATTCTCCCATACAAGCATTTCTGATTGCTATTTAACATTATAGGATCATTCAAGTTGTCTTTTCATGGTTTCTGTAGTACCCTTCTCCACAGTGAAAGCTGCTGGCTCATGTTAACTTATATTTAACCAGTCTTTCACTGCCTCCACCTCTCTTGGGTTCTGATATGCCAAACCACATTCTTCTATGTGAAAGCTTCCTCAGTCTACCTGAGCTCTGACTAGGCCTCCTACATCTTGCTCTTCTTTCTTACTAGCATTTAGGACTGAACTACTCAGGAAGGAAAAAAAAAAAAGGTAGAGAAGAACAGTTTTAGAATTAAAAGAAAAACTCACTAAAAATGCAAAAGAAAAAAATCAAAGAACACCAATTAAACTTGTGATTGTTTAGAGCCAAGCTGAAGTGCACATTTGCATCATCTATGAACAGGTTGGCTAAGTAAATTAACAGTATAAACAAGCTTGTAACCCAGATGTTTAACCTACTTAAGGAAACTAATTGTTTTTCAAGTACTTTAAAAATCACTGGCCATGTACTGGCCTTTAATTATTGTCTAATTACAAATGATTTCTATTTTCTTCATTATAGCTTTGATAAACCCTATTTGATTACATCTTTAAAAAAAAAATCACAGAGATACCCCTGCCTCTGCCCAAAGGCATGTGCTCCCATGACTGGCCTCTGCCTAATTTTTTTAAAAGACTTATTTATTTATTATATATACAATATTCTGCCTGCATGTATCCCTGTGGACCAGAAGAGGGCACCAGATATCATTATAGATGGTTATGAGCCTCCATGTGGTGGCTGGGAATTGAACTCAGGACCTCTGGAAGAGCAGCCAGTTCTCTGAGCCATCTCTCCAGCCCCCAACATCTTTTTTTTTTTTTTAATTTCTTTTTTCCCCCTCAGAAACATTTTTTCCATATCCCAGAATTACTTATAGCAATGAAACTTTTTTAAATTGATATTTATTGAGCTCTACATTTTTCTCTGCTCCCCTCCCCACTTCAACCCTCCCCCAAGGTCCCCATGCTCCCAATTTACTAAGGAGATCTTGTCTTTTTCTACTTTCTACTTCCCATGTAGATTAGATCTATGTAAGTCTCTCTTAGTGTCCTCATTGTTGTCTAAGTTCTCTGGGATTGTGGTTTGTAGGCTGGCTTTCTTTGCTTTATGTTTAAAAACCACCTATGTGAGTACATGTGATAATTGTCTTTCTGTGTTTGGGTTACTTCACTCAAAATGATGTTTTGTAGCTCTACCCATTTTCCTGCAAAATTCATGATGTTGTTATTTTTTTCTGCTGTGTAGTACTCCATTGTGTAAATGTACCACCTTTTCCTTATTCATTCTTCGGTCGAGGAGCATTTAGGTTGTTTCCAGGTTCTGGCTATGACAAACAAAGATGCTATGAACACAGTTGAGCACATGCCCTTGTGGCACGATTGAGCATCCTTTGGATATAAACCTAAAAGTGGTATTATTGGGTCTTGAGGAAGGTTGTTTCCTAATTTTCTGAGAAATTGCCACACCAACGTCCAAAGGGGTTGTACCAGCTTGCATTCCCACCAGCAGTGCAGAAGTGTTCCCTTTTCCCCACAACCTCTCCAGCATTAGTTGTCATCAGTGTTTTTGATCTTGGCCATTGATATTTTTTGCTTCCTTGTTTGAAGATGTGTGGATTGATATCCGGGTCTTCTATTCGGTTCCATTGGTCCTCCTGTCTGTTCTTATGCCAATACCAGGCTGTATTCAGTACTGTAATAGAGTTTGAAGTCAGGGATTGGGATGCCTCCAGAAGTTCTTTTATTGTACAGGATTGTTTTGGCTATCCTGGGTTTTTTGCTTTTCCATATGAGGTCTTTGAAGAATTTTGCTGGGATTTTGATGAGCATTGCATTGAATCTGTTATTTGATTACATCTTAAGAAAGGCAACTTAAGCCCAATACTGTTAAAATTCTTTAAAAAATGTTCATTAATCAGTGTTATTTTTATAATTAATCCTCTAAAATCAAGTTTTGTTTTTACCCACCAGTGATTTCTCTTTTTTCATTAACCTGATACGTAGCTAGAAACAAAAACTTTCAATGACCACACATTTGACACCTCTTGCATGGCAGTTGCACAAGCCTTCTTTCAATGTTCACATAGTCAAGAGGGCACCCACAAAACATAAGTACCCAGAAGGTTTATGGGTTCCTACCACTGCACCCTTATTTTATCTAAGATGTTCCATCTTACAAAGCAGGATTTTCTCCAATCAATTAATATATTCTTGACTAAGAAAGGCTCAGAGTAAGTGCATACCTTGGAGTTACAGCACCCAGTTTCCCCATTTCCTTCTTTGGGGGCCTCATCCTGATTACTTGGCTTCAGCACCCCATTTTCCTTAGGAAGATAAAATCTCCCTGAAAGGTTTTCAGGAGGACTAAACAGTGAGGGAATGTACCTGCTCTATGAATGAATAAGTCATATTACTCAGTGTCCTTTGACCAACAGAACTTCATGAAAACAACATGATTCAGAAATGGAGAAACAGCCCATAACTAGCAGCATTAGCCCTCATCACTGATGAAGGCAAGGGAAGACTATAGAAAGTGCCCAGAAAGGCTCCATGACCAAAAATGAACCAAGAGAACAGCATCAGTACTGTGGGGGAGGAAGAAAAGAGCAATAAACACATTACACTGTCTACCTTGACTTTCATATGGAGGTGCCAAATGGTCCCAGAGACCCATGAGAGCATGAGCCCTCTGATGCAATCTCAGGGATGGTTTTTAACCTCTTAACTCTTTAAACTTCTAGTGAAGAAAATATTAGCTTCTTTTTTTTTGGGGGGGTTGGTTTTTTGAGACAGGGTTTCTCTGTGGAATAATAACTTTTTTCATCTGGCTGAGATCACATTTTTAAAACCCACCAAAGGAAAGCAATTTAAAAACCAAAGGTATTAAGAATGTAATGTACCACAGACCTTTCAAGAACCATAAAACATTGAGGCCCATGACTATAATCTTAGCACTTTTAAGACAGGCAGTACAATTACAAGTTTGAGGAGAGCATGGGAGGTTTCGGGCCAGTTTGGGCTATGGAGTAATAAACCGTCTCAAAAAACAAAAATAACTGATTAAAAAATAAAAACAGCTGGGCAGTGGTGGCGCAGGGCTTTAATCCTAGCACTCAGGGAGGCAGAGGCAGGTGGATCTCTGTGAGTTCAAGGCCATCCTGGTTTACAAAGTTCCAGGACTACACAAAGAAACCCACCACACAAGACAGGGACAGTCCAAGCAGCTAAGATATTTCAAAGCACATGACCTCAACAGGAAACACTAGAATCTGGAGTGAATCTGAAAACTGTAAGCAGATAATGCTACATGATCTATTTGCACTCTATTTCCAATATTTAACTAAAGTTTCTTGGAAAGAGTAAGAGATTATGTAGTTTCTGTTTGTTATTTCTTTTAAAGCCATGTAGTCAGGCATGGTGGCTCATGCCTGCAATTTCTAGGAGGTAGAAACAGTATGGTAGTTCCAAGTTCAAGGCTAATGTGGTCTACAAGGGAAGTTGTGGGCCAGCCAATGCTACATAGCAATAGAAGACCCTGTCTCCAGAAAAGGGAACAACACACATGCAAAACTTTTATGTTGAAAAGACAGAAGAATGACATCCCTTCCAAACTGTCACAGGAGTAAACTCAAGGATTAAAAGAATGCAATCAGCCAGGCAGTGGTGTCTCACACCTTTAATTCCAGCACTCTGGTAGGCAGTGCCAGAGTTGTTACAGAGAAAACCTGGGGGAGGGGGAGATGAGGAGATGGAGAGTGAGACAAACAAGATGGGGAAGGACAATAACAAAAAAGAATGCAAACAAAATACGGAGGGTACCAAGAATATCCATTTTTGGCTGATGGTATCTGTGGGAACTGGCTCCTGTGCCAAAATTCAAGGACACGCAAACTAAAAATTGGTGTAATATTTGTATGTATAACCTATGGTGTAGTAGTACTTGCACTCAACCTATGCTCAGTACATCTTCCTAACAATCATCTCTAGATTATTTAGACACAATGTAACTACTATAAACTGAGAATAGTTGTTATATCATATTGCTTAGGAAATAATGATAAAGAACAAAAAATCTGCATATGTTCAATACAGCTGTTAATTTATTTCCACAGCTAAATAGGGCCACATATGCACTGTTGTCTAAAGTACTGACTGTGAGCCTGGAGTGGTGGTGCAGGCCTTTAATCCTAGTACTCCCGAGGCAAAGGCAGGCATATCTCTGAGTTTCAGGCCAACTTGGTCTACATAGTTGTGCTCCAAGCCAGCCAAGGCTACATACTAATGATCCTGTCTCAGAAAAAAGAAAAAAAAGATATTGATGCATATTTTAAAATACAGAGGGGAACAGTCTATGGTCCTGTTCCACATCCTTCTAAATATTTCTTTTGGAAGAAAAGCTGGCCCGGAAATTTTAAGAAGCCACTGAAAAGTTATTTAGTCTGGCATAGTCCTCTCCAACTGCCTTCCTCTATCATAGAATATCAATGCTTAAGCATCCAAACTCAAAAGCTAATGTTGGGGTCATTTCCTACCTAGCCACTTGGAAGGGCAGCTCAACAAATCTTCAGGAAGAACACAGGCGTTATGGTACATAAAGGCCTGTTAGAAACAGCTTGCCTGGTTCACACAGCAATCACTGGGGGAAGCTCTTGAGCTTATCCTTCTAGTATATGAAGTTCTACCTCCTGCAGCCCAGCCTTCTTTCCTAGTCCTTCAGGTTATTGCCTACTCCTGGTTTCCAGTTTACTCCCAACTTGTCCTAAGCACCCATGAACACATCTACACACCCCTGCTGCCTATGCTACTTTTCCAAGCAGATCTTCATTGGGATTCAGATAACCCCAACTGTTTTTCACCTTGACACATCGGCAGAGAACAATCTAGACGTCCACAGCAATTACCAGTAGAGCATCTCCTCCTCAGTGGGGCTTTGGAGCTGGCAGATTGTTCCTACTGTCGTCTTTTTCTTGGCAGGGAGAGGGGCAATTCCAAATGTCATCTTTCCTCTGCCTTCCTTTTCCATTGAACAGGTCACCTTCTATTTAACAGAATTAGTAAATGTTCTGAGGGAACTCCCCTCAATATCTTTCCCTGGTTCCAAATTTACATTTTTCTCTGGGGCTAACTGGTCCCATGCCTACGTCTCTCCTCTGACTCACTCTCTCCCAGGCACAGGTTTATAACTTCACATCCATTTTTTTATGTGACCATTTTGTATGTGTGTGTGTATATGCAGAATCCAGAAGAAGGCATCAGATCTGCTGGAGTTACAGGTGTGGTTGTGAACCACCCAATGTGAGTGGTAGGAACTAAACTCATGTCCTCTGGAAGAGTAGCAAGCCTGATCAGTAACTTTAGCGAGTCCCTTTTGGGGTGCAGGTTCAGTTCATGGATGAAAACAGGTATTTTTAGTGCCTTCAGATTTTCTTTTGGTGCCTGTCTACTTTCTTTCTGACAGCTTTTCCATTCATAAAAAATGAAAGTCCTACAGGGCAGGGACTTTTGATTTTTGAAACAGAGTTTCTCTGTGTAACAGCCCTGGCTGTTCCAGAACTCACTCAGTAGACCAGGCTAGCCTGGAAGTCACAAAGATCTGCCTGTCTCTGCCTCCCTAGTGCTGGGATTAAAGGCGTGTGCCACTGTGCCCAGCTTGGGCAGGGATTTTTAAAAACCTATTTTTGCCTACTGCTTTATCCTTAGATACTTGCGAAGCTCCTGGCATACATGCAACACTCAATAAACACGGATGAGTGTAAGTCATCCTTGATTTGCTTACCCACTCAACAACACTGAGAACTCACTGGGTGTCTAAGGCTGCGTAGGTGCTAGGTAGCAGAACAAGTTCTAGTTCTGAACTTGCTCAAAGTACTGACAGGGAAGTAACGAGAATGTGCTGTGACAGACAATCAGCAAGCATGGTGCATAGTGTGCTGGGACTGTTGGGTTCCCAGGTGCACTCAGAGCTTAGATTGGCCTGCTCTTAGGCACCGGCCTTGAGGGTTTACTTCCTTAAACCCCTTCCTATGCGGACTTCTCTTAAACCAGTCTTTTCCTGTTCCCATCTGTCGGTCTCACCTAAACTGAGAGCTCCCAAACTTGCTCCAGCTCCAGCCCTTTCCTCAGGCTCCCTAGGCTACATTCACCATCCAACAAATGTAAACCACATCCAAAGCACAATGTTCACCTCTTTCCCCAGATCACAACTTGATTCCTTAGTTGGCCTGGAGGATGCAGATCCCACCCTTGTCCCCACCCTACCCCACAGACTACGCTTCCCAAGAACCTCTAGAACCTGGTCTTTCTATCTTTCTAGTTGCAGCTCAGTCACTCCTCTAGCTTTCTCACTTGTCTTTCAACAATCCCATGAAATTCTCAACATGGACATCAGTTTAGGCAAGCTAAGAAAAAAAAAACAACTAAAAATCTGCTTTAAAAATCTATTTTTTTAAAAAAAATTGATTTATTTATATTTTTATATGTGTTGTTTTGCATATGTACATGTCTCTGTGAGGGTGTCAGATCTCCTGGAACTAGAACTACAGACAGTTGTAAGCTGCCATGTGGGTGCTGGTTATTGAACCTTAGTCCTCTGGAAGAGCAGCCAGTGCTCTTAACCACTGAGCCTTCTCTCCAGCCCCCAAAATCTAGTTTTCTAAAATGATAAAACACATCAAGACACAATGTTAGCTGGATGGGGTGGTGTATACTTGCAATTTCAGCACTCAGTTCTAGATAGCTTGGGCTACAGTGTATTCTAGGGCAGCATGAGCCATAGTGTTAAGATCCTGTCTCAAAAAATAAATGGGGACAGGGGAGAGAAACACGACACTAAACTACTGTGCTATCTATCCTCCAGATAGCCAATGCGGTCCCACAAAGCTTACTACTCCCCACTCACCTCCTTAACAATGTTCCTTGTTTTAATACTTCTTCTCCTGATATGCTACCAAGAGAGCCAACAATGTGCAAAGCACTTTAAAACATTAAAACAAGCTCGTATGCAGCTCCTGAAGCAACTTCCTGAGGAAAGTACTATTGCCCCAGCACCTTAATAAAGCTGAGACAGGCAGCAATGTGACTTGTACATACAGCAGCCCTGACTTCAGATCTCATTTCAGTTCATCTATTTGAAAGGCTGAGGCAGGAAGATTGTAAGTTTAAGGCCTTGCTGAGAAGCAACCCACACAAATGGCTAGCAATATCAGCATGGTAGCACAGGCAAGTAAGCTGTTGGCTAGGGCCTCAGTTACTGGAATGAAGTGTATCTAAGAAATAGTTTATCCTTCAGAGGGATACAGTGGCAATTGATGTAGAGTTGCCAGAATTAAGGTCTCTGTCATTTAAAATGCAACAGTGGAGGATGAAAATTACAACTAAGATGCAATATATTAGAAACTCTGTCCTGTCATTATCCATACTCATTCAGAGCTGACAAGCAGATTAGCTAAACCATACATAGGTACAGTTAGTCTTTCATGCTAGCACTAAGGAAGCTGAAGCAGAAGGAACTTGTAATAGAGAGTGAGACCCTGTCCCCAAAACAAAAAACTTAAGCCGGTGAAAGGCTTGGTAGTTAAAAGCACTTGCTGTAACAACTCACTGACTGAATTGGATCCCTAGCGCCAACAAGATGGAAGATAAGAATTCGTTCCTTCAAGTTGTCCTCTGACCCCACATGCATGCCATGGCTGGCATATGTTTGCCTGTGTGCACACACAAACAAAATAAAGGAAAGCATTTAATTGGGGCTGGCTTACAGCTTCAGAGGTTTAGTCCATTATCATCATTGCCAGGAGCATGGCAGCATGCAGGCAGACATGGTGCTGGAGAAGGAATTGACCATTCTACATCTTGATCTGCAGGTAGCAGAAGTGAAGACTGAATCCCACACTGGGTGTAGCTTGAGCATATGATACCTCAAAGTCAGTCACCAACAAGGCCACACCTCCTAACAGTGTCACTCCCTATGAGCCATGTATTCAAAAAATCATCACAAACTCTGTCTCAAAACTAAGAAAACAAAGAGAGAAGGAAGGTAGTTCTAGAGAACTTGAAAAAAGATGTATTCCTAAGAGTGAGGCTAATAAAACTATCAAGCACATAGTTAACCTTGAGATCATTAGTGATTAAGATGCAGTTTCCAAATACTTTAGCTCCTGTGCTGATCAATAGAGGGAAGGAAGAAAAAAAAGAAAACAATATAAAGATTTCTTTACATTGCTACATCACAAAGTTATATTCAGTTTAATGATATGCCTCTTAGTCTGAGATTATCCACACTTTTTGTTGTTGTGATTATTACTGTTTATTTTGAGATGATGGTAATAGTGGTTTTACTTGGAAACTTTAATACCAGTGACTCATGTTGCAGTTTAGCATAGTCATTTCCCCTCTCCCCCCTTTTCTTCGCTTGAGACAAGGTCATACTCTTGCAGCAATACTCCTGTCTCAGCCTCCATAGTGCTAGGATTACAAACACTAGCCACCACACAAGGCTCCATTATTTAAAATGCCAATCCAACGCCTCACAGTGATGGTATGTGCCTTTAAATCCTTACCTCTCAAGTTTGAAGCCAGCGTGGTTTACAGAGTGAGTTTCAGGATAGCCAGGGCTACACAGAGAAGCCCTGTCTGAAACATCAGACCAAACCAAACAACAAACAAAATTCCAGTTCAAGTACACCTAAAGCTGGGAAGTATCAAATTAAAATATTTAGGGTGGCTCAGAAACTAGCAAATACAGCTTGTTTCAGAACAATGTAATTTTAGAAAAGTGTACTAGAAATGGAATGTTCCAGGCTGGAGAAGTCTCAGTGGCTAAGAGCACTACTGCTCTTGCAGAGCACCAATAGAGCAGCTCACAACCATTTGTAACTTCAGTTCCAGGGTATCTGAGGCCTTTTTCCGGCCTCCAAGAGCTCCTGCATACACGTGGTGCACATAATACTCGTGAGAGTCACATATATACACATAAATTTAAATAAAATTTAATAGAATGCTAGTCACACTTTTTTCCAACCAAGTATCACCCCACAAACACAAAAAAAGCAAAGAATGTGAGCACTTTAAATATCACTTCACTTACACACTGCCTATACACTGTCATTTTAAACACGAATACTGCAGCAACCATAGGCTACCTTAATTCAGCTTAATTGAGAGCCCCCTCCTTGGGGAAGGCTCAGCAGATCTATTAGTAGCAATGACAACAAAAAATAAACTAGTGGAGACCAGGCTAGTCTTGAACTCAGAGAGCCACCTGCCTCTGTTCCCAAGTGCTGGGATTAAAGGTGTGCTATACTGTGACCAGCCAGACAGGGTCTTTCTATATGGCTCAGGCTATCCAGGAACTCACAATGTAGAGAAGGTTGGTTTTGCATTTGTGGCAACCTTTTTATCTCTCCTGGGATTCCAGAAGTGTCACCAGGCACAAGAGAACAACTACTTTTGTGTCAATATACTATTCATTTTTAACATCTCAATGTATATAAATTGTGTTGTCTTACAATGCACCCAACCAAAAAGCTTAAAAGCCACTACTCTAAGCTGCCCAATTATCTATCTTCAACTATAAACAGGTACACCATGGCATAAAAAGAGCAGAAATTACTTCTATAAGCAAAACAGTAGACGAAACAATGACACGGAGAGACAACTATTAAGCATAAGTCCACTGCTTTGAACTCCTGGAAAGCAGCAATCATGAGCTAGCTCTCCAGATCTTATGGCGGCAGAAGGCTTTATTTAAGCCCACCACTATACAATCTACTTTCTAAATTTATTTTTATTTTATGTGTATTGGTGTCTCATCTGAATGTTAAGTCTGTGTGAGGGTGTTGTGTCCCCTGGAACTGGAGTTACAGACAGTTGTGAGCTGCCATTTGGGTACTGGGAATAGAACTTGGGCACTCTGGAAGAGCAGTCAGTGCTTCCAACTGCTCAGTCATCTCTCTAGCCCCCGACTATAAAATCTTAAAAAAAGCATAAATGGATGACTGGGCATACAGCCCTTGTTGGTAATTCAGGCACCTAAAGGCTAAGGTAACAGGGTATCTCATGCTAAGGAATTCAAGGCCAACATGGACAACAGAAGAAGATTCTGTCTTTTAAGAAAAAAATTAGCTTGCTGTATATTGCCTTTATTATGTTTATGTATGTTCCTTGTATCCCTGCTCTCTCCAAGACCTTTATCACAACAGCACTGTCTGTCATAGCCAGAACCTGGAAACAATCTAAATGCCCCTCGATCAAAGAATGGATAAGGAAAACATAGTACATTTACACAGTGGAGTACTACACAGCAGAAAAAAATGACATCTTGAAATTTGCAGACAAATGGATGGAGCTAGAAAACATCATATTGACTGAGGTAACCCAGACACAGAAAGACAAATATCATATATACTCATTCATAAGTGGTTTTTAGACATAAAACAAAGAACGATAACTCACAATCCCAGAGAACCTAGACAACAATGAGGACCCTAAGAGAGATATACATGGATCTAATCTACAAGGGAAGTAGAAAAAGACAAGATCTCCTGAGTAAATTGGGAGCATGGGGACCATGGGAGAGGGTTGAAGGGGAGGGGACAGAAAGGGAGGGAAGCAGAGAAAAATGTATAGCCCAGTAAAATCAATTTAAAAAAAGAAATTCATAAAAAAAAAAAAGAAAAAAAAAGTTGGGCAGTGGTGGTACACTGCTTTAATCCCAGCACTCGGGAGGTAGAGGCAGGGAGATCTCTATGAGTTCGAGGCCAGCCTATGAGAGTGAGTTCCAGGACTGGCTCCATAGCTACTGAGAATCCCCGTCTCAAAAAAAAAAAAAAAAAAAAAAAAAAAGAAAAGAAAAGAAAAAAGATTAAAATAAAACTAATAGTTGATACCCCAAACTCTTATAGGGTACTTGGCAGAAAAGTAAGCTCTTTTGTGTCAACTGGTAAGAAAATTCTGTATAGCTAGGCATGGTGAAATAAGTCTTTAAACCCAGCACTCAGAAGGAGGAGGCTGGAGAACCTCTGTGAGTTCAAGGCTGGCCTGATCCACACACCAAGTTATAGGACATCTAGTGCTATATAGAGACACCCCACTCCCTGTGTCTCAAGCAAACAAACAAGTAACACACAACACATGCAGACAAAGAGACAGACACACAGAGAGAGTTGTGAAGAGTAACCAAGGAACAATAACTTTACAGTGTGAACAAAATAAGGTTCCAAGCAGAATTCACGACCATTTCTGTCCTTACTGATCATTATTTAGAAGCTCTCCATAGTTAACAGCTACGAAGCAGCCTAAGCTGACGACGATGAACTTGGTCTCTGAACCTGCTTTGTATAAACTCTTAAGAACCACCATCTCCAGTAAATATTAGATCACTGAAGTAGGAGGGCAAAGAACATAAAACACAATCTGCATGTTACTCAAGGGATGTAAGGCACAAGCCTGTAGTACCTTCCTCCCTCACACACAAGGGTTCAAAGAGAAAGAGAGAGGGAAAGGGAGAGGAGGGAGGGGGACAGAGAGAGAAAGAGAGAGAGTATGAGCAAGCGTGCATAAACTGCTCACAGCTTTGAAGAACACTGGATCGTATCTCTTTCCTCACATGCAGCTGCCATCTCATCCAGGGTCAAAGGAAGCTTAAGGAAAGGGGCTGTTCCCACCTTCTCAAGTTTGTTTCAATATAGGCCTCTATATGGGCATTTCAGAACTACCACACAAACTGGTGTGTTTAGGTACTTCTACCAATGTAACTGTATTAACCTCAACTAAAGCAGCATTTTAAAATGTGAAATTTGTGTACTTTGATAAAAAGTTTGCTTTTTTACATGTAAAATTAAGATTGGACCCTCCTGATAGGTTAAGCCAACAAGTGTTCAGGGTAGTACTTACCCTGTGAAAGGTTCTCTGCCAGGTGAAGCCATTTTGGTTCCCCTAAGTGTTTCAGCCAGAGAATACCTTCTTTCAGGGCCAGCATCTCAAACTGCTGGACACACCCGCAATGAATTGAAAAGTCCTTCCCTCATCCCTTGGTGCCTGTAACTGACTGACTACCTTTCTTTTAATTCTTCCCAGGTCCTCTTTCTCTTCCTGTCCTCATTCTCATTTTCTTTTCTATTGTTTAAACTCCAGGGTGACCTCGTCTACTTCTAGGCGAGCTATCCAACTCATCTCTATTCTGACCTCATTCCCAGGCTGCAGCTCCAAAGGGCCAGTTTTCTGCTCAACCGTTCCACCTGAAGTCCCACTTCTTCAACTCCCTATGTGTGAGGAGGAATTCACTGTGCAGAGGACTCCTCCTCATCTCAACAACCTTCAATCAGTCTTCCTGGACAGTCCTGTTCCTGCTACCTCAAGCCAGAATGGCCTACCTTCAGAGTTCCCTGAGCAAAATTCTGCCCAATTTAAAGGCTCTGCTCATATGCAAAGTCTTCACAAAGTCCTTCCTTGTTCAATCCAGGTCAAATCAATGTTTCTTCTCTCTCAAAAGTTCTTGGGCACTAGATGTGGTAAGTGCATTTGATCCCCAGCACTGGGAGGCAGAGGCAGGCAGATCTGAGTTCAAGGCCAGTTTGCTCTACAAAGTGAGTTCCAGAACAGCAAGGGCTACCCAGAGAAACCCAGTCTTGAAAAACAAACAAATAAAAAAACCAAAACCACACACAAACAAAAAACTTGATATTACCATTACCACTATGACTTTCCTCTTCCTCCTCTTTTTTTTAAAATATTTATTTATTTATTATGTACACAATATTCTGTCTGTGTGTGTGCCTGCAGGCCAGAGAAGGACACCAGACCTCATTACAGATGGTCGTGAGCAACCATGTGGTTGCTGGGAATTGAACTCAGGACCTTTGGAAGAGCAGGCAATGCTTTTAACCACTGAGCCATCTCTCCAGTCCCTGTCCTCCTCTTCTTTTTGGTTTTTCAAAACAAAACCTAGAACTCCTTCTGTAGACCAGGCTAGCCTCAAACTCAAAGAGATCCACCTGCCTAATTCCCGAGTGCTGGGATTAAAGGCATGTGCCACCACTGCCCTGCTGGCTTCTCTTCTTATTAAGGCCATGCCATCTTTGAGTAGCTTACCATGGAAACCAATTTAAGAAGAATTTTGAAAATACAAAGGATTCTTAAATTTTTATCTCAGAAACTAGATCTCTAATTTCTGCAAATATTTAAAAATCGCAAAGTTTAATAACTCCAAAACTAAACTCATGACCTCAACCTACATCCTCTTGTCTCTCTAGATCATGTATGTAGGTACAAGCTTCCTTCTACTTGAGTTAGGTGATCTTCCTTTGTAATCAAACAACATCCTGAACCTGCCAGTCTCTTCACATTTATATTCTAATTCAGCAATAGTGCCTAGGGGAGAATATCATATTACTTTCCTTTTTGTTATTTTCTTTTTTATTAGTACATACTATTATATAAACTAATGGGTTTCATAATGACATTTTCACACATGTTCATGATGTATTTAGTTCATACTCATCACTCCCTCTCATCTTGCTCCTCCTACTACATACGTAATTTCCTTTTTCTCAACCATCTCTCCATCTACTTCCACAGGCTGTTCTATTTTGAAACTCAATGGATTTGATTTGGATTACTCACAGGAGCAAGTGTGAGGGTTTGTTTACAGACATATGGGCAGCTTATCAGTGGTTCTACTCCCCCCCATATACACACATTCTCACAGGTACACACACACACACACACTGAATAGGAGTGTGTGCACATAAGTCTTCAGGGAGGGATGGGGCATCTAAGTCTCTCCCTAGTCCATATCAGGGTATCCTCAGATCCAATCTTGTTCAGGTAACCATATGTTCATACAGTCTGTGAGTTCAAGAGGTAGCCAGTTATGTCACACCCAGAAGCCAGCACTCCGCACTCTCCCTGCTTCCTCTTCAACTCTTTTTGACTATTTTTCCAAGATGTTCACATGTTGGGGGGTGGGATATAGATGTCCTATTTATGTTTCTCCATTCAATAGTCATTTCTTCTCAGGATTCTCACCCGTTATGAGTCTCTGCAATCACTACAGACTGCTGTACAAAAGCAGCTTTCCTACTAGAGCTGACAGCAGCACTCATCTACGAGGATAAGCAGTTATTAGAAGGCAGGTTTGCTAGGCATACCATGTCCACCTTAGCAAGCAACAGCAGTGGCGATGACCTCCTCAACCACATTCTTTTGACCAAGTTTACAGGATCAGATATGAATTCCTCCCCTGTGGACCAGAGCAGGCATCATATCAATTAGAAAGCAACTGGTTATCCCATATGTTCTATGATGCCAATATTTAACATTTGGTATGTACTCACTAATTTGCTGTATTATTGCTGTATTTGCTTTATTAATGATTAAAACAGACAATAACATTCTTAAGTTTAAAAAAATCAAAGATCAAAGAGTAAAGGCCATTTCTATGTCATTTGTATAAATTCAACAGTATTTTGTATAGTGGACAATTGACCTGTATTTAACACATCTTTTAATATATTCTTTGAGTTAAAAAAGATAATAATTTGATTAAACTTAATTTCTATGTATGGGACCAGAACATTAAAAATGAAGAGGAAATACTGTATGCTACACTCTTCCTTTGTCTTGTTAACTTTAATAATCATTCATGTAAAATTACCTAGAAACTTTTGATAAACAAAAATTGTGAAAAGCAGCCAAAAAATATTTGCAGGCCAGAGCTGGAAGAAAACTAGTATGGAGACTGAATCAGGCAAATAAGGTGGCACACACCCATAATCCCAGCAATCATGAGGAGGAAGGCAGACCTCCAAGTTCAAGGACAGACTGGGCTACATAGCATGTTCCAGGTCAACCAGAGGTACATAGTAAGACCCTGTCTCTAAATATATAAATTCAACCATCAATAAAATATAAATAACAGATTACCTTAAGAAAAAGGAGGGGAAAAAAATCAAAACACGAAACTGTGGACACTTTATTAAAGAGAAAAGCCTCCAGCCTATTTTTGACCTCATCCACACCTTAAACAAGCTCAATGACCCTGGTGGCCACAAGAAAGTATAGAAGAAGCCTTCACCAGGCCATAAGAGCTTTCTTGGTTGATCTGGGGGCATGGTATCTCACACTTGTAATCCCCACACTGTGGAGGCCATGGCAGGAAGACAGCCACAAGCTTCAGGCCAATCTGGGTCACAGATTGTGACCCTTTCTTTATTTAAACAAAAAAAAAGAAAGAAGAAAAAAAAGCTTTTCTGAACTAAGTTTCTGTGAAGGTGAAAGAAACAAGACTTGGTAACTGCTGTCATACAGCATTTTCTTGTACTTCACAACCTCCTTCCCTCCCTGCCCCCCCCCACTTTTTTTACAACAAACACACAACAACAAAAATCACAAACCAAACCAGTCTACCTAAGAAGCTACAGCTGCCTCTAAGTTTTTAATCCTCCTGCCTTCCCCCTGGGGTGCTGAAATCATAAACATGTGCCATTATGCCTGCACTCAAATATCATGAGCACTTCCTCTTGGTCTAGGCCCTGGGAACAGGATAGTAAGCAGGTACCGTCTCTACTTACTGTTCTGACAAAGGTTACTGTGTGTAGAGAGTGTCCCATCCACAAACAGTAGATAATTTCACGCAGTGTAGCAATTAAGGCGGATTAAAAAAGTAAAAGGGATGTTACAGAATAACTAGGAAAGCAACTGAGGTCAGAACGTTCTCAGATTCTCAAAACGTAAGTTTGAAGAGCTTTTGCAAAACGAATTACATGGCAAATCTTAAATTTAAATCTCTAAAACAGTGATTCTCAACCTGTGTGTCGAAAACCCTCGGGGGGGGGGTGTAAAATGTCCCTTTCACAGGGGTCACCTAAGACCATCAGAAAAATAATGATACTTATATTACGACTCACAACAGTAGCAAAATTACAGTTATGAAGTAGGAACAAAAATTCTTTTATGGTTGGAGGTCATCATAACTTGAGGAACTGTATTAAAAGTTCGAACCATTAGGAAGCATTGTTATAGAACTACCAGAAACAAAAATTACCATTCATTCCCAGATTATCAGTAAAGGAAATTACAGAATTTTATTCTACACATAACCCAAAGTTATTAGTCCCTACTGAGTATTTCCACAATAATCAAGAGGATAGCTGTTCAGGGTGAATGGCAGGTTGAAATTCGTAGATTTTTTTTTTTTTAGCATGTACATCATGATATAATGAATAGATTGCTGAAGAAATAGATAAAGGAAGGAAAAGCGTATTAAACACTCCTGTGTTAAATCCTTCTTTAGGCCAAGTGACTTCAATTTACTCCAGCCACTCTGTGGTCTTAATCATAAGAAGCAGGTGAGACAGGGGGATTAGAATAAATCCGGGAAAAATACCATACCAGGAAACTATTAGCATATGGTGTTACCTCTCCAGGAAATGCTCAAAGACCCCCATCGTGAAATAGCCAATTCCACTTAAAGTCTAATATCTGAATGATGATTAAATATTACCAAAGGGACAATTATTTAAGTTCTCCAAATAAGGGCTTTCAACAAACATACTTGTGATACTTCTTGCTGTCATGTACTTGTTCTGAAAGCTGCATGTATATAACCAAGATGAGATGCTGTGTTTAGTAACCTTACTGGTGGAGACGGACCAAGTATATTCTATATTCACCCATGTCACTTAACCAGAACAAATTAAACCCTTATTAAAAAAAATAAATGTCCCTCAACTTTTCAGTTATGTTACTATTCAGCCTGCTCTGTAAGCCCTGAGTGGCTCACATTTCAGGCTGGTAAAGTCCAAGAGTGCTTGGTTCAGTCTGCTTCAATTTTCAGAAGTTTCTTTTTAAAGAACTATCCTAGCAGTGACAGCAAAGAGAAAAGGGCCTCTCAGAGCTGAACAGCAGCATATTTGTACCATCTATCAGAGATGCCAATGCTTTCTGCAGACCAGATGGAAGGCCAGAGAAACTTCAGATAAATATTATCAAATGCTGTGATGGTTCGGTAGGGAACCCAAGACATCACTTCCTGAAGAGTAGTGCTGAGAATAATGTTGCTTAAAGCAACAAGTAGCACACAGAAAAAGAAATGGGGGCTGCAGCTTACGGCTTATGTTTACTCTCCAGTAAGACACTTCCTCTGCACACATCATGTCATTTTAAAACAGAAAACCACAACATTCCATACGGCTGGGGTTTGCTCCTTGTAGCACCAACCACATCTTTACAGTTTACAACCCAACAATTCATACTACAGCAGAAAACTTTAAGCAGGACACAGTTAAATACTATTCATCTGTACACTGATATGCTACTCATTTTTATTTGCTCTGAATTATTACACTTTCTTTGGTGAGAATAACGATTGGCTCCACAGGAACTTAGACCCAAAATGGCAGCTGAGCTTCAAAACCTCAGCAGAGCCATCATGCTTCCACTAACGATACCAGGTCTTGTTCATCTCAGGCCTCCACTGTCTCTCGGAAAGAGTACTTTTAAAAACATGCCAGAGACTCTGACTCTGATGGCATTCTGCTAATGTACTTAGCACCATTCTCCCTTCTGCCCAGGAGATCGGGCACTGCTCTGGTTCCTTTTTGCAAGTGAAATAAACCTGCCATTCACATGTTTACAGTCCACAAAAACAAGCTGGAGGCAAAACATGGAAAGCTGAGTATTTTTTCTCTCTCATCGTCTTCAGCCACAACTTAGGAAACAGGAGTAAAATGAATCACTCAACAAGTGAAGCTCCGAATAATTGCTTTCATTTTCAGAGACAACAACAAAAACCAGCTCTAATTCTCCTCAGACCCAGGACAATGTAACCCTTCCTATAATTGATGTGATTTCTATTAATCCAAACTGTAAAGATAATTCCAAGTGAAATGTGTGTCCCTCTTTAAAGTAATGTTTCCAATTCCTCTCACACAAAGGCGGAATTTATATCACCATAAAATTTACATGGAAGCCTTTAGCACTTCAGGCACTCCTCTGCTTAGAACCATTACTAATATAAGAACAACATTACTTTAAAAAATAATAAAATGATGGCTCTTCTGAGACAGAAGACTAATTATCCTTACTATTCAAATGGAAAGTCTTTTGTTAAATTAGCGCGAAAAGTCCCTTCATCTACACACAATTGACCCAAAGAAACAGGCCATTTTCAGCACGAGAGGCCAACCCATTTTAACAGTGAATAAAAAGCTTTTGAAAGCACCATACACCCTCTTCCACATTGTCAAATTTTCAAAATGGTCCAGCAGTTTCCCCATTTTATTTTTAACACTTTAAGACCCAGCTGGTTAGCATCTCATAATTAATTAAAAAGGAAACAACCAAAAACAAAAACCCAAAACCAAAAAAAAAAAAAATCCTGCTCCCTTTTGATCAAAATTATTCCACTTATGCTTAATTAGCTTTAATCCAAGTCTATTTATTTAATGATGGAATATGACAAGTCAATCATTTCATATTTAAAATGTCTTTTCTAAACTATGTAGCAGATTTAGAAGAATGTTATCTTTCTTTTGCCAATATGCCACAGCACAAGTCAAGAGGACATAAAATTAGAAGAAAAGACGTAAGAAAGCAAGGCTTCTCAGAGCCAAGGATATACTTGGAGGGAGGGGAAGGGATTTTGTCAGGGGTGGAGGTAATTTACCCGCCACATCACAAACTACAGTCCTTTCAGCACACCAGACCAAGAGAGGCATTACATCACACTCTCACAATGATAGGGGGAGGTGGCCCTGAGAAAGCAAGTTTTCGGCTTTCTTTCCAGCCTCCTCAGGCTTCTAGAATCCTGCATTAGGAGTAAAGGAATTTAACTTGAGGCACTGCACTTTCATGGTTACTAACAAACTCAGATATATGTTTACATGATCCTAACTGACCACTTTAGAACAAATACATGTCCAAAAAGACACATCACACACACTCAACTGGCAATGAATATCTAACATTAAACAAGATATTTTATTTCATGTGAAATGAAGACCAATATACACTGAGAACTGGAAAAGAAACGATTTCTAAACGAAGTAAAGAGCCATTTATATCTTTAAAATAATCGTGTTTACAAGACAGACCCACCATTTGGTTGAAGACACGATCAAAATAAAAGCGCATCTGGCTGCATATTTGAGAACACACACTGAGACCCAGTGCAAAGGAGCGCGCGCAGAGGAGAGGGTGAGCCACATTTTGCTTGCAAGCAGGGGAATTTATAACCCCAAATCTGGTGAATTCGGTCACCCCCTGTACCTAGTTTAAAATGTATCTGGTCTCACTTTACACATCTCCAAGAAGCATAGCCCAGTGTGAGACAGAGAAAAAAAAAAAAAGCCTTCCCATTCTAGGGCTAGTCCTCCCGGATCCTTTGTCGGCCTTAGCAGCCGAAAGAATGCAAACCCATTTATATTTATGCAAATTTTTGCAGCAGATTTAAAGGGGGGGGGAGGGAGAGGTTTATGGCTTTTTCTTTTAAAAAAAAAAAACCCTCTTCCTAAATATCGAATTCCAATTACTCACAGAGTCGTTTATTTGCATGATCGAAATGATGAGAAGGTACATATAAACTAAAAGTGCAATTAAATCACTTCAAAATTTAAATATTTTACCAAGTCTTTTCCATTTCTAAAATGCTGAGCCAAAAGTACATCACGGGTCTGATTTACAGATTCGCGAAATGTCTGAAGCCAAGCTCCATGCTAGAGAAATGTCGATTTGCAACACGACAAGTGAAAACGGTTAGACACGATCCATATAAATCAATTGGTTTTTAAAAATTGAAAATATTTACCAACCTCATAAAGTGCAGCAGTGCTTAAATCCAGCAAATTGAGGCATACAAGGTAGAAATGGAAATGAAAAAAGGTCCAAAAAATGAATTCTTTTTGTCTATCTGTATTTTGTATTTTAAATATTCAGAAACCAGAAGAGACTCTGTCGGCCATTTTGGCTAGAACTAACTCTCTCACTCACTCTCCCTCCTGCACTCTCTCTCCCCCTCTGTCTCTAAAGGAAGCAGCTTTTTGTGACCTTCAAATAGAGGCGGATCACGTGACTCCCGGTAGATTTGTCAATCAGGAAAAGGGGAGGGAGCTGAAGCTGAAGCTGCCTTAAAGGGAAAGTAGCCCTTTTCCACCGGCTTTCATTTGTGCAATGCTGTTATCTTATACTCCCGCCTACAGACACTGCATGTGAAAGTGACAACACCATAAGGGTAACAGATGAACAAAATAGAAAAACCTTTATTGGTTTATAGAAATATGCTCAGTTGCTAACGATGCTTGCAGATCCCGGATCTGATCTTGGCTCCTTTGCTAGTTATTCTCTAGATGTTTGGGCAAGAACAGACTGGCAAACAGCTCTTTAAAAAAGGGCTTAAACAAAGCTTTACCTAAACAAAAAGAGAATTTATTTTTTAGATTAAGATGAAACAAAGGACACGACCGATTTCTAGCTACCTCTGAAACACACGAAAAGACGGAAAATTACTGTAACCACTCTTAAACTGACTGGCAATTCAGAGAGGTTAAGCAGCGCCCCAAATCACGCAGTTCAACAGGGAGCAGAACGGGCTGCTTTCTGCCCTTGAACTTGGTGCCTATTGTGTGAGTACAGCACTCAGTTGCCGCTTCTTAAAACTAAGTGAAAACTAAGCGAGGGCTTCACACACCAATCCCTCCAGGCTGAGAAGCACTGAATCATCTTTAATACCCACCCACCGCAGGAAGTAGCTCCGAGTCTAGGCACTCATTTAAAACCTACTTAAGTTCCTTGCAGCCCCAACCCTCTTCCTCCTCTGTGACATCTTGACTCCTCCTGCGTAGAAAACCCACCCTTGGCAGACAAGGTGTAGAGATCAGGAAGTGAGAATACCTTGATATCTCTCTCTGTCTCTCTCTGTCTCTCTGTCTCTCTCTCTGTCTCTGTCTCTCTCTCTCTCTCTCTCTCTGTCTCTGTCTCTCTCTCTCTCTCTCTCTCCCCACCTCTCTTCCTCTTTCTTTTTATTTATTTTATGTGCATTTATATTTGTTTTTGGTGTGAGGGTGCAGGATCGCCTATAATTGAAGTTACAGGGAGTTGTAAGCTGCCCATGTGGGTGCTGGGAACTCAATCAGGTTCTCTGCAAAAGTAGAGTGCTCTTAACTACAGAGCCATCTCTCCTCAACCTGGTTTCTTTCTCTTAGCTCTATTCACTTTATCCTGATCAAGTTAGTCCCAGGCCAGGAGTGGTGGGTGTGTGTCACTAATCCCAGCACAGGGGCAGGTGGATCCTGCTCTACATATCAAGTTCCAGGCCAGCCTGAGATGCAGTGGGACTTGTCTCAAAAAGTCAGTCACTACCCAAAGCAAGCATCTTGAGCCTCCTAGTCCAATCCAGGCACAACTAGGACACACTTGACTACTTCAGAATTGTTTGTTTTGTGACAGAAACTGCTTAATGTTGGTCTTTCTACTGTCAACTGTCAACTGTCTGTGGGCAAACACCACCATCTTCCTCATCTTCAGTGAGGTATCACAATACTGAACTCCAAACAGCAGCTGAATCAATCAAATCACCTGGATCTCTGCTTAAAATGGCAGGCCTAAACAGAAGGCTACAAACAGATATAAGTAATTTAAGGGAATGGGTGTCACAGATCTCCAGAAACCCCCATCCATCCTATCTTTTTTTAAGGATTCTTTTCGTTTTGTTGAAACAGGTTTGCACTGTGTAGCCCTGGTTGTGTTTTAAGGATTCTTTAAGGACATAAAGAAAGAGTAGGCTGGCCAAGGTGGCTTTCCCAAATTAACAAGGCTGACTGGCCAGTCAGTGGAGAGCCAAGGACTCTGCAGGCCAGGCTTTCTTTACAGAAGAACTTGTTAATTCAGTTTAAAGCCTATGTGTTTGTCTTTCTGGCTTTCTAGGCCTTTACATTGTCTGCCTCTGATTTTCCACTTAGAAAAGGACAAGCAAAGAACTGCTTGGGGCAGCAGAGGTCACTGCCCTGTCAATGTGGCCACTCTGATACTCTGGTGTAAAATGCATCCATTGCACTGCACCGAGAATGGTCAACCCCTGAATTGACAATTGAAATGTAGGCAAAAATAGAAAACTCCTAGGCTGGAAATTCTGAACATTAATCTATTTTTATCCTTTCAATACCTTCCAGGTGAGTTACAGAAACCTTATGTGGAGTACGCACAGTATGTGAAAATGTGGACACTGACTACACAGTCACCTTGTTTCTTTGTGATGGCCAAAAATTTTTATTCTGCTGTCTCTGTTCTCCAAGACACAGTATTACTGTACAGATGTTTAAATCTATTTCCTGTCTTATTCTAGACTATACAGAGCTTCTTATACCTTTTTCCAGTTATAACCTTTCTTCACCTGACCAATTTTTATATAACCTAGGTCTATAGATATAGTTACATAAAATATAATGGTGGTGAACACCTATAATTCCTATATTCAGGAGTTCAAGGCCAGCATCAAGCAACAAGGTGACTTTGAGGCCAGCCTGAATTACATGAGACTCTGTCTCAAAAAATCAAAAATGGGCTTTGGAGAGCTCTGGCAGTAAAGTATTTGCCATGCAAGCCTAAGTGAGTTCAGGCACCCATGGGAAAAAGGCACTTGAGCACCAGGGGTTACCTTCAGCCCTCAACATTCACGGGCACATATGTGAATGCACACATAAGAAATAAAATAGGTATGCAAATAAAATATTGATATTAAATCATGAAAAATATTTAAAAATAACTCTGTGGTATATTTGTAATATCACCATTTATTAAAGACCATAAAAAATATTCATACTGATGACGTAGATGTACTTATTTTATTTTTACAGGAATTAAATCTTGGCCAAATATTTGATGCTGCAGGGCATGACAAATCACTAACATTGTCTAAGCTGATCAGTATTTTGATTTTATAATCAGCAACTCTGAGAATATCACTTCACATAAATACATAGTACAAAGTGGGAGAAATATATTAAGGGTCATTTCAGAAATTCTTAGAATTCTCTCCTAATCCCAAGTCAAAATTTATCCAAAGATACGTATTATCAACAGCAATCTTTAAAAATCAAATATTCTAACACAGTACAATCTAGAGATACACTAATTTATAGTTAATGTTGTTGAAGAACAACAATAAGGAAATATATTAAGTCTTTATTTTCCATAATTAAAACTTTTATGTTCCTGTAAAAGGAGAACAGTTTGTATAAAATGGAAGACATGGCAACTAGAACATACAATAGTCTGGAATCTGAGCTAAGGTGTTTTGGGCAGCATCTTCTGGCACTGAGAAAGCATGTGCAGTACAAAGTGCAAGGCTACAGTAAAGGCTCGCAATGTAACATGGGTGAGCACTGCTGCAAATACTTCAGACTAATTATGCATTTCATTTTAAATCAATTTTTAGTCATTGTGCATTCAGAAACGTTTTACTGCTTCCCAATATTTCTTCAACCCCTGTAGCATTCAGTTTTACAATCCCACATAGGCTCATAACCCATAGTTTCAAGGAGTAGGGCTTGGGATTGAAGAAATGGCTTGGCAGTTATCAGTAGTTGCTACTTTCCCAGAGGACCTAGGTTTGATTCCTATTACCCAATGACAGCTCACAACCATGTGTAACTCTAGTTCCAGGAGTAACATAATAATAATTATAGGGACTGGAGAGATGGCTCAGCGGTTAAGAGCATTGCCTGCTCTTCTAAAGGTCCTGAATTCAATTCCCAGCAACCACATGGTGGCTCACAACCATCTGTAATGAGGTCTGGTGCCCTCTTCTGGCCTGCAGACATACACACAGACAGAATATTGTATACATAATAAATAAATAAAAAATAATAATTATTATTATAAAAAGTAACAAAATAATAATTTTACAGAGCTAAGTCCATGCTGGAGGGTAGTGGAGCATACCTTTAGTCCCAGCACTCAGGAGGCAGAGGCAGGTGAATCTGTGAGTTTGTGGCCAGCCTGGTCTACAAAGTGAGTTCCAGAATAGGTTCCAAAGCTACACAGAGAAACCCTGTCTCCAAAAAAGTCTAGAGCCTACCATATATAAGACCCTGGGTTCAATAACCTTTACCTATGGAACACACCTGGAGCAGGGAGAAATAAAAATGCATCTATGATCATTAAAGTCAGGCCAGCCAGGCTAGCCAGCCTGACCTTAAGGTCCCTTCAAAACTAAGACTCTTAGCTTTTTATACATAGATTCTGGGAACGTAACTCAGATCCCAAGCATTTTACTGGCTAAGCTACTTTCTCAGATCAATTGTTAATTTTTTAAAAAATTAAAATTTGTGTGCACTTTTTAAAAAAAGTTTTATGTGTATGGATGTTTTTCTTGTGTGCCTATCTGTGTACCATGTCTCCGCCTGATGTCCTCAGAAGCCAGAAAAGGGTGTCATATCCCCTGTACCTAAAGTTATGAACAGTTATGAACTGCAAAGTGGTTACTGGAAATCAAACCTGGGTCCTCTGGAAGAGCAGCAAATGCTTTTAACTGCTGAACCATCTCTTCAGTGTCTGGACCCTCCTCCCCACTTTAAGAAAACCAAATTCTTCAGATCCAAATTTCAAAAGTTAAATTCCAGTATTTTCCTCTATATCCATGGTACCATATAAAAACCTCCATGGCAGTATCTTCATACCCACATTGTGGTATTTGTCAACTGTTTTGGTTTTGAGTGTGAGTCTTGATATGAAGCCCAGGTTAGTTCCAAACTCACAATGCTCTTAAACTATCAAGATCTGGGATTACAGAAGTATATTAAGAAGCCCACTTTGTCAACTTTTAACTAAGTTGCCCTTGCTTGATTTATATCCTCAACTTAAATAAATGTTCATTTATATGCATACCATAAAAAGAAAACCTGTCATTTGTAACATGAGTAAATCTTGGAAGACATGTTAAATTAAGTAAGCCAGTGTGGTGGTTTGAATGAGAATGGCCCCTATGAGATCATATAGTTGAACAGTTGGCCCAAAGTTGGCATAACTGTTTCGTAAGGATTAGGAGATGTGACCTTGTTGGAGGACATGTGCCACTGGGGTGAGTTTTGACGTTTCAAAAGCCCATATGACTTCCAGTTAGCTTATATCCCGTTTCCTACTTGAGGATAAGGATGTGAACTCTCAGCTACTACACTAGCACCATTCCTGCCTGCAGGCTGACATGGTCACCACCATAATGGTAATGGACTCAAACCCTCTGTAACTCTAAGCCCTGATAAGGTCTGCCTTCTATAAGTTTTCTTGGTCATGGTATCTTCATGGCAATAAAAAGTAACTAAGGCAGCCAGGCACAGAAAGGACAAATACCAAACACACTCAATGGTAGAATCTAAAAAACTATTTAGAGTACAACAGCAGTTACTAGAGGCTAGAAGAACTACAGGAAGTGGGAGATGGGAACAAGCTAGCCAACAGGTAGTGTTTCCAGTTACACAAGAAGACTACTTCTGATGTTCTACTATATAGTAGTAGTTTAGCTATAGATACAGTAGTAATATATATAAGATCAGTGCTGGCAATCAAACCTAGGGCCTTGTACATCAAACAAGTTCTCTACCACTGAATATCCCCAGCCCTTGATTTTAGAAACATTCACTCTCCACCCCCTCAGTATTTTAAGACAGGGTTTCTCTGTCTTTAATAGCCCTGGCTGTTCTGGAACTCTCTAAGTAAACCAGGCTAAGTTCAAACTCAGAGATCCTCTTGACTCTGCCTTCTAAGAGCTGGAATCAAAAACATGCACCACCATGCCATGCAGCTTTGAAACTTGTGATCCTCCTGTTTGAGCCTTTAGAGTGCTGATATTATAGGTATATATCATGTCCAGCTGTGCTTTATGTTTCAAATATCTGAAACAAAGGATATTTAATGGTCTTATAGTGACAACAATAAATGCTTAAGGTGATAAGTATACTATTTATCATGATTTGATCACTACATCATGTATACATTTATCAAAACATCATACTGCACCCATAAATATACCAATTTTAAAGTAAGCATTTAACTTTGAACCCAGTTACTTATTTGAAACTAATTATCCTTTCTTAAAGAGCATCTTTATAAAACCTGACTTATTACTGGCAAGAAAGCATCGTGTTTTTGCCTCAATAGAAGCACTGAGAGGTGGACCAACTGTGTAAGGGGCAGCACAAGTCCTAAAACAGCAGTGCAGATCTGTGGGCAGACTAGATGTGTCTGAAAGAGGCCAAGAAATCAAGAAATAAGGAATCAATTCCTTAAAAAAGAGGCAACCAAGAGGCTAGACAAACATTTTCTGCAAAGTAAACAATAAGCAATGATGGGCTTACCAGTAGGAACACTTGAAAATAGCAGTACTGAGCTAATCTATCTGCTGGAACAGTCAAGAAAACTCTGGATATAAAATGCCAGGGTGGAGGTGGTAACACACACCTTTGGTCCTTTGATCCCAGCACTTGAGAGGCAGAGGCAGGTGGATCTCTGAGTTGGAGGCTACCTGGTGTACACAGTGAATTCTAGGACAGCCATGACTACACAGAGAAACATCATCTTGAAAACAAAATAAAAGGGGGGGAGTCAAGCTCTGGATATCAAGTCAAACAGTATGTTATCTGCTACTTTTCTTTTGCCATCAACAACTAACATGTTAGAATTCCAGGGTTCTTGTCAACTTCCCACCTCAGATTTTTTTTTTTTTTTTTTTTTTGGTTTTTGAAGACAGGGTTTCTTTGTAGCTTTGGAGCCTGTCCTGGAACTAGCTCTTGTAGACCAGGCTGGTCTCAAACTCACAAAGATCCGCCTGCCTCTGCCTCCTGAGTGCTGGGATTAACCACCTCAGATTTTCAAAGTGGGTGTGTGAAACACGAGTGGGAACTTAGGGCCATCTTCATCCATTCTGCATGTATTTATTGGTGCTTTTTGTGTGGTAGGTACTTCTTAGGTGGAGTCCAAAGCAACCAAAATCTCCATCCTTGCTTGCAGAGCTAAGGTCTAGCATAAAGCCTCACTGAACTGAACCTTTTGGCTACAGATCCTCAGGCTGTATCTTCCCTGCATTCCAACATCATCGACAGATTCCTAATGGGGAGAGGAATCCAAGAAAAGTGCTGAGGGGAGAAGTGGGTACCCACCCTATACAGTGATCAAAACCGTGTACTCCTCTAATCCTAGCACTCAGGAAGCAGAGGTAGGAGGATCTATCTCTATGTGTTTGAGGCTAGCCTGGTCTCCATAACGAGTTTAAGGCTATCCCTGACTACATAGAGAGACCCTGTCTCAAAAAGACAAAATAAAGTAAGACTTCTGTTAAATTAATCATAATTTTCTGTAAGCTATGTGAGTCACTGTATCTATTGTTGGTTAATGTCACTACCTGAGTTTCACAGGTATCCAAGGAGAAACTTAAAAAACAAAATCCAGAGCTTATTCATTATTAAGAGACACTTGGACAAAAAGACATTTTTCTGGTTTCTGAGAAGTCATTTTAAGCAATTTCAATGCAAATTAGAAAATTTACTAGCATCAGAATGTTTCCCACAGGCAGCACAAAGGTATTGATGGTTTCAGTCAAATTTTTAAAAGCAAAACTTTCATGATTATAAAATAGATATTAAACCACTATGGCACTTAAAAATACCAATTAACTTGAAAACAAAGTTCATAATTTCCCACAAATCTGAAAAGATTATCTAGAAAAGCACACTAATCTATTGTCCAACTTCCTGGGTAATTACTGAGTCTGCAGAGAGTTCAACTTCATATTTCTTTTTTTAAAAAAGATTTTACTTATTATGTATACATTGTTCTGTTCTGTCTGTATGCATGCTTGCATGTCAGAAGAGGGCATCAGATCTCATTACAGATGGTTGTGAGCCACCATGTGGTTGCTGGGAATTGAACTCAGGATCTCTAGAAGAGCAGCCAGTGCTCTTAATCTCTGAACCATTTCTCCAGCCCCAACTTCGTATATCTTAACACAGTTATTTTAACATTCTCAAGTTCTTATGACTCAAAGAAGGGGAATAGTGGGGTAGAGGAGGTAGAGGCAGAGACAGAAGAAACAGTTTATGAAAACCTAGTTATACAACATACAAAACAGGCTTGGATTGGTGGTACACGTCTTTAATCCCATCATTTGGGAGGCAGAGGAAGGCAGATCTCTCTATGAGTTGGAAGCCAGACTAGTCTACATAGTTCCAGGTCAGCTAGGGCTGCACAATGAGACCCTGTCTCAAGCAAGCAAGCAAGCAAACACAAAATGAAAATATATATATATATATATATATATACCTCCCTATGAGGCTAGAAAGTTGGCTCAGCAGTTAAGAGCACTTGTTGCTAGAGAACTTGGATTCATTTCCCAACATCCACATAGTGGTTTTCAACTGCCAATAACTCCAATTTGGGGGCAGTCTGATAATTTCTTCTGTCCTTTGCAGGGACCAAGCACACACAATGCATATGCATACATGATTCTTCTGTAAGTAAACAGGCATACATATAAGATGAAAATAAATAAATATTTTAAAAAGCTGTCTGTTAGGGGCTAGAAAGATGGTGCAGCGGTTAAGAGCACTGGCTACTCTTCCATAGGACCGGGGTTCAATTCCAAGCACCAACATGGCAGCTAATAACTATCCATATAACTCATCCAGTTCCAGAGGATCTGATACCTTCACACCAATGCACATAAAAGTTAAATAAATTATTTTTAAAAAGCTGTCTGTTAAGAGTACATACATTTAACCTCAGCAGAGGCAGGTTGATCTCTGTGAGTTCCAGGACAGCCAATGTTAGTTACAAAGTGTGACCTTGTCACCAAAACAAACAAACAAACAAACAACTAAAAAAAAAAAACTTCCTATGGCTAACTAACAAGTTTAGCATCTGAAGATGAATTAACTGTTAACTTTGTGATTTGGGAATATTTTCATTGTTTCTATATTTAAGAGATGCTATGGAGTTGTTCAAGGCTTTTAAACAACCATCAAAACAGTAATTCTAAAAGGCAGTGTTGCTGGGTCTGCACAGACCTGGACTCAAGCTACTCCAGAGACTGAGGCTGGAGGATCACAAATTCAAGACCATCCTGGACTACACAGTTAGTTCTTAAGACAGGCCCATGTAATTTAGTGAGTCCTTGACTCAATATTTAAAAAGTAAAAAACTGCAGATACAGGTTCGGTGACAGAGTGCATGGCTAGCATGTGTGAGGCCGTAGGTTCAATCCCTAGTACTACAGGTTTAAAAAAAAAAAATAGAAGCAGCAGCAGCAAACAAAAGAAAGAAACAAAAAGGCAAAGTGTTAAATAGAGTGGCCAAATATAAAACAAGGAATACCACAGCAAAAGAAATCTTTTTCTCCCTTTGCCATACTGGAGACTGAGCTGAGGACCCTGTGTGTGCTAGACAACTGCTCTACTAGTGTGCTCACAGCCAGCCTAGGGATCTTTAGTCTGATCCAGGGTAAACTTTTAAATTTTTATCTATTTATTAAAATGTGTATAATATGTGAGTGAATGTGGATGTGCACAGGACACAACTCCATGTGGAGGTTAAAGGGACAATACTTGGGAGGTCATTCATTCCTTCCTCTTACCTCTACATGGGTTTCAGAGATCACACTCAAGTTATAGGAATTGTGTGGCAAGTGCTTTTACCTACTGGGCTCCCTCGCAGGACCCATAAATACGTTTTTATGAGTTGTTCTGTTATAAGATAAATCCATTCATAAACTGATAAGACACTTTTTTGTTGTTAGAGACAAGACCGCCTGTATCCTAGAATGGCTGTGAACTGACCATATACTTGAGGATGACCTTGAACTTCAAATTATTTGCCTTCATCTTTGAGTGCTGGGATTCAGGTATGATGCACTATTCTATCCAGTTTATACTATATGGGATCAAATTCAAGACTCTGGTGAATGCTAGGCAAGCACTCTACTTACTAAGTGCCATTCTTGCTGTTTTGACCATTGTAATACAGCAATCTGCAGTGAACAGTAGACTGTTCTTTCAGACATGTGGTCTCTCACAAAATCAAATAAAGAATTAATAGATCCAATAAATAAAGTTTGCTAGAAAAACCATCACTTTAGCAGATTAAAGGTATGTATCATATATCTTTTGAGAATGGGAGTCAATTTCAGCATAGAGGTTCAAAGTATAGATTTGTTATAAAGTAATACTGAAAGAGGAAGCCGGGCAGTGGTGGCACATATCTTTAATCCCAGCACTTGGGAGGCAGAGGCAGGTGAATCTCTGTGAGTTCGAGGTCAGCCTGGTCTACAGAATGAGTTCTGGGACAGGCACCAAAGCTCCAAAGAGAAACCTGATCTTAGGAAAAAAAAATACTGAAAGAGGAAAAGGAAAGGACAGAATGAAAGAAGCCAACCACATTAAAAACTAGTATTCAGCTTGAAAATCACTTATAATAAATCTTTTCCCCAAGGGTGTCAAGGAAAATAGTATCAAGCCAGACGGTGGTGGCACATACCTTTAATCCCAGCACTCAGGAAGCAGAGGCAGGAGGATCTCTGAGTTTGAGGCCAACCTGGTCTACAGAATAAGTTTCAGGACAGCCAGGGATACAGAAAGAAATCCTGTCTCAAAAAGTCAAAAAAAGAAGTATCAAAACTCAATCAAAAACCTTTCTGAATTAAATATTTTATCTGAAATGAGCTCTCCAAAAGCGTGGTATGATGAAGCTTCATCAACTTGACTTGGTTTATCATTACCTAGGAGTATACTTCCAGGTGTACTGAATGTGTTTCCAGAGATGTTTAACTGAGGGAAAATCTATGCTGAATTTGAGTGGTGTTATCTCATGGGACAGGGTCTTACACCAAATGAAAACAAGTGGCAACACCAGCACTGGCATTCACCTTCCTGTTTACTGAGTATGACACAATGTGACCAGCTGCTTCACACTCCCCCACCACACATCATGAGCCTAAATAAATCCTTCCTTCTTTAAGTTGCTTCCGACAGGTACTTGATCACAACAGTAGGAAAAGTAACTACTACACATGGTACAGCACAGTATATGAACAAGTATCTACCTGCTACTTTGAAAAGCCATCACGCAAGGCATAGTGGTGCATGTCTTTAATCCCAGCAGAGACGGTGGAGGAAGAGAGTCCTGAGTTCAAGGCCAGCCTGGTCTACAGAGTGAGTTCCAAGACAGCCAGGACTACACAGAGAAACTCTGTTTCAAACATTAAAACAAAATACAAAACAAAGAACAAACAAAAAAACAAAGCATGATGGCTTTTACTTTTTATTTTTATTAGGTATATGAGTGCTTTAACTACATAAACAACATTATGCTAAAAGAGGAAATCAGATCCCACTATAGATGGTTGTGAGCCATCTATAGTGCTGGGAACTGAACTCAGGTCCTCTGGAAGAGCAGCCAGTGGTCTTAACCACTGAGCCATCTCTATAGCCCCCTTGGTTTTTACTTTTATGCAACCATTAAACATATTGTGCAACTAAAGTTGTGTGATTTAAATGTAGCAATTAAAGCAATACGCTTGGCTTATCTGATCTGCTATGGTAACTTGCTTAAAGTGGATATTATAAAAAACTATCATACTAGATATAATAACAAAACTCCACTGAAAAGAGATAGAGAGAGGGTTCAGTGGGTAAGAACATTCGTTGCTCCAGGCGGTGGTGGTGCACGCCTTTAATCCCAGCACTCAGGAGGCAGAGACAGGTGGATCTTTGTGAGTTCGAGACCAGCCTGGTCTACAAGAGCTAGTTCCAGGACATGCTCCAAAAAGCTACAGAGAAACCCTGTCTCGAAAAACAAAAACAAAAACAAAACAAAACAAAAACAAAAAGAACATTTGCTGCTTTTTTTAAAGGACTTAAGTTTGATTCCTAGCACCTACATTAGGTAGCTCATAACCACCTCTAATCTGGCTCCTGGGACTTTGACAATCTCTCCTGTCTTCTAAATATCCACAGACATGTGGCATACAAATATGCAGATACACATATAAATAAAAGTGAAACAAATATATATAAAGTATTTACTAATCTAAATATTTATATGCTTATAAATATTTAACAATAAACTAATAATTTATAGATATTTAATAATAAACTAATATTAATAGTTTAGCACAGAAATTCCTCAATATCAGAAGTCTTTTCTTAATTTTGTTTTGTTTGTTTGCAGGTGTTTGGGGTTTTTTGTTGTTGTTTTGAGACAAGATTTTAAATAACCCAGGCTAACCTAGACCTTCACTATGTAGCTGACGGTAACCCCGAATGATTATCCTGACTCCATCTCCTAAGTGTTGGGATTAGAGACATAAATCATCATATTCAACAAAGTTCACCTTTTTTCCTTTCTTGCAGCCATGGGGAACTCACACCCAGGGTCTAACACACAATAGGCAAGCAACCTACCACTAAGCTAAAATCCCAGCACCAGAGTCCATTTTTCTTAACAGTGTACAGAAACCTAAGTCTTCTGTTAATAAAACCTAGCTGTATTGAAACACACATCACAGAATATAATGCTGTGTTGAGTAACTGTTGTCAATAAATTAAATGGAAAATAGACCAGTAAGTTTAGTCCTCATCCTTACAAGAATTTTCTCTGTAATCTTGAGTAAATTTTAGAACTCTTGTGCTTCATCTACCCTTCTTCCATAAGTAACATAAGGTGTTTTACCCATTAAATGAGGGGAAAACGTTAAGTTAGAGTCTGTCTAGGAGCTGGGTATAAACCACAGTGGCAGAGCGTTTGTTTACCTGGGTCCAATCACCAGTATCACGGGATGAACAGACACACACACACACACACACACACACACACACACACACACACACACGACAGGAGACTACATGACAGAGACTATAAAACAAACAAACAAATGAAAACTTATTTGCTCCCGATTCTCACAGGGGATAGTCAGATTTTCAGGAAGAAAAGATATATTTCTTCTTAATTACTTCAATATAGGATAACAGAGAAGACCCAGAATAAATGAATCAACTAATGAATGAATGAACAAAAAAACAAAAACAAAAGAGGGCTGGGACTATATGTTAGTGCTTATCTAGCAAGTTCCAAGGGCCTTGATTTCATCCTTAGTGCCAAACCAAACCACAACAACAAAACCTCAGGGTTTAGGTGGCTTCTAGAGAATGGTAAAGATATCACACAAGATACTCCAATTTATGAAACTCTGAAAAGCAGAACATACTTGTGTAGAAACTGTCCATCCTGTCCCATCCCGTCCCCCTCCCCCACACCACACTCCAGGGCCCTGAAGGATTCCTGAGTTCTGGAAGAAGCCAACTCAGGGCAGATGTTACCAGAGAGGGCCTCTGAAGATAAAGACAGGTTTGTTTAGGAAATGGGAGCCCTCTAAAGAGCAGAACTTTCATTGGTGTCTAGGAAATATCCTTAAAGCCCTTTCATTGTTCTCCCCAACTTCCTATTACTCTAGAGACTCTGACTTCTGTTACTGTGTAAACCATAGTCCCTTTCAGGAGCACTGCTTCAGGGAGAGCCAAAGAAAGGAGAGAATAACACTATAAGAACCTTAAAATCAGCAAGACCGGGGGCTGGAGAGATGGCTCAGGGGTTAAGAGCACTGACTGTTCTTCCAAAGGTCCTGAGTTCAATTCCCAGCAACCACATGGTGGCTCACAACCATCTGTAATGAGATCTGGTGCCCTCTTCTGGCCTGCAGCACACATGCAGGGAAAACTCTGTATACATAATAAATAAATCTTAAAAAAAAAAAAAAATCAGCAAGACCGGGGATCAAATCTTAAACTCTACTTTGAGTTGTATGGACATGGGCTGATCTCTGAGTAATGGAGACAAAATGCTACAAGTGGACATGGCACTGGGGCTGAGGTGATGTCTCGGTGATAAAAAGAGGATCAAGGTTTGATCTCTAGCATTTACAAAACAGCTCACAACCATCTGTAACTCCAATTCCAAGGGCTCTGATGCCTTCTTCTGCAGCCATGGGAATCTGATATGAACGTATTGCACAGACATACATGCAAGCAAAATATCCATACACATAAAATAAAAATAAGTAAATAAAAAACAAACCACAATCCCATAACCTAGATATGTACCTGCCTTGAATACAGAAAGCCCTTGACAATGCAACTGTAATTTTTATAGGACAAGAAAGATTGTGAGGTAGGAGAGTGGGTGGAGGCCATGGAGAAAATTGCCTCAAGTACTTCTCCTGCCTTTTCACTGAGACCAAATACATGTCTGGCATTCTAATTCCCTTGAGAGAGAAATGGATGCCATCAACCCATCTAAAATGAAAGTACATTAGACAGATCAGAGCAAAGTTAGGATTTATACAGTGAGCTATTTTTAAAACTGCCAGCTTAGCAAATTAAACGGCTGTGAAGATCTCCTGGTTTCCATTCACAACAAACACAAGACAAGGCACTCTCCTTTAATGAGTCTGGCCTCCTGGCAGCACAGTCTACTCCGCATAATTCATACCTAAGGGTTTGGGAAACATCGTTTTCTTAAGATACACCAAAATATTTTCTAGGAAAAAAAAGGGAGAAAGACGAAAAAGAAGTTTTTCTTTAGAGATTTTTGATAAATCCTATGAATCACTATCCCATTCAATTTAGGAAACTACTGTTTAAATAAAACTTGGAGTTAGGTCAGTGCTTTAAGCCTGTCTTTAGAGTTTTTCCTTTAAAAGGGCATATGAAAAAACTGGTCTACTTTGAAACACAATTTTCTAAATCCTACAGCAGATGAGGGAAAATAAAATCTATTCATCCCCACTAAAAAGCCACACCAAAGGTGTCAAATGGAAGTTTAAAGCCAGTCACCTTTCCAGAAGTTAGAGGAGATAAATCCTGAACTACTGAGAATATTGGCTAAGTTATGTTATTTACAGCCCCTGTTCCATTAGATAAAAATGTTGTTATAATGTTAAATAATGATAGATGTTTCAATTACCACTGGTATTGAATTTCAGGAAGTAATATGCACACACGGGGTATGCAGGCAGTGCATTAATTGAGCCTCCTTCTTGAAGACACTGCTAAGAAAAGGAAGCACCGTTTCATACTTTGGAAAACACCCAAACTTAATTACTTCAATTTGGAACATCCTGAGCCTTAAAGCCTTTACTCAAGCATAACATAAATTTTGATTAGCCAAGTGTGAAAAACAACAAAGCCAACTTTCTTGTCCCTTGAGTTGGTCTATAAATAGAAGCAATGTACCAACAAAGCAACTGGTATGCCTTACTGTATCTCCGACATATACACAGCCCAGCAAACTTGCTCTCAGCACACTGAACCAAGTGCTTCTGAGGATCTGTGATAGGACCCTTTTAATAAACTGTGACTCACTGTTTGTTTTCTTCTCCAGGAGGTGGAGTCTTGCCATGCCCTTCCATTACAAAATCCTCCTGTTCCACCTGCAAAGGCAAGCACCACAGGTCAGCAATAGTCAGTCAGTACTATGATGCGACTTACACCAGTGCCAGGCCCTTCTCTGTGCACACCCACAGGGCCATGTCACTACAGTGTCTAGAACAGAAGTGAAACTTTCGTTCTCCAGGTGTGCTCAGGATGAAAAAGGAAAAGTGTTGATCAGCAACTCACAACTGTGACAAGTGATTAGCATCAGGAACATAACAGATTATCTAAGAGTCAATGAGAAAATACCAGCCCATGAAAACCCTGCAAAACTACTGGGTGGGAGCATCACTGAAGAGAAGACGTGAATTGTCCCTAAACACATGAAAAGCTGCTTAATTTCATGTGAGGCAGAAAAATGCAAATTAAAACCACAAAGAGATATCATTTCACAACTGCCAGACTGGGTAAAATGGCAAAGCCCAGCAGCATAGAGTGTTAGCAGAGATGAGGAGCATGGCAACTCTCCACTCATAGTGGGAGGGAAAACTGGTACAACTACTTTAACAAAGTTTGCCCTTACTTGGTACATTTGAATATACACTCATCATACAAACTTCAGATACATTTCTAGGTGTATGCTCTAAAGGATCTTTTATACATATACAAAAGTATCTATTTGATATTATATTCTCTGTCCCCCACCCTTCAGCCTCAGTCTCAGTCTCTCTCCCTTATACAGGGTTTCCTCTATGTAGACTAGGCTGGCCTTGAACTCACAAAGGATCACATGCTGGGATTAAAGGCATGCCCAGCAGGCAGTAACATTTTTAACAGAAGAGAATGCAGAAATAAATATGCACTGACAATAAAATAGGTTATGGCATTTTTAGCGACATACTCAACAAAGCTAAGTTACAAATATCTAATCTTTGTTGAGTGAAGCAAATCATAAAACAGTACCTTCATCCTTTGGTATCTACAGAAGACTGGCTCCAAAATTATCAAGGATACCAAAATCCAAGGAAGCTCAGTACAAAGTAGTACAAAATTTGCATAAAATCTATGCTAAAATTATATATATATGTATAAACCTATGCTAAAATTATATACATATATATATGTATAAGTATGTTCTTTTTTTAATTTTAAAGTTTTGTTATTTGTTTGCATATCTGTGTACATACAGACATATATGGGAAGGTCAGAGGACAACCTGTGGATCCTGAAGATTGGACTTGGTGGTCAGGCTTAACATCAAGAGATTTTCTCACCAGACCAAGATATTTTTGTTTAGATTTTCATGTAGTCCTGGTTGGAACTGAAGATACTATGAACCTGAGACTGGCCTTGAACTTCTAATTCTGCCTCTAACCTCAAATGATGGGAAACATAATGCGATCATGCATGCATCAATATTTAGTAGAACCTAGTGCCTGATGCGCAGACAAGAATTCTATGAGTTAGAGTCCTACCTATTTCCTCTGACCCCAAGTATTTTTTTCCTTTCTCTATTTGTTTTTTAAATTTGGTTTTTCGAGACAGGGTTTCTCAGTGTAGCCTTGGCTATTCTGGAATTCACTCTGTAGACCAGGCTGGCTCTGCGCCCTCAGTGCTGGGATTAAAGGCATACACTACCATTGCCTGGCCCCAAGTATTTTCTAACTGTATTGGTTGAGTGTTTGAATGAGGAACTCATACAGGGAGAATGGTCTATATTCATATGCTATTATTATTTATGAATACATACAAACACGTATGTATATACAAACTCTTATTATATGTATCCCAGGATGGCTTCAAACTCATAATCCTCCTTTCTCAGCTTATATACAACTATTTTTTAATTCATTTATTTTTATTTTATGAGCATTAGTGTTTTACCTGCACATATGTCTGTGTGAGGGTGCTGGATCCCCTGGAATTGGAGTTACAGACAGTTATGAGCTGTCATGTGGGTGTTAGGAACTGAATCCGAGTCCTTTGGAAGAGCAGTTTGTGCTCTTAACCACTGAGCCATTTCTCCAGCCACAAACTATTTATTTAAAGATTTATTTATATTTTATGTGTATGGGTGTTGTGCCTACATTTATATCTATGTACCACATGTGTGCCTGGTGCTCATGGAGACCAAAGGCGTTATATCTCCTGGAACTGGAGTTACAGATGGTTGTAAGTTGCCATGTGGGTGCTGGGAATCAAACCTGGGTTCTCTGGAAGAGTAGCCTATGAGCTTAACCTCTAAGACATTTCTCTAGCCCTGTTATGCACAATTTTTGACACTGAAAGCTTGAGCATCCCCAATCTGAAAATTTTATTATGCTGAAACTTGAAGTTTCAGTGTTGAAAGCACTTCAGATTTCTAGATTAGGAATGCATGATCTATAAACTATATACATATCTCAAAACCCAAAAGCTCAAAATCTCAAATACTTCTGGTCCTAAGCATTTAAAGACAAAGGAAATTCAACCTGTGTATTTGTAGATATATCTACATAATTTTACATAATCTACAAATATTAAGAAAGGTAATGATTAATATAAAATCTAGGGCAGTGGTTATTTTAGCAAGGGAGAGATGATCAGGGAGGGGATTCATTCAAGGAAGATGCATGGGGTTATCTAGGGATCTATTTCTTGAATCTGAGTTTGAGGCCAGTCAGAGTCTCAGGAGGATTCTAGAAATCACACAAAGAGACAGGCTGAGCAGCAACGATGACATTAAGAAACACCTCGATCTACAGAAGGAAATAAACTAGAGGATACAGCAACAGTGCTTGAGATATTTCGGCCATGTTATGAAAATGAACAATGGCAAATACCCAAAGATAGCACTGCTTGGAAGAGTGCATGGGTAAGAGGAAGAGGAAGGCCCTAAAGACTCTAGATAGACAGCAAAAAGGAAGACTGTGGAACCTTGGTGACAATAACACAAGTACCGAGGACTGCCCAGGATAGGAACAACTGGAGAACCACCAGAAACAGGCTGCCCATGAATGCTTAAGCTTTGCAGGGGCATAAATGATGACGATGAGAGCTACACTACGGGAGGGGGTTCTTCATAAATATTCTTTCAACTATATATATTTATATGTACTTGATATAGTTTATATAAATTTCAAAGGATTTCTTTACTTCCAGTAAACATCTGGATCAGGCATTTTTACTGCTCTATTTGTTTACTGCTAAACAAAAAAAGAGATAGAGATACTCTATTAATGAGCTTATCAGTCCTGTGAAAACTACCTCCCAAAGGCATAATTTTAAAAAAAAAAACAAAAACAGAAACAAAACTAAGGGGTAGGGTGATTTCTCAGTGGTTAGAGCACTTGCTGTTTCTGTAGAGGATCTGGGTTTGTTCCCAAGTACCCACATGGTGGCTCACAACCATTCTAGGGTATCTGATACCCTCTTCTGGCCTCTGCAAGCACAAGGAACTCACATTGTACACATGTAGACAGATATTCAGGCAAAAATTCATATACAAAATAAAAATTAATGAGTATTTGAAAACAAACAGATATGTCCAGAGATAGGTGATATGGGATGTCCTTCTGTATATGTGTTGCTTTTATTGGATAATATAAAGCTGTTTTAGCCAATGGCTTAGCAAAGCCAAGCCAGGCAGGAAGTCTGAACAGAGATATATAGAGTATGTGGAGTCAAAGAAATGCCATGTAGCTGCTGAAAGAGAAAGACACCAAAACAGAACCTTACCCAAAAATCCACAGCCTTGTGGCAACACACAGATTAATAGAAATGGATTAATTTAAGATGTAAAAGTTAGTTAATAAGAATCTTGAGCTAATAGGCCAAACAGTGTTGTAATTAATATAGTTTCTCTGTGATTATTCATGCCTGGGAGGCCAGAAAATGAAAGAGCATTCTCCTACAGATGGGATCACTCCCAATTTGGAAAAAAAAAAAAAAAGAATCCACTTCTTAAGGGATCTAGTAATGTGGAAGACAGACAAGTTATTATGGAGTGCTCAGGGTTAGGCACTTGCCACAAAGCCTGACAATATGACTTTAATCCCTGGAACCTACATAGTGGAGGGAGAGAACTGACCAGCAAGTTGTCTGATTTTCACATATACACTATGGCATGCATGCAACCACACCACACACTACATAAAAACAAATAAACACAAATGCTTTTAAAAATCACTAGCCAGGTATGGTGGCTCATGGATGTAATCATGATACAAACTCAGGAGTATCACTGCAAGTTGAGGCTAGCTTGGTCTACACAATGTGTTCCAGGACAGCCATGGCTATAGAGTAAGACATTATCTCAAAAAAAAAAAAAAAAAGGTACTAAGCTGTATATTTTGTGCATTTAACCATTCAAACGTCATCTTTTAATCAGGTCAAAAAATGGTGTTTTACTGCTAATTAACACTATAATATCCCAATGATACTAAGCAGCAATAATGGAAAATCTCACAAACCCTGTGTATCAGTTCCAGATCTTTACTTCAAGCCCTCATGTTCGAGTTCGTTGGCCCAATCCAAAATCAAACACTACCTTAGTTTCTAAATTTCTTCTATATATACATCCTTCAATTTTCCCTTTGTCCATTTTTGCATGCTTTCATGTGTATGGTGTACAACACTGTATATTCATGTGAAGGCTGAAGATCAATGACAGGAATCCTCCTTGGTCGCTCTTCCACCTAATTCATCGAGGCAGGGTTTTTCTCAATCAAACCCAGAATCCTATGAGGATACATCTTTTTTTTGTTTGTTTGTTTTTCGAGACAGGGTTTCTCTGTGTTGCTTTGGAGCCTGTCCTGGAACTAGCTCTTGTAGAACAGACTGGCCTCAAACTCACAGAGATCCACCTGCCTCTGTCTCCTAAGTGCTGGGATTAAAGGCATGCACCACCACTACCTGGCGAGGATCCAAGGCTGGAATCACAAACGGGGTGCCATGCCCACCTGGCATGTATGTGTGTGCTGGGACCCCAATCTCCTGTTCTCATGCTTGTGCAGCAAGCACTTCAGCCACTGAACCATCTCCTTAGCCTCCTGTATTTCCTAGTTCTTTTTTTTTTTTTTTGATTTTTCGAGACAGGGTTTTTCTGTGGCTTTGGAGCCTGCGCTGGAATTAGCTCTTGGAGACCAGGCTGGTCTCAAACTCACAAAGATCCGCCTGCCTCTGCCTCCCGAGTGCTGGGATTAAAGGCGTGCGCCACCACTGCCCGGCTATTTCCTAGTTCTTATGTGAACAGTATCACAATTTACTATGATCCCAAAACAGGAAACCTATAGTTATATAAAATCCTTAATTTCTCTTCCTTAATTTCACGTTCAATGAGACTCCAAGACTTACCTATCCCTGGGGCGCTGAGCAGGTGTTATGCATTGTTAAAGTACTTTTAAAACAATTAAAATCACTATTGGTGTTGATAAGTTCTTCCAAGTTCTCAAAAGCACTCCATCTGAAGTTCATTTTCTTGTAAATAAGCAAATATTTGGGGGGGGTCGTGTGACTCACGATTGTTGAGCTATAGTAGTCTCCCTTGTTGCCCCATCTTCTTTGAGCAAAAGGACTGTCAAACAGCCAGATGCCTACTCTTATTCTAGCACCAGCTGTTTTAAACACTCCTCTGACACATTCAGGCAAACACATGATAATCCAGCTGCTTGCTTTGGCTCCTGAAAGTAAAAGGCCCAGCGAGGAGTGTTTCAAACAGTTTGTACCAGATGTTTGCTATCAGAAATCTTAGTGAACCAGAGATGACTCTGCAGCCAGAGAAGGTGCACTTTCCTTAGTGGCCTATTAGAGGGACACTGCTGACTAGTGCAAACACAAACCCTCATTTGCACAAGAGGTTTGCTATGATGGGTACAAATACCCCTTCTCTGGTTATATAAGCAAGCAAGCTTGGCTGTAACATTATACTCAAAAAAGGCTTTTCTCAAGCAGTTTTTCTTTTGCCTTTACAGGCTCAGTTGGAAATGAGAAAAACAAACAGCAGTGACAGAGACAGTAGAGGGACGCAATAGTAGAGCAGCTGGAATGCAGAGCTGAGAAGCCACAAGTAGCCAGATGCTTGAAGATGAACAAAAGACAGAACTGAGCAGTGGGTAGGCTGACCTACTCACACAGGAAATACATGCACATGCATACACCACACACATGCACAAAACAACAACAAAAAGTAGTTGTCATCTGAAGAATGACAGCTGAAGCTATTCCTTTGCTCTTCATATGTACACACACATGTACCTGTACATAAAAACAACACTGCAATTCATAACACAACAGTTTCCACCTCAGATAAGGTGTTTCAGTAAGTACCTGTGGGTGTTACATGCTGTGACAGCATCTGCAATTCAAAGCATGCACACTGTGTGTGAGAATCCAGGCTGCCCTGAAGCTGGGCAATCCAACACTGGCAAGCATTGCTCAAAAAACCTTGTGTTCATTTTACATTTAACTTTGCATTAATTCTGTGTGATACATGTCCAGAAATCTTTTATTGTCAAACTTTCACAACCCTCACATTCTCAACCTGTCTCAACCAGGTAGCCTATCTCTCTTTTACCTCAGCCAGGAAACAGGTAGCCTGGGCTCTGGGCCTCACCAACAAACCAGAGTACTTCACCCCAACATCCACTCTGAAAATAAAAAAAAAAATCCTAAAATTTGACTTTGCCCATAAAAATTCCCCTACTCCTACCTTCTGCTGAAACCTGCAAGACACCTCCAAAATTTCTGTTTTCAGGGTGCTCGTTTCCAAAATCTCTTCGGATCTTTACACACAGGAACACAAAATATTTCCTTCTCTATATTATGAATTTGCTCCTCAGTTGACTTGCTCTTAGAACATTCCGGTTTTACCAACCCCTTGTTTCATCTGCAACATATGCCCCTGGGTTGCAGAGCAATGCTCTGGAAAGTGACAAAGTTGGTCCTTTACCTGGAATATATAAGCTACTTCTCCATCTTCCCATTTCGGTGCTGCCTAGAAGGCCACTATCCCTCTCTAGAGCCTACTCACCTGTCATTTTCATTTTCTAGGAAGTGGCTGCTGACATCTAGCACCTCCTTCTCTGTCCTCCACCTACTCCTGTAGCTCTACCCTGTAGTGTCTCCTAGAGGGCCTTCTATGATCCTTTGTTCTATTTCCCCTTGAGGTGAGCCTGGGATGGGCAGAAACAATGTAATCTTTGTGGACAGAACACTCCTCTCCAACATGGGCATTCATTTATTCAATACACTTTCCAAAGCCCTTTTGAAGGAATGAATGAATGTCCCATCTATACAACCACATCTCTCCTGCACAATCAGCACTTTTCTATAATTCCCACCTACTAGGCAGATATTCTTGAGAACTTATTCCACACAAAACCTCTTTTATTCCTCTGACCATAACTGTAAACCTGTGTCTTTTACTCATCCCCCTCCCCCTCCCCCTTCCCCTTCTCTACTGCCCTGCCAGGTCAACTTCATTCACTGTATCCTAAACCCACTAACTTCTCCACTCTCTCTGGGTTTTCCTTCCTATCTAAGGAATTCTTTCTCTTGCACCCATTCCCCATTTTCAGGAAGTCTGTCTCTTCACTCAACATATATTTTGCAATCTCTCTTAATCTGAAAATTTATTTTGGCCTTTGTAGGTGCCTCAAATATCCCTCTATTAATTAAAAACAAAAAACTATCCCATCTTTTAACACCTGCAACTCAAAATCTTCCAGCCTCCCAAATGCTGGAATTATAGGTGTGTGTTACCCCAGCCAGTTTTTCTTCTTTTTAAGATTTATTTATTTTAGTCAGCCATGGTGACACACACCTTCAATCCCAGAACTTGGGAGGCAAAGGCAGGCAGATCTCTGTGAGTTTGAGGCCATCTGGTCTACAGAGTGAGTCCAGGACAGCCAGGGCTGCTACTCAGAAAAACACTGTCTCAAAAAGACCAAATATAAAAAAAGTATTTTTTATGTGTATGACTGTTTTGCCCACATGTATCTAAGCATACCACATGTATGCAGTGCCTGTAGAAGCCAGAAGAGGGAGTCCCTGGAACCAGAGTTAGTCAGTCGGCTGTGAACCGCCATAGTGCTGGGAATCAAATGCCCATACTATAGTCAGTATTTCCATTTCTTACTAGTAACCTGATATTTTTAATTATTTAAATTTGCAAAGAAGATTGCATGATTGCCTGATTAATTGATTTCTACACTGCTAGGCAAGTGTTCTACCATTTATATACATGTTTTTAAATATCAAATAAAAAATTCTCCCCAATCTTTTCCTCCCTTCCTTTTCTGTCCTACCAATGTTAAGTCATGGTTTCTCTTTACATCAGTATTCACTTCAAACATTGTTACTAGTAAGTAAATAACACACAGAGCTGAATCATATGGAATGGTATAACTCAATTCTTTCTGTACAAGCCTCCCTCCCCCAAAAGCAGCAGAGAGAGCTTGTATACTCCCATAGTTGCTACCCAGAAGTTACATGTCATTCTAAATTCTGTTTGGGGTACACTGCTGTTTCTCTAAAGCCTTCTGCAATTTTCTATTATGCTTAGTTTTCTTAGCCTGCAAACCACTAAGTACAGCTCTTTTCACTGGTTGAACTTGTACTGGGCAGGTACTGCAATCTAGAACCTAGCTCTTTTAGGTGCAGGACATTTTCTGTACTTGACAATTTCCTCTCCCCCCAATTTCTGTTCTCTATTCTTAGAAATCCTGTCATTTAGTGTTCAGTTCTGGGGTTTGATCCACTTTCTTTTTCCTTCTCCATGTATACTTTGCCAATATTTTTCATCTTTCTTTCTGAGGAATTATCCCACCTTTATCTCTCAACACATAGTATCCATGAGTATTTTTCCCAGAATCTACTACAAGCTAGTTAAGAACTCTAGTACTACAGTAGTGCATGCTCAGCCCTCATAACCATGAACTGTACAGCTGATAGGCATTAAGCATATTTACACTGCTGTTAACCACCATCACCAGAACTCAAAAAAATGTTTCTCATCTGAATCCCAGTATTATTTAACAGTAGGGTCTCATCCTCCACTCTTGGTCTCTAGCAGCAGCCATTCACTATGCTTTGTGTCTCTATGAATAAACAACTCCGGGTTATGTAGGATGATGCATTTGTCTTTCTGAAATTCCTTATTTCACCATATCACCAAACTCACCTATATTGCAACACATGTTGGGATTTTCTTCCTTTTTGAGGATAAATCGTGTCATTCATATATATAAATATATATATAAAGATGTGGGATATTCTTTATTCATTCATCCATTAATAAACATTTTGATTGTTTTCCATCTTTTGGACCTTGTGAATGATGCTGTTACAAACATAGGTGGACAAATATTTGTTTGCATCCCTTTTTTCAATTCCCAATAAATTTATAAGACAATGATTATTTTGTTTGTGTGCATATGTGCACACCATAGTGTGTATGTACAGGTCAAAGACTATCCTGTGGAGTCAGTTTTCTGTTTCTACCTTTCTGTGGGTTGCCAGGTATGGTGGGAAGCACCTTTACTCACTGAGCTGGCTCCCCAGTAAATTTTTATTACTCCTATTATTCCCTGACCTCTCCTAACATTTAACAGAGGAGCCACTACCCTTTTGAAATTCTTTTCTGCCCTATATTCCCATATAGAATTCCATTCTATTTCCTTTTCTTTTCCTCATCCAATATTGGGGCCTGTAGATTTACTATTCAGACTCGGAATGGTTTTTCCCCCAATATTGTTACTTGAAAGCTCTCTTTCCATCATTTAGACATCCACTCCAGTATCATCTCTTTGACTTAAGCTGAAGTACTTTCCACAGTCAGCCACTCTCTTGAGTAACACAGACCACTCAGAAGGATCCCTTACTTGTTCATGTGTTTTGCTGTCTGGGCTCTGCATCAACAATACAAATTCCTGAGTCAGACACTCTGAATATCTTCTTCATTGTAAGCCTGACACAAGTAAGATATCTGATAAAGCTATGCTGACTGAATTCTGTTTCTTGTTTTCTTATTCCATAAGCATGCATTTCTCCCAGCATCTGTTCTTGAACTTTTCTCTCCACATTCTGTCACAGAAATTTAATGTAATTTCACAAGCTCAACTATTACATTTGGGCAATTCCTAATTCTGTCTTGTATCCTGAACTACCCTGTCTTTAAGCCAAGTATCTTTACCCCATACATTTTCTTCATTTCCAAACTTGATTTTCTTATGGGTCTTATTGTTACTAGAGGGGTTAGGGTCAGAGCTCGGGCCTTGACAGCCCTAATAAGAGAGGCTCTGCTACCAGTTCTCAATAAGCCAATCAAACAGGTTAAATAATGGTGAAAAGCAGAGAAAGGAGATTTAGAGAATACAGTTACAATGGAAAGAGAAGCAGAGAAGTTTCGTGACCTGATTCACCCAACTCCAGTGCATCTTTGGGGTCCTGACATGAGCCAAGAGTTTAAATAGAAAGTCTTAAAGTTCTACCTCTGGCTCCTAAATGCTGGAATTAGAGGCATATGCCACCATGAAAGTTGAAAAATTAATGAAATTCAATTTAATAATTGTTCTGCTGCTTGTTGCATCCTACTGAGGAATGTTCATAACCTCACAGGGCCATGAAGACGTGCTCTACGTGTCTTCCAAAGGCTTTTTATGTTTTTGGTGCTACATTCAGATCTCTGAACCACCTCAAATTAGGTTTTATGTATGGTATGTAATATGAAGACCCATGCATTCACACATGGTTACCTACTTGCTCTAGCAATCTTCCCTCTCCTGTTTTTGTTGAGAAATGGTTTCACTATGTAGCTCAGGTCAACTTCAAACTCACCACCCTCCTACCTCAGCTTCTTGAGTTCTGACTGAGCTATAAATCACTACATTTTGCTTTCTTTTGTCTTATTGAATCACATTAGTCTTTGGGGTAATTTTTTTCATTCTGAGGTCTTATACTTCAGTTCAATGAATCAATAGTACAACTACCAGAGAGACAAGGCCAGTATAAAAGCAGTGTGTTGGACAAAGCAACTGACTTCCTAGACAAAGAAGCATTACTGTGGTGGTTTGAATGAGAATAGTCCCATTAGGCTCGTATATTTGAATGCTTAGTCACCTTGGAGTAGAAATTTTGAAAGGATTAGAAGGATAAGGAGGTGTGGTCTTGTTGGAGGAAGCCTTTTGAGGTTTCAAAAGCTCATGCCAGGCCCAGTAGCTGTCTGACACTTTACCTGTTTCTGTCTGTCTGTCTCTCTTCCTCCCTCCCATTCTCCTCACCTCTTTATCTCTGCCTGCAGATCAGGATGTGAAGCTCTCAGATAATTCTTCAGCACTGTGTGTGCTACCATATTTCTTACCATGATGATGATGATGAAAGAACCTCTGAAACTGTAAGCAAGCCTCCAACTAAACGCTTTCTTTTGTATGAGCTGTCTTTCTCATGGTACTCTTTACAGCATTAGAATACTGACTAAGACAATTACTTTTTGTGTTTCCCGGTGCTGGGAATAAACCCAGGGGGTCTTGTAAATGCTTAGCTCACGTTCTATCACCCAGCTATACTCCAGCCCAAGCAGCAAATTTAGACAAGAACCACAAATTTCAGTGAAATAGCCATTTACAATCACTTTGACATTTCTTCTCAGAGAGAGGAGAGAAGCTTCTAATACTTAGGAAGTAAAGTAAATTAACCCTGAGTTTCTCAGGAAGCGCCTGGAATGTACACTATCCACACGCTCATTTCCCAAGATCAAGTAAGTAATAACTAGTGGAGAAGAAGACACTCTTACATAGAAGCTGCCTGCAGGTTGCCAAGGGGGCTCCAGGGATGCAGTTTCGTGAGCTGTCACCAGGCTTGGCTTTTTGGTGATGCAGGGACCAGTAAGTCACCCATACTCTTGTAAACAACTCCAACAAACTAATGGTTTACTAAGAAGGACTTGGATGAGATCATTTACTTGGTCCATTGTTTGTGCCCTATTTGTGGTACACAGGTGTTTGTTTACATTTCTCCAGGAAGTCACAACAACAAATTTACTCATTCTTCTTCCATTGACTGCTTCCCTAGCTCAGCTGCAGTTTACTTATAACTTGTATGGTATTAAGTAGAGGATGACAGCCAGTCACTTTCATTAAAAAAAAAAAATGCATGCATGGAGTTGTAGAAATGGCTGAATGGTTAAATGGTTAAAGCACTTGCAGAGCAATCATGAGGACTAAACTAGAATATGGAACCCAGGTAAAGCTGCTATAACATCAGCATGCCTAAAGCAAAATAAAGGCTTAGACAGGAGAATTCCTAGAAATACATTGGCCAGCAAGGATGGCATTCTCAGTGATGAACAAGAGAGTATTTCTCAAACAAATTAGTAGGCAGTGACTGACACTGGAAGTTGTCCTCTGACCTCTACACATATCCCATGGCATGAACATGCATATACATAGGATACATACACACACACACACACTCATACACACACATACTCACACAAGTATGCAAAGTGTAAATCAAAATTACAAACCCTCACACATTTGTAGTAGAATATAAAATTTAGAAGACAGGCTGTTCCTAAAAAAAAGCTAAATGTAAGCCATACAGCTAAAGATCCTACTTCTAGATATAAAACTGAGATAAAAGAAAACTGTTTACATAAAAACTTTACATTAATGCTCACTGAAACAGTATTCATAACAGTAATAAAGTGGGAATAATCATCTGATTAATGCATAAAAGTTGTGTGTATAAATTATTCAAGCAAAAAAAGTAAAATACTCATAATATGCCATAATATGAAGGACTACTGAAAACATGTATACTAAGTGAAAGAAGTTTCACCCAGAGAAAAAAATGATTTTATGTATATAAAATATCTAGCCAGGTAGTGGTGCATGCCTTTAATCCCAGCACTTGGGAAGCAGAGACAAGATAAATCTCTATGAATTTAAGGACAGCCTGGTCTACAGAGTGGGTTCCAGACAGCCAGGGCTACACAAAGAAACCCTGGCTAGGAAAATAAAAAATTCCAAAACACACAATTCCATTTAGTCAGGAAGTTGAATAATAGTTGCCTTAGGCCAGAGGAAAAGAATAGGGAAGGATGGCTAATGGACCTAGAATTTCTTTTGGGAGTAACAAAAATGTTCTGAAATTGTACTAGTTATTTCTCTTGGTTAGCTTTTTTTTCTTCATTGTGTTTTTCTTTTAAAAATTTATTATTTAATTTCCTGATTAATTTTAACTGTTAACTTCATATAACCTATAATCACCTGGGAAGAAAATCTTAATTGAGGAAATGCTTATTTCATATTTGTCTCTGAATCTGTCTGTGGGAAGACTGTCTTCACTGTTAACTGATGTCAACTGTGTGCAGCAGCATTCACTAGGCAGGAAGTCCTGAACTGTGTGAGAAAGTTAGCTGAGTATAAATTTGCCTGCCACACAGCAAGCAGCATCCTCCATTTTTCCTGCCTTGCTTCTTTGGCTCTGAAGTGAGTCTCTCTCTTTTTTTTTTTTTTTTGGTCTTTCAAGACAGGGTTTTTCTGTGGCTTTGGAGCCTATCCTGGAACTAGCTCTTGTACACCAGTCTGGCCTCGAACTCACAAAGATCCGCCTGCCTCTGCCTCCCGAGTGCTGGGATTAAAGGTGTCTGCCACCACCGCTCGGCATCTGAAGTGAGTCTCCTGGTCAGAAACAATAATATATGGACTAGCAAGCAGATCTACTTTCAGGATCCTGCCTTGACTTCCCTCAATGATGAATAGTGAATTGGAGTTATAAGTCAGAATGTTTTATCACAGCAAGAGAAATGAAACTAGAAAGTGTCTGTATAATTCTGTGAACATAGAAAAAATTATTAAACTAATACTTTAAAATAGGTGAGGTTTGTATGTGTGCCTGTGTATTGACATGCAATGAGAACTGAACTCAGGGCTTTCTTTACACAAGCTAAACACATGTGTTTCCATAGCCTCAACAAGTGAGTAAACTTAATGACTTATGAAATAGACTTCAATAAAGTTGCTTTAAGAAGTAAAGAAAGCCACCCAAGGTAATTCTTGCCTATGCCTAAGTTTGACACAGTCTGAAATCATTCCTATAGTTCTACACTTGGAGCCTGACCCCCATCTGTTCCTATAGGCTGAGAGTGTCCAACCCACCACATATAATTGCCCTCCTTCCCTTCCTTTTTGCTCTCTGTCTGTTTCTATCTCTACTGAAGCCCCATATATCTACCAAATATTTTCTCTGGGGTGCCTTCAAGCACCCCAATACCTCAAATTCAGAACCCACCCATACACACTTAAAGAAAACAAAACAAACACCTGGATGGTGCTACAGCTCAGTGGCAGCCACTTGACTAGCACACGGAAGGCCTGGGTTCAAGTCCAGAATCAAAAAGAAAAAACAAACTAGCCCAAAACACAGTAACAACAAGAGTAACAACAATGTGACCCTCTCATCTATTACTTCTTACCAGTCAGGCCATCCTTTCCACATTTGTTCCAGCTGCTCCCATCCTACTCCTGAACATGTTTCTGTGTCCCTCCCCCACACACCTTCAGATCCACAATTATCACCTGATTTCAAGAACCATGAAGCCTTATTATAATTTGCTAATTAATACAGACACAGCCTAAGGCAGAGATGCCCAAACTTTTATAAAAAGCAGAGGAGTTCTACTAAGGTGTCTGAACTTTTACGACTTATGAAATAGACTTCAATAAAGTTGCTTTAAAAAGTACTTGCTTTAAAAGATACTAATAATGTGTATTTATGTCCTAATCATCTTGATTAACTGTCATTAATGATAAGCAAATCAATAGATCACTGTATTCACTGTAGAAAAAGACTAAATTTACATTGGAATTCTCTATGTAGACCAAGCTGGCATTGAATTCACAGAGATTCACCTGCCTTGCCTCTGCCTCTCAAATGCTGGGATTAAAGGTTAAGTCACCATTCATGAGACCAAATGCTTTTATTTGTAGTAAATAGTGAAATGCATAGCTATTTAAATCAATAGTTATAACTTTTAGTTTTATTTTCATTGTTTTATTATAAACATTTAAACAAAAAGAATCACAGACATAAGTACTCAGTGCTACAGTGATTTTTTTTTACTATATTCACTTTAGATTTCACTCAAAGAAACCAACATTCCAAATCACATATATATTTTTATAACCACTAAGCTAACATCAACTTACTTGACCTAAATTATATTAAACTTAAATAAGAAATGAAGGTTGGGCCTGTGACCATGCACTTGGGAGACTGAAGGAGAATCATTGAGGTAGGAGGATTGCAAATTCAAGGTCTGCCTGGGTAACTATGAGACTGTGTCTCAAAAAAAGTAAGAAGAGGTTTGGGAACATAACTCAGTGGTCAAGTGTTTGTCTGGCATGCATGAGACCCAGGCTTCCAGTTCCTAGTATAAGAGATGAAGGAAGATATGATTTATAAAAAAAGAAATACCCACAGAGTTGAAAATGATCATCATAGTCCATTCTTCAAAAGAAACATAAACAGGAGGCCTTCATGGTAGCACACACCTTTAATCCCAGTACTCAGAGAGCACAGGCAGGTGTTCACGGCCAGTTTGGTCTACATAGTGCATTCCAGACCAGCCAAAGCTACGTAGTGAAGCCTTTTCTTAAAAATAAATAAGTAAATGGAAGAGCATAATGACATGTATCTGTAGTACCAATTACTCAGGAGGCTGAAACAGGAGCATTATTTGAGCACAGGAGTTCCAGGCCAGCCTGCACAATATAGCAACATCTCTAAACAAAGAACGCCAGGTTTGGTGAGACACACCTTAAATCCCAGCACTTGGGAGGCAGATCTCTGAGTTCCAGGCCATCCTGGTCTAGAGAGTACATTCCAGGACAGCTGGGGCTACACAGAGGAAACCCTATCTCAAAAAGTCGGGGGAGGGGAGGGAAAATATAAGATTGGTGAAATGGTTCAGCTAGTAAAGGCATTTGTAACCTAGCCTGACGATATGATGGCCTGAGTTTCATCCCTGGAACACTAATGGCTGAAGGAGAGAAATGACTCTGGCAAGATATCCTCTAACCTCCACAAGCATGCTATGGAGCACTCAAGAGAGACACACAGAGACACACACCAGGAGACTACCACAGGCAGACACCAGACTCCGCCTCCCATCCCCAGACAGACACACACACCAGGGAACTACCCCCGCCTCTCCAGGAAGGTGGTAGCTGTTTCCTAATCATGTGCACCCTCCTCATACCTCATATTAGGACCGATTTTGAAAGCTCAAGACCCAAAGGAACCAAGTTGAGTTGGGTCAGTTATTCTCCCTTACTTCCTGTTTTTCTGAAATAAGAGTCTTACTGTATTGCCCAGGTAGACCTTGAATTTACAATTCTGTCTCAGTCTGCGTGCTGGGATTATGGTTATGTGCTACCATGTGGGGATCAGATTCTCTTTCTTTGGAAATCTCAAGGTCAAGATACAAATATTTTAGTCTATCTCCTCCATCAAGACTAGTCAAAGCAAACTGTAAAGTAAAATAAGGATTTCATTTCCCTTTTCAAAATGTGCTGTCTATTCTGGAAACTCTGCAGTCTAAATACAGCCTCTTGTCACCCGTTTCTTCAGTCTGGCATCTAGCACTCTAATCACTGTGTAGTAGATTAACGACAGCCTTGAGTGTTTTGTCAATCTTCTCAGTGAGAGATAGAAATGCTGCACTTGCCCTTTAAATCTGGAGTCGTTCTGTGACTTAGTTTAATTTATTAGACAGAACACAGAGGACTTCTGAGGCTGGGCCTTAAGGTATCTGTGGCTTCTGAATTCTTGGATCATACCCTGCTGGATCGCAGCCACGCTAAGGCAAGTAGAGAGGTCACATGGAGATGTACCTCAAAGTTCAGTCAACAGCTTCAAGCTGAGCTCCCAGCTGGCAGCTGACACTGGCTGCCAGCCATGGGTTGAGTTGTTCGGGACATTTCTGGACAACTGGGCATCCAGCTGATTGCAGAGCCAGCCAATACAATATTGGAGCAGAAGAACTGCCCTACTCAGTAACTAAAAACAGCACAAGGTTGTTGGGCTAGAGTTTTAAAATATGCAAAGAAATTTCATAGGTTTTAAGAGCAAATTAAGAGCTTCAAGAAAACTGCAAAGACAGAGCATTCCTATATATACCCTGAACCCAGTCTATGCTCATCATTATCCTGCTCCTAACCTGGTCCATCTGTTACAGTTGAAGTACGATAATGACACATTATCATTTACCAAAGTGCATATTCCACTGAGATCTCATTAGGATTTACACACATCCCTGGAACCCATTTAGGACAACACACTGTATGTAGTCATTGTGTCACCTTAAGCTCCTCTTGGCTGTTTCTTAGACATTTTCATTTTCCTTGGTAACTGCAATCAGGTATTTTGTGGAACACTTCTGCAATGCGATCATTCTTGTATTTTTTGAGTAGAGTAGAGCAACGGGTTTAAAGGAAGTGCTACTTTTCACTCCTTGAAGAGTGGAAACATGACGTCACTGATGATGTTGAACTTGATCCTCTGGCTGAAAGGTGTTTGCCAGGTTTCTCCAATAGGTGAAGTCACATTACATGAGTGGGAAGTTACTATCCACATACTTCAGCATGGAGTATCTACATAAATCATATGGGATTCTTATGTTCTGGAGACTAAATTGATTTAAAATGTTCTGGTGTAGATGAAACACTCTATTCTGCACCTTCTGCCATTGTTCCACCTCTGTCTACACACAAACCAGCAAAACAAAATCCTTTTATTCTTCATCAAAAGCCAGGTCCAAGTATTCCCTCTTCACCATGGAACTTCCTTCCAGGATGAATTCAATGATTTAAGATAGATACATATTTAATAACAGTACTACAGCCCATATGTGACTCTCAAGTAGATTAAAAGTTCTCAGCATACAAAGACCATGTCTTACATAACTTGACGCACCTATAGCTAGGATACAGCAAATAGTGAATATCCAATAAGTGTTTCTAAACTTAATTAACTAGATGCCTATAAAGTGCATCATTTTTGATAGTATCTTAATAAAAGGAAGGATAACACCAAACACGTAAGGTCCAAGAAGCAAATCTACAACAGAGTTAAACCTCTGTTAATACACAGATCCATTCTGTTGTAGCCAGATAAGGCATGAGAAAAAAAGATCATTACATTCTATGAGTAAGAGTCACATATGACAGATAAAATATATTTCAAATCAACAGATAGATAAATGTCAAATGAAGTAGGTCAAATGCACCTCTAAGGGATTAGGGAATCAAGCACATACCTCCTACCTTTAATATTTTCAGATGTGCTATTAAAGACTTTACAGAGCATAATTCTCATAATTCTCATGCTTAATCTCTGCAAGTGTAGAACAAGACTGACTCATAGTAACTGTTAGCTGTATTCAGTATTCTCTCTTGTATACAGCAGGGAAATTCATTAAGAAGTGATCCGTAGGAAAAATATAAAGAATAATCACTGGGCATCTGAAAGAATTATTTAGGGGCTTCTAGAATTCTACTATAACAACTCTGCTGATGTGTATGCTTTTAGCATTTATTATAGACACTTTCACAAAAAAAGCATTTCAAGAATGTTGCTTGCCATATAAAATTTCATACCAGTCAGGGTAAAGATAGACAATAATCATAAACTAATGTGAAATTAACATTCTTCTTGTTTCCACTTCAAAAACTACAGCATCAATCACTAAAAAACAAATCATGCCAGGCAGTGGTGGCACATCTTTAATATCCCAGCATGTGGGAGGCAGAGGCGGGCAGATCTCTTATGAGTTCAAGGCCAGCCTGATCTACAGAGATAGTTCTAGGACAGTCAGGGCTATAACACAGAGAAACCCCGCCTCAAAACACCAAAAATAAACAAAGGAATATACATCACTATTTATAATCTGTCAGCTCCCAGACAGTTCCTGGCACACAACAGTTTATCAGTAAATATTTGCTGAATTAATGAGAAAAAGCGAGAGGAGGAGTAAGAAAAAGAGGAAAAAGTAAAAAAGTAAAAAGGTTAAAAAAAAAGAGAGACAGGTGTGGCATGTGCCTATATTCTATCATTTAGAGACTGAGAAATGGAACTGATTTTGAGGCCAGACTGGACTGCACAGTGAGTTTAAAATAGCCTGGCTACAATAGCAAGATGGTGCCTAAAAAGAAAAGAAAAAAAAAAAAAGGTAGTAATAGGGTGGGTGAGAGAGATCAGCAGGTTAACGCGCTTTCTGTGTAGACTTGCTGACCTGATTTCAAACCCCAGGAACCCATAACAAAGTGGCCACTATAAAGTTGTGCTCTGAGTAGTGTGTGTCCATATACACAGCCTGTGATGAGAAAATAATATTTTTTAAAAATTCAAAAATACAGCAAGCAATAATGGAAGGAATACATTTTCATAATTTAAGAATTATCTATGATTTACCTACCATGGTTTTTTTAAAAAAAAAAAAAAAACAAACTATTGCCTATTTTATCTTTTTGGCAGGAAAAAAAAATCTTCCTTAAACTCAAGCTATCAAAATTTACAGTTCCCAACAAATATATAATCTCTAAACATAAGCATCTGTCTCCCGGGAAAAAGTCTAGAAGATACGGCACAGTTCTAGAGTCTTTCTTCATGAGCAACACCATGCTCCAAGAAGCTGTCCTTCCTTAGGCCCACCCTAAAACATCTTTGTTTCCATTTGCACATTCTCTTGGTATCTTGTAAAGTATCTGGCCAGCATACTCATATATAAATACTCTTAACATCTGCTCACAATTTCAACTCCAAACCTTTCCCCTCAAGAAATATTGTCATTTCAAGTCCTGGATTGCTCTCTGGATCAGTAATTCCATTTCCAAGGCAATACAAAGAAAAGCTAAACTCACCTTCCTTCCTCTAAATATCTGCAGCCCCACCCCCAGCAAATAGAAGCAGGTTCTGGCCTGAGCTCAGATATGATAGCACACTGATTCCTAGTTTCCATCAAGCTTGCAAATCTGATGGCCCTTAATATTTCTGCTGTTACTTCCATGTTGGGAGCTGTGAACCCCCAGATCCTGAATTTCTTGTAAACAACTTTTTTTCCTCTGCCCTGAGACAGCTTGCAGCTGATCTGAGCAGGAGACCCTCAGGACTTCCTGACAGCAGGGGAGGGGGGGGAAGGGAGGGAGGGAGGGAGGGAGGGAGGAGGGGGAAGGGAGGGAGGGAGGGAGGGAGGGAGGGAGGAAGAAAGGAAGGAAGGAAGGACAGAAAAACAAAAAGTTTTAAAGCTTTTTAAGTTTTAAAGTTTTTGTTACAGTAATTTTTATACAAGTATAAAGTAAATATGAATGAATCTCTACATAGCCATCCTCAAGCTTTAACAGCTGTCCATTGTCTGATATTCTTTGCTCATTTATACGTCAACTCATCTGTCACCAAATTCAATGGCTACTTTAGTGGGGGGGGGCAGTTGTTTTGTTTTATTTTTTGAGACAAGATTTATCTATGTAGCACTGGCTACACTATTTTTATTTGTCTTCTGAGACAAGGTCTCGCTATGTAGCTGAGACTGACAAGGAACTTCTACTTAGTCAGGCTGACCTCAAACTCACAATCCTACCTCAGCCTCCCAAGTGCTGGGATTACAGGTGTAATCCATCATACTAGCTTTAATGAAAAAAATTAATAACTTCCTTAAAAAATTATCCAGGACTGGGGATGTAGCTCAATTTGTAGGGTGCTTGCCTAGCATGAATGAAGCTCTGGGTTTTATCTCCAGTACCACAGAAACCAAAAGTACCTATGATCCCGGCACTTAAAAAAGGTTTGGAGACAAGAGAATCATGGCTCTCCAGCAGTCTCCAGGTGATCAGATTGATCTCTCAAACACTCATTGGATCTTGCTCTTCCCAGAGGCATCAGTTGCATTAGGCTGCCCAGTACAAAGAATATGCCTTTGACGAGCACAGTCTCTACACCCTTTTCTAATCTGCTATCACACTGGGCCACCTGGGCATCTGATAGTTCCTGGAACAGGCTGGGGGCCTCCGCAGCCCTTTCTTCTGTCTAGAACACTGTTCCCCTTACTTTTCACATAGCTGGCCTCCTGTTCCTTTGGCTAAGATCTTGTCACAGAGGCCTTCCTCAATAGTCTAAGCTCCTCTTCCTAGTACCCTTTTAATCTATTCTTCATTTTCCATTCTTCATAGTACTTACAGTAGTTCTTACTATTATCTTTACACTTATTTGTTTCTCTTTAGAATGTTGCCATCTTGAGAATAATTTCTCCCTGTTACATCATCATTTAACATATGATTAAAAATTATTTATTGAGAGTTGGAGAGATGACTCTGTGGTTAAGAGCACTCACTACTCTTTCAGAGAACTCAGGACTCGTTCCTAGCACCCACATGGTGGTTCACAACCAGTTTCAGGATGTCATACACCTTCTTCTGACCTGTTTATGTACCAGGCACATTAGGGGTACACATACATGCATGCAAGCAAAAACAGACTTATTGAAAAAAGAAACAGAAACCGATGATGATGACACCCACTTTTAATCTTAGTACTCGGGAGGCAGAGACAGTTGGGTCTCTGTGAATTTGAGGCCAGCCTGGTCTACAGAGTGAGTTCCAGGACTACAAAGAGAAACCCTGTCTCAAAAATCGAAAAGGGGAAAAAAAAAGAAATTTAGCTCAAACCACATATATAGAAAAATGCTCCATTTCTCCCCAGAACCAGCTTTCTATTCATAGCTATCCCTAAATTAAGTTAACATAATTAACAAAAAATCATTACAAATGTAAGATTTTATATAAAAAAGCAAGACAAGGAGATAAAATTTTTTAATTAAAAAGACTGATGAAGAGGAAGTTAAAATCCAATTTCTTTTTTTGTTTTTTTGAGGCAAGGACTTGCTATGTAGGCCTGGATGGCTTGCTAGTCACTTGATAGCTCAGGCTGGCCTCAAATTCAAGGCAATCCTCCTGTCTCAGCATCCCAAATAGATTACAGGCATGTGTTGCCATGCACAGCTTTGTCCCCTTATTTTTAGTCTGATTTTGGAATAATACATCATTAAGTAACTACAAACCAAGAAAGCCAATCTTTCCTTCCATCCTACAAAACAAAATTTGCTTCATGTATTTCTGGTTTGTTTCAAATTTCACAAGTATGAACAACTTTCATAACAGAATGTATAATACTAATTCATTCTAAGAATGAATCGTAACTATTACCTAGTCTCATAGGAGGCTGAGGCTTTAGGATCGCAAATTCAAGGCTTGTCTAGACTGTCGAGTCCAAGGCCAGCCTAGGTGGCTTAGGCAAACACTGTCTCAAAATAAAAATTTAAAAAGGGATAGGAGTATAGCTCGAGGCAGAGCATTTGCCCAACATGAGCCAGGCCTTGGGTTTAATCCACAGTACCACATACACACATACACACACACGCACAATCAATCAATCAATCAATCTGGTAAAATTTGTTTTTAAATTGTCATGTAGCATAATGAAGAAGTACGCTGAGAAGAAAGATCTCATCAGTCTAATTTCTAAATTCACCCACAACAAAACACCCACTCAATCCATCCACTGTCACTAACTATTCAATAGTTACTACTCCAGCTGCTCCTCTGTTGAGTGAGGTACTGACCTTGGAACTGCTTTCTTCCTCTACTTCTCCCTCATTGGTTTGCATGGGAACAGACTCTGTGCAAAACTCTGCAGAAACACAGACACTGCCTGGAAGGTAAAAGAGAAAAACATGTGTAAAGGCAAAAGTTTGCTTTTCAAATATTTAGATGAAAATCTGTCGTGTAGATCCTGGATGCTGTGACACAACGGCTTTAATCAGGTGTACCTCTTGGTGTATATGGTGAGGCATCTGAGAGAAAAAAGAGGAAGAGGTGGAGTGGAATCTTCCCCATCTTGAAGGAGAGTTGGAAAAGGTTCAAGACACTAGGGTATTAATAGCTTTACATTTCCTGACCTATTTGTTTGTTTGTTTTTTGTTTTGTTTTGGTTTTTTTTTTTTTTGCTTTTAGCAAAGGTGATAAAGAAATCTTCAATGACTCTTACAGTAGACACATGCCAGAAAGGATGCCAATGAGCAAAGGGGAGAAACTATACTAGGTCTTGCTTCCTGGGTATTAATTAGACTATGATACCTTTCTTGTATTTATAGCCATGTTGAACATTGTAGGCTTTTGTAACTGAGGCACTCTATCACTCAGTATACCTTTTAAAGAAAATATGCCTAAGAAACTAAATGTCAGCTCAATGATTTTTACACAAGTTGGTTATCTATAGAATAATAATAAAAGTAGTTTATTGTTTCCTACAATACAATATTGTTTTTCACAAATACAATGAAATACTTTAAAAATGTCCTCTAATAGTAAGAGCCAAGGTCAGTGACATGAACTGTCATACACGTGCTGAGAACAGACCTAGGTCCCCTGTAAGAGCAATAAGTATAACTGCTGAGTAAGCTCAAGCCCTCAAAGCTAACTTTTAAAGTTTCCTTTTGACATTTTTGTATTTTTCAATTTTCCTCAAAACTAACCACCATTCATCCTAGCCCCATTCTTCTTCTTTTTTGCTTTGCTTCTTCAGACACGATTTCTCTATGTAACAGCCCTGGCTGTCCTGGATCTCACTCTTAAACCAGGCTGACCTCAAGCTTACAGAGATCTGCCTGCCTCCGCTAAGACATGTGCCAGCACTGCCCAGTTTAGTTTTTTTTTTTAATCTAGATTTCCCATATGAAAAAATATGTGCAATATTTATCTTAAAATATGGCTTATATTTTAATTAATTCAAATATGTATTTATTTAGGAATAATTAGTCAAACCAAACTGAAAAAAAATGCTGTGACTGACCATCACAATGGACACTATAAGTGACCACCACATTGACCACAACAATGACTAAAATTGACAATCAGAACAAACACTACAACTGATCATCACAATGACCATGGTTATAACCAATATGACTGACCACATCAATGATCACCACAGCAACCACTACAACTAGCCACCAAAATGAGCACTAAGATGACCATCACAGTGAAAGATACAAGTGATCACCACAGTGATAACAGTGACTACTACAGCTGACCACACCAATGATCACCACAGTGACCATGACAGTTATCATCACATGTGACCCTAGTTGATCATCACAGTGAACACAACTGACCACCACAGTGATTATGGCAGTGACCACTTATAGTTGACCACATCAAGGACCATCAGTGTCCACTATGACCAATCCACAGAGGATATTATCACAATGATCACCACAATGACTACTATGACTTACCAGTGAACACTACAACTGACCAACAAAGTGCCCATGACCATTACCATTATGGCTGACAACTATAGTGGACACAACTGATTAGCACAGTGACCACTAAGTAACAGCTAAAAAGATGCTCATAAAGCATGCTTGTATGCAGGGAAACTCTTTGGGAATGTACCTAACCCTGGATATCTGCTCTGGTGCAGGCATCTCTATACCCAAGCCGTAAGACCCTAGGCCAAGAAGGAACTTCTACATTTCCACATTGGTTATGTGGCAAAGGGATATCAAAATATTTACTGTGCTCACTAATAAACTTTCAAAGGAAAAATATATGTTGATGTAATGAGAAATGTAAAACTGACATAGTAATAGCTGTCATTCACCCTCTTCTCACTCAGGTCCAGATAGCCACCATTGCTCAGGCCCTCTGTGCTCACAAGTGAAACAAGCTTCTTGGAACTGATCATGTCCTTCACTTTTTAGGGCAATTATGCAGAAATAGAATGGTTTTTTTTTTCTATGAAAATTAAGCTGGTGGAGCTGGGGATTCAGCATAGTTGGTACAGTGCTTGTCTAGCATGTCTGAAGCCCTGAGTTTTGCCCTAGTACCCTATAAAATTAGATGTGGTGTGCACACCCATAAAATCCAAGCACTTGAAAGATTGAGCAGGAGGATGCTTTAAATTTGAAGTTAACCTGAGAGACAGAGTGAAGCCCTGCCTCAAAAGCAAAAGAGAAAGGGGAGGAGGAAGAGAAGACAACACTGGAAAAATGCGATAACCTATCCAGAAAGATGTGACATGCACAGTGCTTCACAACTGTTTCTTCTTGGTTAAAGTGAAGATTGCCACACCCACAGCGGTGTCACCTGTGCAACAATGATGTCTTTGGCTCAAAAGCACACAGGAAAGAAAGGGGAGGTTCATGCTTTCGGACTATGCCTCTGGTGTTCTGCGGTAATCAGCTCAAGTCATAAACTCAAATGAAGGATTGTATGCTCACCACTGCCTCCACTATTCTGTTAATGTCTTTTCCTATACCTGGCCAAACACATAATTTTACCAGAGAACCCCTTGATGTCCCTGAAAATGATAATTCTGACTTTGGTATTAATACAGTACTCAAGATGCCTCCAGTGTTTCAAGCCCTTGTACAAATTCTGGTAGTAAGCATTTAGAGATCAATAAGGAGAGTATTTTAAATAGGTTATAACAACAGAAACTTT